>CM042396.1:27597695-27935195 GCA_023634145.1 Thymallus thymallus | reverse complement strand
TCAAGCATTTGACTTCACGAGCCCTTCCTAATTATGCAGTATGATTTAAAAAGCCACACACGTAGCCTATGGTGCGCAATGCTGGCAAAATAAACTACTGAATAAACAACTAAAGAGATGAGTTTTTCGTTTTAAGTCGTGTAAAATTGAGAAGAAAAAAATACAGGGACGACAGTAGATGGTAAAGGGAATGTTAGACCACAAAGGCTAAATAGCACAAACATTCAAATGGTCGGAACTTGTAAAAGACGTAGGCCGTGTGTGTGGGGTGTGGGAGAGAGAGAGAGAGAGAGAGAGAGAGAGAGAGAGAGAGAGCGATTCAGTCTGGTCATTGAGGAGATAATTTGACGGGGCTCATAGCCTTTAGATGGCAGGGAGGGAGGGAGGGAGGGAGAGAGGGTGAGAGAGAGAGAGAGATTCAGTCTGGTCATTGAGGATAGAATTTGACGGGGCTCATAGCCTGTAGATGGCAGGAGCGTCCTTCTACACTGCTCCTTAATCCTGGAAAACTTGAAAGTTGAAAGAGGAAGTTAAATCCGGGCAGATGCAATGTATCTTCTGATTCAAATGCGGTAGAATTATGCAGAGGGTTTACATCGGGAGGAAGGTGTCACCAGTGTTTTAGAGGATGATTTATGTCAGTGTAATTACACGAAATTACGATTAAATTACTTAAATGGGTTAGATTAACCATAGCCTACACCAATTCATCCACTGCAATGTAACTTTGATGCCTCTATTCTTTTCCAATGGAAAGGATGGCGTCGTTCCTTGAATCGTCATCCCCAACAAACGGAACATACTAAGGCCTCTTATATTCTGTTTCGTGACATTTTCTGAATGATAGTTTTGTCCGTCAGTAAGTTTAGATAGCAAAAACAAAAACTCTACATGCAATTTATGATTTTCTTTAAGAAAATACTTTTTTGTTGGCCCAAGATTAGCCTGCCATATCTTCGGCACTGAGAAGGTTGTCTATATTTATTTATTTCCGTGGGAATGCACTTGACTCATGTGGTTCAGGATTGTTTACATATTATATTATGGCTATGTTACCGACCATATCTACACATGTGATGATATATTTCCACAGAAAAACACTGAATATAGATTTTTTTTTTTATAAAAAAAAAACCGATTAAACAACATACCAGCTCGCGAGGAATCGAGCTGAGATGTGTGCCCCTGTTGGTGAGATGGTTGAGTCCTCGTCAAGGTTGCTGTGGTATCCCAGCATCGCCGTTCACTTCGAGCTGTGACCGCGCGCCAGCCACAACGGAAGACACACCGCTACCGGTTGAGCAACGGAGGAGATTGAGAATAGAAAAACTAGCTTCATGATTGTGAACATGAAAACAGATGACATAGAGGGATATCGAATCAGGTCGACGGACTTCCTAAAGCTTTTCAAGAGAGGATGTATTAGATGCGGTCCAGTGGACTTTTTACAAGCTAAGAAAATGAGGATTAAAACTGGAGTTATATTTTGGAATCTCGTATTTTTTATGATGGTCACGTGTGTGCGAGGTAAGGAAAATCATTGAATATCCTATGGAGTAATGCATGTCTTACTATTTGTGTTTTTGGAGGAGGATGGTGTATTTTTGTATGGAAAGATCCGTCTGTGCAGTAAAAAGGCATTAAAAAACGCTAGAGCTAAGGGGACGCATTTACTTGCCAGGCTGCCGGTTCAATGCAGGCATTGAGCGAGAGCTCAATAAATATTCTTGCAGTATGCTCAAGCGGATACGTGAGTTGCTTATGCCTAATAACCGGTACGTTGTTTAGGGGAGATTACGCACCCATATCTGCATATTTTTTCTCTTACCAGACCCATTTTCACACTCGTCATTATCCACCTGTTTTATTTGAATTAGGATTTCTGTAAATCGTTAGAAAGGAACCACATTTCTTTCAGGAAATGAACATGGCAAATGAGAGGTGCAAGTGCCTCGGTTTATAAATTAGTGTAAGGCACGGTACAATGTAGGCAATATAATGAGTCTACCGAGACACCTACAGACATCTTTCTGATTACCTTGGGTTTGAAGGAGAGAACATATAAGGGACATATAGGGATGGATATCGGCACCGATTTCATCTAAAATAATTCGTCTTCCAATAACTCCAAGCAAAACGATATATTTACCCATAACACCCTTTTTTATAAACTGGTACATTTGCCTTAACTGGTAGACAAGCCTTACCTAAAGCCAGTAGACTATATGATTTGGTCGGCTGTGATTTAACTGTTGCGTGTACGGCAACAAACACAAGCACATCGATGCAGATGCATCATTATTTGGTAATATATTGGATTGATTATCTAAGACCTATTGATATCTTCAGGGTTTCCTTTAATACTAGTAGAATATAATAAAGCTGAGAGGGTTTAGGTGTCTGTTTGATTCCAATAATGTTTTATGGCTGGAATCATGCTGAAAAGAAAGCATTTTATTTTGGTTTATGCGACTGAGAAATATGTATTGATGATTCAAGTGCTAAGAAGTTGACGTAATTTAATAGATTGATTTGGACAATACTGTTTGCTGCATACATTAGTACAATCAGTGGTGGTGGCACTGATTAAGGATAGATGCTAAACATGGCATTTAGGGGAGTAGCCTATATCGGGTGTCAGCTTTTGCGCGTCAACATCACCTGCCCGCAATTCAATTTGCATAGCCTATACCACTTTCTTTACCTAATGCTGATGCCGGATGCCCATCTTTCGTAGGCACATGAACGGCAACAATCATAACGGCAACTGTATGCGGGTCGTCTTGTCGTCATCCCACTTCTGGTAGCCTCTTTTCAGATCAGTCAGACCTTTTCACTGTCGATACCCACTTCTTTGCTAGAAGTCTGATTAATATTCTACTGCGCGCGCTTTGCATCCTGGTCACCCATCGATTCACATCTGAGAGTCGTCAAGCTCAAGGCCTCTGTAAACAGCATTTATTACGATAGTTTAGAAGACAAAAAAAAATGCCGGTCTGTAACAAGTCTCCAGAGGACAACGTCATTTATTTAGCCTTAGGCCTATACAGTTATGATATTTGGTGAAAAAGTAAGTAGTCTGCCTACTCTGTCTGTCCTTGGTGCTATGGCTGGACGATAAACTGACGCGCGGTGGCGGTGTGATGAGATCCGGACGATAACTACTTTCTATCCAGGACCAGCAACACATCCCTCCCTCTCTCTATACACACTGTATGATGTTCATACTTAGCCTGCATTGAATAATTGTCATGGAAAAATGTATTGTTTTGGTTCAGTTCCAGTGAGGTTATTTGTGTGTGAATGTATACTAACCAAATACTTGCGTCTCAATTTATGTGCCGTGATTAAACTCTGAGGAAAAGTTTTACCTTTGAATATAGGTATATCACTACTGCTTACGCTGTGATATAATATCACAGGTTAATAGGTGTACCAACACAGTTAGCTTACTTGTCCCTAGCTGTTCATCTAGTGCAGAAGTTCCATTCTTCATTGGATTAAATCACCTTGCTCTCCATGAAATCTGAGCCATATAATTTGAAATTAGAACACTGAGGAACATTCTCCCAGTTTGAGCCCATTCTCCCACGGTGTCATTATTTATGTCAATAGTGTGGGTGAATTCACACAGGCTGGCTAATGGACAATACCTGGCCATGTTCAATACATAGATCTTAATTTGAGCCAGTTTGCTACACAGGAAAATAATCCTGCAGCAACAGAAAATGTGAACTATTATGTGGATTATAATTAATTTATACTTTTTTCGTAAGGGACAATCAAGTTTGAAATTTCAAAGTGGAAATTTCAAATTTCAGCAGCCTTTTTAAACCTTAAATACACTAAATGTTTTACATTTCCTGCAACAGGGTGATCAAATAAGATACTACATATGTACTGTACACTATGAGGTCAGTTGGTAGAACACAGAGTGATGGATTATTAACATAGAGCAGAATTATGCCTGTGATCAGTACACACACACATACACACACACACACATACACACCCACACACACAGAGAGGGATGGACAGCACCGCGACTAGCTCTTAGGAAACTCTTTTGTTTGTTTATGTACTATTTTTTACGTTATTAGCTCAGGAATTTTTTTGTATCATTACATACAGCCGGGAATAACTATTGGATATTAGAGTGGTGGTAACTCACCTGAACCAGCAGCATTACGACCAGGATTATGACTTCCCCAGAGCAGATCCTTTGTTCCCTCTCTCCAGAGAAATTGAACTGATTCCAGATGCCGACCCAAAACAACGCCGGCGGAGGAGAGGTACTCAGGGCGGCATTCTGGTCCGACACAGGAAGCGTGCATACCACCCACCGCTCCCGAGTATTTTACTTGCTGATGTCCAATCCCTGGATAATAAGGTGGATGAGCTCAGGGCGAGAGTTGCTTTTCAGCGAAACCAATCTGCTTCACAGAAACATGGCTTTCTGGAAATGTTCTGTCTGACTTCGTAAAGCCAGTTGGGTTCTCAGTACATTGCGCCGAAAGGAATAAACATCTCAGAAAGGTGGAGGTATATGTTTCATGATTAATGACTTATGGTGTACCTGTGCTAACATACAGAAGCTCAAGTCCTTCTGTTTACCCGATTTAGAATATCTCACAATCAAATGCCGACCATTCTACCTCCCAAGGGAATTTTCGACCATCCTTGCGACAGCCGTGCATATCCCCCCTCAAGCCGATACCACGTCGGCCCTCAAAGAACGTCATTGTACTTTATGTAAACTGGAAAACACATATCCTGAGGCGGCATTTCTTGTAGCTGGGGATTTTAACAAAGCAAATTTTGAAAAATAACCTTGTGGTACTAACACGCTCGACCATTGTGACACTTCCTTCCAAAATGCATATAAGGCCCTCCCCCGCCCCCCATTCGGCAAATCGGACCACGTTTCCATCTTGCTCCTCCCCTCCTATAGGCAGAATCTCAAACAGGAAGTACCCGTGGTTAGGTCTATTCAACGCTGGTCTGACCAATCAGAATCCACGCTTCAAGATTGTTTTGATCACGTGGACTGGTACATGTTCAGGTTAGCTTCAGATAATAATATCGACATATATGCAGACATGGTGAATGAGTTTATAAAGAAGTGCATAGGAGATGTTGTACCCACTGTGACTATTAAAACATACCCCAACCAGAAACGTGTATAGATGGGAGCATTCGCGAACCACCACATTTAACCAGGGCAAGAAGACTGGGAATATGGAAGAACACAAACAGTGCAGTTATTTCCTCCGCAATGCAATCAAGCAGGCTAAATGTTGGTATAGGGATAGTCACAGTTCAATGGCTCAGACACGAGACGCATATGGCAGGGTCTACAGTCAATCACGGATTATAAAAGGAAAACCAGCCACGTCGCGGACACCGACGTCTCGCTTCCGGACAGGCTGAACACCTTATTCGCTCGCTTAGAGGATAATACAGTGCCACCGACGCAGCCCGCTACCAAGGACTGTGGGCTCTTCTTCTCAGTGGCCGACGTGAGTAAGACATTTAAGCGTGTTAACCCTCGCAAGGCTACTGGCCCAGATGGTATCCCTAGCCGTGTCCTCAGAGCATGCACAGACCAGCTGGCTGGTATATTAAATATCTCCCTATCCCTGTCTGTTGTCCCCACATGATTCAAGATGACCACCTTAGAAAGCAAAGGTAACTGAACTAAATTACTATTTGCTTACCGTCCCAATAGATCCACAGATGATGCAATCGCCACCACATTACACACTGCCCTGTCCCATCTGGATAGGAGGCTGTTTATTGACTATAGCTCAGCATTCAACACCATAGTACCCCCATAGTACGCTCATCATCAAGCTCGAGGTCCTGGGTCTGAACCCTGCCCTGTGCAACTGGGTCCTGGACTTCCTGACGGGTGTCCCCCAGGTGGTGAAGGCAGGAAACAACACCTCCTCCTCGCTGATCCTCAACACTAAGGCCCCACAAGGGTACGTGCTCAGCCCCCTCCTGTACTCCCTGTTCACCCACGACTACGTGGCCAAGCACGTCTCCAACTCAATCATCAAGTTTGCAGACGACACAACAGTAGTAGGCTTGATTACCAACAACGATGAGGGGTCTGGGAGAGTGGTGCCAGGAAAAAAAACTCTCACTCAACGTCAACAAAACTAAAGAGATGATCATGGACTTCAGGAAACTGATCCACATCGATGGGACCGCAGTGGAGAAGGTGGAAAGCTTCAAGTTCCTTGGTGTACACATCACTGACAAACTGGAATGGTCCACCCACACAGACAGTGTGGGGAAGAAGGCGCAACAGCGCCTTTTCAACATCAGGAGGCTAAAGAAATTTGGCTTATCACCCAAAACCCTTACAAACTTCTACAGATGCACAATTGAGAGCATCTTGTGGGGCTGCATCACCACATGGTACGGAAACTGCACCGCCCATAACCGCAAAGCTCTCCAGAGGGTGGTGCGGTCTACCCAACGCATTACTGGGGGCAAACATCCCGCCCTCCTGGACACCTACACCACCCGTTGCCACAGGAAGGCCAAAAAGATCATCAAAGACATCAACCACCCGAGCCACTGCCTTTTCACCCCGCTATCATCAAGAAGGCGAGGTCAGTACAGGTACATCAAAGCTGAGACCGAGAGACTGAAAAACAGCTTCTATCTCCAGGCCATCAGACTGCTAAACAGCCATCACTAACACACCAGAGGTGGCTGCCTATAGACATTGATTAGAAATCACAGGCCACTTTAAGGAATAGAACACTAGCCACTTTAATAATGTATCCGTATCTGCATCACTCATCTCTATGTATAACCTGCACTCTACTCTATTCTACGGTATCTTAGTCACTCAAATTGTATGTACATATTGCTTCACCCATCTCATATGTATATACTGTATTGTACTCTATACAGGTACATCAAAGCTGGGACCGAGAGACTGACAAACAGCTTCTATCTCAAGGCCATCAGACTGCTAAACAACCATCTCTAGCACATCAGAGACTGCTGCCTATAGACATTGATTAGAAATTACCGGCAACTTAAGGATGAAACACTAGTCACTTGAATAATGTTTACGTATCTTGCACTACTCATCTAATATGTTTAATACTATTCTTCGGTATCTTAGTCACTTAATCGTGTTTACATACTGCATCACCAATCTCTGTGTATGCTGTATACTATAAAGCTTACTATGCCACTGTATCTTAGTCTACTGCCGCCCTGACATATATGTATATATTCTCAATCCATTCCTTACTTAGATTTATGTGTATTTGGGTATGTGTTGTGAAACTGTTAGATATTACTTATTACTGCACTGTCGGAGCTAGAAGCATTTCGCTACACCCGCAATAACATCTGCTAACCACGTGTATGTGACCAATAAAATGTGATTTGATTTGACACACACACAAACAAACACACACGCACGCACGCACGCACGCACGCACGCACGCACGCACGCACGCACGCACACACACACGCACACACACACACACACACACACAAATATATCTACACAGACTATCCCTGCACATGAAAGTGCTGTTGGAATCACCATGATCCCAGTTTTCCATCGTGGCACAGGCAGGTGCAGAGTGCAGTAGTTACAGTCCCCAGATGTCTGCAGTCACCTAGATTTCTTACAGTGCTGTGAAATTTGGAATGGGAACCGTGTCCATGGCTCTGTGTGTGTGTGTGTGTGTGTGTGTGTGTGTGTGTGTGTGTGTGTGTGTGTGTGTGTGTGTGTGTGTGTGTGTTTGCACTAGAGTGGGTAGGTGATGGTGGTTGTTTGCACCAAGAGCATATACAAACATTTTAGCATGTCTGCGGAATAGCGTATGTGTAAACACAGGGTATCAACTGACTAATGGATGGTACATTGCACTTCCATTAAAGTAAGCCTGAAGAGATATTGCACAATCTTCACAGCAGTGGATACAACAACCATTTTCTTTTTAGCTGTATCTTCTTTCTCTTGATATTATGGACATAAATAAATCCCTAATGCTGTATCTTATTGCAAGGGACCAGAGATATTGATTTCAATTCTTGTAGCAGACACAAAACACCACTTCAATATGAACTCACCTATTATTTTTTGTTGGAAGTAATACTTTTTGCTGCTTCAATGGTTTCTGCCTGCAAATTACTTTGCACTTAGTCAACATGAATCATCGTTTGTCACTCTCGGTCAAGGTCTCTTCTGGGAAATCATTCTTAACCTTTGGACATTGTCCCCTTGTGGCAGTGATGGAGAGGCACATGAGGTTGGCTAAGGGATGGATCCATATTAATTAAAAAGTAATACACCACCTGAGTAAGTTATTTTCCGAAGGTTATTGTTGAATTTTGATTAAGTCTGTGTACAAATGTGTACTTTGATCCAGTGTAGTCTAGAATTCTCTAGAATTCTCTAAGATTCTATGGATTTCTATAGAATTCACCAACCTTGACTCAGAGCTTTTGCATAATGAGTCATCTGATGACTAACCAGACAATAAAACCAGGATATTATGTAATGTGAGTGTACATCCAGAGTGGAGTTATAACAGCAAAACTGATCTGAAGGCAACACATGTAAACTGAGACCCAGTGAACTCTTTGTTGGTCTGGGGCTAACCTTACACAATGGGAGGTGTTGTGTGGGGATTTTGACAATTGGTGCTGGAGACTGTTAAGTCAAAGTTTCATATCTGTCTACACAACTCAGGTACAAACCCATACCACTGTCTCTTTGGTCTACATGTCTGACTGACATCTTGAGATGCTTACACATACTCAGGTTGTTGGAGGCCTTTATCCAGCCTTTTCATCAGGTTGTTGGAGGCCTTTATCCAGCCTTTTCATCAGGTTGTGGGAGGCCTTTATCCAGCCTTTTCATCAGGTTGTTGGAGGCCTTTATCCAGCCTTTTCATCAGGTTGTGGGAGGCCTTTATCCAGCCTTTTCATCAGGTTGTTGGAGGCCTTTATCCAGCCTTTTAATCAACCCTACTGTTATTCAGCGCACAAAATAAGGTCACATTTCAAAATGTTTTGTCCAATAACGTCTGCTGTAGTTTTAGCTTCAAATCACATCTGCGCTTTCCATTCTCCCTGTTGGTCATGTAGGTCATTGAAGGTACAATCTGCTTCTCTGTGGGCACTGTACCATGTTCATTATACTGTACCATGTTCATTATACTGTACCATGTTCATTATCGGTAAAGAACAAGAAGGCCCGCACACTGTTAAAGCTTCCAATTCACCGCTTTATTGACAACATTTCGATCTGAAACGGATCTTCGTCAGGTCATTATGTTCATTATTGGACCATGAATAAACCAGGGACATTCCTATTGTATTTAATCCTACAGTAAATGGTTTGACTTTTTTTCTGTTGCTATGCAGATTACAGTCAATCGGTTTTCCCAAAAGGGACCCATTAACTAACTGTGGTATCATCAATGCTATTTATGTTGTTGATAAATTAGTTCCAGTGTAATGTATGGGAGGGTTGCAGAGGGTCTGTGTGCTTTCTAAATTGCTGGTCCTAGTCTATTTACAGTCTAGTATCCTTTCCTTGGCTCTGGTCCTGGATTGGCTGGACTTCCCAGTACTTACAGTAGACCGCTGCCCTTGGTGCCTCCCTGTGACTTTCTTGCATAAGGGGGTAATTTTCTTATATAGGTCTAGTAGCATCTGACAACAGGTACTTCAGCGAATGAGCAATGGCCTGTGTGAGAGAGAGAGATGCTTCGTCATCACTCACCTCCATCTTCAGAACCAGAGCTTGCCAACGAACGCACCGCCACTGCCACCGCCACCGCCAAGGGAGGATAGGGTACAGCGTTGACCTCCTGCCTTGGAGAGGGACATTTCCATTTCCAATAGGGTACAACGTTGACCTCCTTCCTTGGAGAGGGACATTTCCATTTCCAATAGGGTACAGCGTTGACCTCCTGCCTTGGAGAGGGACATTTCCATCAGGGTGGGTCAGGTTTTTACATGGGGTTTTGGTCTTGACTTTGCCTCTGTCGTTATTGGGACATAAAAAACGTTGAGCACGGTTATTGGGTGATATATTTCCTTGTTCCTTGTTTCACATGGGAGCCTTGTTCTCTACCGCTGGGAGCAGAAGCATGTGTCAAGGGAATACACACTAATAATTAGGGGTTCAACAAGGGTTCTTCTAAGATCCTCAAAGTTCTTTGAAGAACCTTAGGGTTCTTGGCACTGAAAATGGCCCCCAAAAGGTTCTTCCAAGAACCCCATAGGAGGTGGGGTTCATCGAGGAACCTCCTTAGTTGGTGGGGGATCTTGCAGGAACCTAACTGCCCAACTGAAACATTTTGATTTGAAACGACAGCAGGTGCAGGCACTTAACTGAAAAATGGAAAGATCTCCTCAATTCACCTACACATACTGAGCAGCTCATGTTATAGACAGAAGCATGCTACATGGCAGACCATCCGAACTCATCTCTCGGCATGTCCAGCCCATCCATTATCTCAGCCAATCATGGCTAGCGGCAAGGTTCTTGTCTTTTTCCGTTGCTAAACCAACTAGGCTTGTAATTTAACAATTGTATTCGTATTTACAGATGGCATAGAAATGTGTTACTAAGGCACATGAAAGTTCAGATGTTCCAGAAGGCATTTCTGCCCAAAAAATGTTGATAAGAAATCAATGTTTACATTCATATGCCCCTTCTGTGAAATAGTGACATGCGACATACGCCTAGTTTCCTGAAATGGGTCACAAATAACAAGCCTTAGGATCCCATCCAAGAGCGACTGTTTCTGTATGAGCCTCAGCTGGACTGTACTCTGTACAAGAGTCACCTTTGACCTTGTGTGCCGGTGTCTCCTGCGTTGACAGTGAGCACAGCTGCTGGCCCCATGGTCACAATGAACCTGGCCGTAAATTAGTCAGCGTCTGTGTCATTACTTTGAATGCTAAAAATTATTGGTTTTTGGTTTTTACATGTATGGAGGAGAGAGAGGGATGTGGTTGGAAATTGCCAACTGGGAATTCTGGGAATCCTGGGTAACTTATCAGAATTTTGCAACCGTATACACTGGGCAAACAAGGAGCATTTACACATAACACATACTGTACATCTCAACAGAAGAGGCTACATCATTGAGGTCACAAGCAGGTGGATGTTTTCAGGTGACATGCTTCAAATGGTATTTGTAGTTTTTACCTTCACACAGCGATTGGTTGAAACTCAGATCTGCGAACTAAGTACATATAAGCAAAATCATAGTAGACAACACTGTATGTCAGGTCTTAACAGTAGTTTAATATACTTGCAGAATTCACTGTGACTGTGTCAATAGATGTCCAATCAGCAGGGGATTGGAGGGAGATGGCTGTTTTAGGTAATGTAATCTTCTCAGCAGGGAGCCATACAGGGTAAACACTCTAACGAACTATGTTAATTCCTCTTTCGGGAATGTCAGTGATGTGCTGCTGGGGGAATGTGCGACAATTAAATGTTGTCTTATGTGGTCTCAATAAACCATTGGGCAGAATTTTGTGAATGTGTGTCAGAGAGGGTACAGAGGAAAACAGTTTTGGATATTGCTTTGGTTTGGTTGAGACGGTGGTTAAGTTGCAAATCCCCTGTAATTACAGAGAGAGGCTCTGACATTTTGGGGGAGTCCCACAGGTTGCCTGAGTGTAATTATCTTGTTGGCTGAGTTGAGTTAGGGACTGAGCTGCTATTGGTTTTTCGTGAAAGGAACAAACTTAATTTCCATTTAAGAGCTCACAAGCCGACATTGAAAACATTTTGCCGGATTGACCTTCGGGGACATTTGGTATTTACACGAATTACCCTGCTTATGAATCCATAATTAGGAATCAGTAGTGCAATTATTTCAGTTTCTTAATATTGTCTCCCCTAATCGTCTTTTTATGGCTCCAACAATTTTCCAGTGTCCAACAGTGAGGCTAGAGTCTCTCAAAAAGTCCTGGAAGTGAACAATGAGTCTTGCATCTCTCAAAAAGCCTGCGATGTGAACAATGATGCTAGCATCTCTCAAAAAGCCCTGGAAGTGAACAATGAGTCTAGCATCTTTCAAAAAGCCCTGGATGTGAATGGCTATGCACTACTAACAACCATCCATTCCCACTACTAACAACCATCCATTCCCACTACTAACAACCATCCATTCCCACTACTAACAACCATCCATTCCCACTACTAACAACCAGCCATTCCCACTATTAACAACCAGCCAATCCCACAACTAACAACCAGCCATTCCCACTACTAACAACCATCCATTCCCACTACTAACAACCAGCCATTCCCACTATTAACAACCATCCATTCCCACTACTAACAACCAGCCATTCCCACTACTAACAACCAGCCATTCCCACTACTAACAACCAGCCATTCCCACAACCAACAACCAGCCATTCCCACTACTAACAACCAGCCATTCCCACTACTAACAACCATCCATTCCCACAACCAACAACCAGCCATTCCCACTACTAACAACCAGCCATTCCCACAACTAACAACCATCCATTCCCACTACTAACAACCATCCATTCCCACTACTAACAACCATCCATTCCCACAACCAACAACCATCCATTCCCACTACTAACAACCATCCATTCCCACTACTAACAACCATCCATTCCCACTACTAACAACCATCCATTCCCACTACTAACAACCATCCATTCCCACTACTAACAACCATCCATTCCCACTACTAACAACCATCCATTCCCACTACTAACAACCATCCATTCCCACTACTAACAACCATCCATTCCCACAACCAACAACCAGCCATTCCCACTACTAACAACCATCCATTCCCACAACTAACCCTTTTGTTCTCTTTATTTCTCCCCTTCCTTCCCCCATTGCCTTACCTCTGTATCTACTGAAGGAGCTCCAGTCTGGTCTGGCTGGTATTGATCTGTGTTGCTGGTGTAATGACTGTGTCATGCTGCATTGCTTTCATGTCAGACAGCGCATGCTTTTTGCACCTCATTACCTTTCATTGGGCCCCGTCGAAACGTCTGTTCCCTTTTTTCCCCTCCCCCAAAGCACAAATTAATGAATGAATTAAGGAATGGTGTCCTTTCCTAGTACAGTCTCAGTGCGACGTAACAGAAGGACATCCAGACATATAATTTGGCCCCTGATGATCTTAACTGAGTAGCACCCTAACAGGTATTCTTATGTTTTTCTTGATTGCCCTTTAATAGCTTATGTCGTGATTTGCTCCATAATGCATTCGCTTTGTGTGAGCTCAGAGACCAAAAAGAAGGTTCTTCCTGTTGAGTTAGCTATGCTCTCATGTTTCATTCATGAGCAACGATGAATGTGTAATTGGCAGTTTGGGACGCGATGACAAGCAACAAGTGATTTCAGTTTTATAAAATTGCCCTATTTTAGGACCCACTCGCTGCTCCGTCTGAAGAGTACTACAAAAACGTGTCTGCTGGGGTTGTTTAGTGTGTGTGTGTCCGTCCGTGTGTTTGCGCCCATGTGTGTGGAGACTATGTGTGTAAGAGGAAGGATCCAAAGGGCATAAATTGGTTGAATCGACCTTGTTTACATGTTATTTCAACCCCAAAAATAAATGTGATGACGTTAAATCAACATGGAAAACTGACTGGATTTGCAAAAAGTAATCAACGTAAAGGCATTGAGTATTTTTTTCACCCAAATTTTAACCTAAACCTAAACATTATAACTTTTTTTTGTTGATTTCATGTTGAATTCACATGAGTTGACAACTAAACCACATGTAAATCAAAACTAGATGTTGAACTGATGTCTGTGCCCAGTGGGGAGGAGCTGGATAGGCATGGAGGGAGTATGAAGGCAGAGCAGTCCTTCTCTCGGTTAAGCCACAACTTAATGGCCCTCCAATTCAGTGTCTTCTGATTGATATGCTTCCAGTTGTATGCCTGATAACCACAGTCAATTATAAGTCCAGATGCTCCACTGGGTACATCAGAGGAATCAATGTTGGTAGACACATTTCAGCACTGGGCTCCCAGAAACAGCATTTTAAGTATTTAAATGCATAGTCTTTGTAATAGTATATTTAGCCACATTGGATGTATGATTTACAGAATAGATAGGACCAGATCGTCTGATGAGTCGATTGGTTGGATCCAACAGACACTATAACCTCCAGTCTGGCTATTAAGCGACTCCCTCCATCTTAACCTTTTACTCACAGAGAGTGTTTCTTGGTAGTCTCCAAAAAATCTACTTTGAAACAAAAGTATACACCTCACACACATGGTTATGGGCTTAAAAAAAGAAGACACCTGCACCATTGTCACATATAGAGTTGAAAGGTATTTCGTTTTGAGCATCCCAATATTAAACTAAAAGAAGGCTGAAATATAAAAACCGTTCAACATTTTGGTAGTTTTTTTTTAGTTTATTAGTTATGAAATTATGAAAACTATAAGTATCATTCCACCCACGAGGCCACTAGGTCATTTGACTGCAGGAAAGGGCTACAGTCTTCAATCTCGATGTAAGCCCTTTATCAAGCCAATTAGTGGTCTGTCAATGAAGCTGTAGTATGGATGGCTGTAGTACCACCAGGCCTGGGTTGGCTAATACATTTGTGTACTTTAGATTATGGTTATTTTAATAGAGGGACTGTTGAAAGTGGGAATGGATCATTTATATGGTTTATTTGGTGCACATACTTATGGAATGATAAATTAATTTAAAAAAAATTCTCAAACACATTTAGCTTGCTCTTAATGTTATACAACATAATCAGAATATTGATTGAATGTTATCATCAGTAGTTAATTACTAGAACTTACTATGAGTTAGGGAATGCAGCAGTCCATTGTCTTATGGTCATCGTCTGGTTTTATATCCAAGATTTTAGATTTTATAGGTCAAAGTACCTCCCAGGGCAACAGCTGAGTGATAAACAGTAACATTCTATCTCCAATCCTTCTGGGCCTACTTTTCTTTGTTTTGTTTGGAGAATTCATTGGCTCGCCGCTAAAAGAAAAACTGTGTTTGCTTACCACTCGACATATGCCTTTTGTACTCTCTGACAACTGATGCTTAAAACTTTGCTCTTCCATCATCCCCCACAAGTACTCTGCACTATTTATGACAACAATATGAAGAAATAGATCCTAGGTATCCGCAGACGGCATGGCGAACATGTCTGGCGAACATGTTGTTGTATCTCTTCCCTTTATAACAGACAGTGTGTTTCCAGACGGAGACAGAAAAAACACAATTTGAAAGAAGGAATGACTTCTGAGTGGTAGCCTCAAGTGGAAGTGAAGATAGAACATGTGAGATTCTATTTGGAAAATGTTAAGTTGAATAAATGCATGATTGCGGCAACCACTAAGTCTACATCAGAGGTTATATTTTAATGGGTTAATGCCCAGAGTATTTCTCATTGGATATTTACTGTAAAAGAAAGTAAACCATTCAAGTTGTCATGTCAAGTCCATCCCATTGTTTTAAATGTACATTATAGCCCTCTGAATGAGACACATCATGGATGCTGTTATATAAAACAACACTTACAATGCACAACATCCACCATACAACTCTCTATCACTTTGCTTTTTGCTTTCATGATGAAATACATTACATTCTGTATTTTAAGCCATGCATTTAAAATAAAAGTCCTGGAATAGTTACCGAAATATGGCCTGCAAAAAAAATCATGATTGATACTGGCTGAGAGACTAGGCAGCAGTGAGAGGTGTGATATCACAGTTTCAGCCCCCCCATCTCCCCAGTTACTGAGTTATCTGAAACGTCCTGCAGTTTAGTGATAAGCTTTGATTCTTTATTCCCTCTCTCTCTCCTTTCTTCTCCTTTTTACTCCCTTCCTCTTGTCTGATGCTATAAAAACATTCTGTACCACTTTGGACTTTGGTGTTTCATTGAACAGTTTTCATTAGTTATTTTTCTTTCATCTTTACACTTAAGCAGGCTTTCTTCTTTAGTGTTTTACCATACTGACATTTACCTTAATTCAATGTAATGATTGTTTGGACTGTCTTTAGTTCTTTATATTTTGACCTCAGGCATTTCTACCCCGGATTGTTAATATGCATATAAAATATAATAGACTTATAACTGTTAAGGAGTGCAAGGGCCTCCTTTGTTCCATCTAATTACTATGGATGTTGTGTTCCTGTTTTCACTGTCTGTTTCCTTCTTCTTTGAAATATTTATTTCAGAGGTACGACATTGTTTTCATCCGAGTTACCATTATCGCAAACAGTAGTAGTTTCTCTAACAATCTTGCATGAAAATGCAGATTAGCGTCAGTACGATGGGAATCCTCATTAGCTACTCACAGTACCTCCCTTAACGCTAGAATCTGTAGTTGAAATAATAACAAAGCCGGGTACCCCGCCTCTGTTTTGGTAAAAAGCTGCGGGATGGGCATCTATGTAACCACTCTCAAATTAATGAGGAACTGACCATTCATTAACTCTAGATTATAGTTTAACCATGCTTTGAGGTTATATAGTGTTTGATGAGAATTGCTTTATTTACAAATATTAGAGTGAAACAAGTGTGTATTTTGGGTTCTGAAGGGGTACGACAGTTGAACTAAGCTCATGAGGCATTTATAAGTCATATTCTTCAAGAATCAGTGGGCATAAATCATTCATTTATGTCCAAAAATCAATGTTGCAACTAAGGATTCTAGCTTTAATTGTCATAAAAGATGGTAATTCCTGTGATAGTCACTCTATATGTAATAACTTCCCAGTATTTATTTGTATTTTACCAGATAGGTTGACTGACAACATATTCTCATTTACAGTAACAGCCTAGGGAATAGTTACAGGGGATGATTAGGTGGCCATGATGGTATAAGGGCCAGATTGGGAGTTCAGCTTGGACACCAGGGTTAACACTCCTACTCTTACAATAAGTGCCATGGGATCTTTAGTGACCACAGAGAGTCAGGTCACCCATTTAACATCGCATCCAGATTAATTATATAACCTTTATTTAACTTGGCAAGTCAGTTAAGAACAAATTCTTATTTACAATGACAGCCTACACCAGCCAAACCCAGACAACACTGGGCCAATTGTGCACCACCCTACAGGACTCCCAATCACAGCCAGTTGTGATACAGTCTGGATTCAAAACAGGTTGTCTGTAGAGACACCTCTAGCACTGAGATGCATTGCCTTAGACCACTCCACCACTTGGGAGCAGTACAGAACCCTACACAGGGTAATGTCCCCAATCACCACCCTGGGAACTTTTTTTTTACAGAGGAAAGAGTGTCCCTACAGGCCCTCCAAAATCACTTCCGGCAGCATCTGGTCTCCCATCCAGGGACAACCCTGCTTAGCTTCAGAGGCAAGCCAGCAGTCAGATGCAGGGTGCTATTCCACTGGCTAATAGGTTAACCTTAAGTATAGTAAATAAATGTCTTGTCTCTTTAGCTAAATACTTACTGTATATTTGTTATATACAACAATTCCTTCATCCCATTACAGAACCCATTATTTATAAGGAACTTTGTTTAAGCAGCTACAGATGCATATACCTTTCTGTAGTTGCATAGCCGTGGGCCAGGTAGTGCTTATGATTTAGAGAGCACTTGAAAAGAAGCCTCACATCTCAAGCCTTGTGGGACTCTCCAATCCTGCTCTGCAATAAAAGCCTTGCTTAAAGTCTACATGGAAAGTTAATTTAGTTGCCACATCTGGTTGCACAGAGTTTTTCTGAGACAAGGTTGTGAACGCAAAGTGGTGTCAACACAACAGAATAGATCTGGGGTTAAGATCTGTTGTAGATTCACTCTTGCTAATTGAATAGAGATGTAGAGCTGTGACATCATGGAATCAGCCAAATGACCGCGCACACCGTAATAACCGCTCTAACAGCATAATAATTGTACCTATTTATTTACTATAGGAACATTTCTCCTCTCCTACTCGCTCCTGACTGTATGTGCTGCCGTAGACGTAGAATGAATAGAACGGGCGTCCCCATTCAAGTCAATGACAACATAATGGGTGGACTGGCAGCCATTGCGAGTGTACCCATAGGAGCAAAGCAGGAAGTAAAATATGTGCTAGGATATGTGCTGTGATGTATTGATTAAACTCAACTGACATTAAAATAAATTCTATTGCATGAGTCACATCAGTTAACATCCCTTAAATGAATATTGGAAATCATTGCATCACAATATCAGGCGGCCGTTGTGATTGTACCCATGAGTTTACCAGTTGAATTGTGTGCTGCTGCTGCTGCTGCATTGTGGTCATTCAGTCAGCTGTTCGTTTGACAAATAGGAAGAAAAAGAACGGTTATGACAGTTATTTTATTATATCATCCATAACCGTCGGTTACACAGTTATGTTTTAGGGCCGGCTGGTAGCATAGAGGTTAGAGCATTGGGCCAGTAACCAAAAGGTTGCTAGTTCAAATACCCCAGATGACAATGTGAAAAATCTGGGGCTCACTCTATAGGTAGGTTGCCATTGTAAATAAGAATTTGTTCTTAACTGACTTGCCTACTTTTGCACTGGAGCCCTGCACGCCGTACAGTACAGCCGTTGTCTCCCTCTCAATGTGAACACTCACAAGAGTAAGGCACTTCACTTGCCTTGTATCAGCTTGTTCCAGCTTGGCCCGGTTATATCGGCCATCAGCATAAATACCCATTCAGCGTTATTGCAGACAACAGGGAGAACAAAAATGTGTGAGATGATGGGCGTTTAAGCCTTAATGTGGGTGCAGCGCACTGCAGGATGAGACACAGTCACTTACCCTCCAACAGGAAACCTGCTACTGTGAAACGTTAGACTTCTCTCACATACACTGCCTTCGTAAAGTATTCACATCCCTTTACTTTTTCCAAATTTTCTTATGTTACAGCCTTATTCTAAAATGGATTTAAAAAAAAAAAAAAATCCTCAGCAATCTAAATTTGCCAAAGATTCTATAAAACGTGATTTGCTTTGTCATTATGGGGTATTGTGTGTAGATTGATGAGGGGGAAAAAAAACAAATGTAATCATTTTTTGAATAATGCTGTAACGTAACAAGATGTGGAAAAAGTCAAGGGGTTTCAATACTTTCCGAAGGCACTGTATGTTGATTAGGTCTCTTTAGTGAGATGCTAAAGATCCTGGTCGATATCCTGGCTACTGTCTGAACACTGTTCACAATGCTTTATTCTTCAGTGGCACAGGATTGCAGAATTGTATTACAATATTATACGGATTACCTTGATGGTGGTTATGATGATGATGATGATGATGATGATGCTGACGGTAATGATAATGACGATGATGATGATGATGATGATGATGGTGTTGAGGGCCACTCTGAACTTGGCATTAAATACCTCAACTCAAATTGAAAGTGCTGCACAGTTTGTATTGATCAACCATTACATGATCCGTTCGTAACCCTCTATAACAGCTTCTCCCTGTGTCGCTGTCCTTAGTGCTGAACAGGGCTTTAGCAGCAGTGCAGTAGACTTCAGTACAGCTGGCCTAGTTTAGGAGCCTGGGATTGTGAGAGGCTCAGCCTGGCCTCTCTTCCTGCCTCTCTCTCTCTGTGTTCTCTGAGACAGTGTTAATGAAGAGATGCTGGTCTTTGTGCTTGGAGCACCAGCCAGGCAAAGCCCACTGATTCTGCCTTGTCAGCAGACAGGTAGTGTATGGCCATTGGAGGGAGGAGGGGAATTCACAGGCTCACAGACTGGAATGGCTTTTGTTATGAATAACAGACCCAGCAGCCTAGTTAGTTGGTTGGAGCACACAGTTGGACAGCAGATGGAGTAGTGTGATCAAAAATGATGGTTTTATTTTAAGTTGTATGTCCACGGTGCAAACATGTACTGTCCAGAATTCCAAGCCTAAATAGATTTCAATTGACAAAAGACAAGACAAACAGGATGCAAAGTACTTATAGCCTGAAACCGGAAATGGTCCCATGGGACATACAGTGCATTCGGAAAGTATTCAGACCGCTTAACTTTTTCAAAATTTTCTTACGTTACAGCCTTATTCTAAAATTGATTAAATAAATAAAATAATTCTTAGCAATCTACACACAACATTTTTGGAGTACACCTGTGGTAACTTCAACTGATTTGATTTGTAAATGTCACGGTGCGGAGTAATGGGACGATAGACGGAGCGCTCGTGGAGTGTCATCCTTGTTTATTTTTAATGAGGTGTTATCACGAAGCATATAAAATAAACAAGAGACTATAACTTATTACAAACAAAACAAAAAGCACGGTGACTTACTTGCTTACTGAAGAACACAAGGCAGACAAGCAGGAATAATGATCCACACACAGGTGGAAATGTGTGGAGCTTATATATTATCCCCAATCAGAGACAACGCTAGACAGCTGTCTCTGATTGGGGATGATAATCTCCCTAGTTAGGGTGTGATGACTTGGTTGTGTGCCTCTCTCCTCCCCTAGGTGGGAGTAAGAGGCCTTACCACAACCAAGCCATCACAGTATCCCCCCCCCAAGGTGCGGACTCCCGATCGCACAAAAATCCCCCCTCTCCTGAAAGAAAAAAAATGTCCAAAAAACTAGGGGGGACATGGCGGGGTACTGAGATGGTTGCTGGTGGAGGCTCCGGTTCTGGTTCCGGGCGTGGCGCAAGCTCTGAGAGTAGCTTCTCTCTTACCTCTCTGTTGCACGCCCGGTCCAGTCCGGACCCCAGCGCGATGGTTCCCCTCTCAGTACTCCCGCCATTTACCAAGTCCTGTCTGGACCCTGGTGTGGGAGCCCTCGACCCTGGAGAGGGGCTGACCACCGGCCCCGGACTGGGCACCGGTGGAGCGGACTGCTCCGGCACTGGAGCGACGCATACGACCGGCCCCGGACTGGGCACCGGTGGAGCGGACTGCTCCGTCATTGGAGCGACGTAGACGACCGGCCCCGGACTGGGCACCGGTGGAGCGGACTGCTCCGGCACTGGAGCGACGTAGATGACCGGCCCCGGACTGGGCACCGGTGGAGCGGGCTGCTCCGGCACTGGAGCGACGCAGATGACCGGCCCCGGACTGGGCACCGGTGGAGCGGACTGCTCCGGCACTGGAGCGACGTGGACGACCGGCCCCGGACTGGGCACCGGTGGAGCGGACTGCTCCGGCACTGGAGCGACGCAGACGACCGGCCCCGGACTGGGCACCGGTGGAGCGGACTGCTCCGGCACTGGAGCGACGCAGACTGCCGGACCCGGATGGGGCTCCGGTGGAGGTTCAGGTCTGCTCACCTTCCCCGGAGCTCTCGGGCTGCTGACCCTCCCCGGGGACCTCGGGCTGCTGACCTTCGCCGGGGACCTCGGGCTGCTGACCTTCACCGGGGACCTCGGGCTGCTGACCTTCACCGGGGACCTCGGGCTGCTGACCGTCGCCGGGGACCTCGGGCTGCTGACCGTCGCCGGGGACCTCGGGCTGCTGACCGTCACCGGGGACCTCGGGCTGCTGACCGTCACCGGGGACCTCGGGCTGCTGACCGTCACCGGGGACCTCGGGCTGCTGACCGTCACCGGGGACCTCGGGCTGCTGACCGTCACCGGGGACCTCGGGCTGCTGACCGTCACCGGGGACCTCGGGCTGCTGACCGTCACCGGGGACCTCGGGCTGCTGACCGTCACCGGGGACCTCGGGCTGTTGACCTTCTCCGGAGGTCTCGGGCTGCTGACCTTCACAGGAGGCCTCGGGCTGCTGACCTTCTCCGGAGGTCTCGGGCTGCTGACCTTCACAGGAGGCCTCAGGCTGCTGACCGTCACAGGAGGCCTCGGGCTGCTGACCGTCACAGGAGGCCTCGGGCTACTGACCTTCTCCGGAGACCTCAGGCTGGATGCCGTGCCCACCCTGGGCACCGACGCAGAGGTGGTCTTCAGCCCTGCAGCTGGTCTGGCTGTCGGCCCCAGACTGGGCACCGACACGCTATGGAGCTCCTGCTCCACAGCGGGGCTGAACGTCGTGCCCACCCTGGGCACCGACGAGGAGATGGTTCCCAGCCCTCTGGTGGGGCTGGCTGTCGGCCCCAGACTGGGCACCGACACGCTATGGAGCTCCTGCTCCACAGCGGGGCTGAACGTCGTGCCCACCCTGGGCACCGACGCAGAGATGGTTTCCAGCCCTCTGGTGGGGCTGGCTGTCGGCCCCAGACTGGGCACCGACACGCTATGGAGCTCCTGCTCCACAGCGGGGCTGAACGTCGTGCCCACCCTGGGCACCGACGCAGAGATGGTTTCCAGCCCTCTGGTTGGGCTGGCTGTCGGCCCCAGACTGGGCACCGACACGCTATGGAGCTCCTGCTCCACAGCGGGGCTGAACGTCGTGCCCACCCTGGGCACCGACGCAGAGAGGGTTTCTAGCCCTGTGGTGGCGACCGTCGCGGTAGCCTCCGTGCGATGGGAAGGCACGGGGCGTACTGGACTGGGGACACGCACCATAGGTCTGGTGCGAGGAGCTGGCACGGGTCGCACCGGGCTGGAGATACGCACCATAGGTTGGGTGTGAGGAGTAGGCACAGACCGTACCGGGCTGGAACGGGCTGTACCTGGCTGGGGAAACGCACCGTTGGGTCGGTGCGTTGAGCTGGCACGGGTCGTGCCGGGCTGGGGAAACGCACCATAGAGCTGATGCGCGGAGCAGGCGCGGGCCGTACCGGGCTATTGTTGCGCACCGATGGTTTGGTGCGCTGAGTCGGTCTCCTCCTCCTCCGACTCTGGACCGGCGCTGGAGGCACCGGACTGGGAACTGACGCTGGAGCACGACTGTGCCTGTCGTCCCTACTCCAACGCCAATCCCCATCCTGTGAGGGCTCCTCCGGGAACCCCCACGAGTGAGGGAACAGAAGCACATCGTCGTCGTCTTCCTCCGACTCCTCTCTGTACTCCTGCTCCCACGGCTGTAGAGGCTCCTCCTGGAACCCCCACGAGTGCAGTGGTCGGGGCTCTTCTCCCTCGATCCCCGACCACCCCCATAGCCCCCCCCCCAAAATCAGTTTGAGGGGTTTTCTGGGCTCCAGGCTGGTCCTCAGTTCTAGCCCGGTGACGTGTCCTCCGTCTCCGGCGCCTTGGCTGCTCCGGACCCCAGCCTTTCTCCACCGCATGATAATGGTAGACATCCTCTTTCGACAATTTCCCCATATCGTAGAGGATGTCTACCAAAGTCTGTTCTCGCTGCGTCCCAGGGTGGTGGATCATTCTGTCACGGTGCGGAGTAATGGGACGATAGACGGAGCGCTCGTGGAGTGTCATCCTTGTTTATTTTTAATGAGGTGTTATCACGAAGCATATAAAATAAACAAGAGACTATAACTTATTACAAACAAAACAAAAAGCACGGTGACTTACTTGCTTACTGAAGAACACAAGGCAGACAAGCAGGAATAATGATCCACACACAGGTGGAAATGTGTGGAGCTTATATATTATCCCCAATCAGAGACAACGCTAGACAGCTGTCTCTGATTGGGGATGATAATCTCCCTAGTTAGGGTGTGATGACTTGGTTGTGTGCCTCTCTCCTCCCCTAGGTGGGAGTAAGAGGCCTTACCACAACCAAGCCATCACAGTAAAGGCACACACCTGTCTATATAAGGTCCCACAGTTGAAGTGCATGTCAGAGCAAAAACCAAGCCATGAGGTCGAAGGAATTGGCCGTAACTCCGAGATAGGACTGTGTCAAGGCACAGATCTGGGGAAGGGTACTAAAACATTTCTGCAGCATTGAAGGTCCCAAAGAAAACAGCAGCCTCCATCATTATTAAATGGAAGAGGTGTAGAACCACCACAACTCGTCATAGAGCTGGCTGTGTAATCAGGGAAGAAGAGCCTTCGTCAGGGAGGTGACCAAGAACCCGATGGTCACTCTGACAGAGCTCTAGAGTTCTTCTGTGGAGACTGGAGAACCTTCCAGAAGGACAACCATCTCTGCAGCACTCCATCAATCAGGCCTTTATGGTAGAGGGACCAGACAGAAGCCACTCCTCAGTAAAAGGCACATGACAGCCCGCTTGGAGTTTTCAGCAAAGTACATTCACCCATTCACCCTTTCGTAAAACCCTGTCTTAAAACTGCATTGTTGGATAAGGGCTTGTAAGTAAGCATTTCACTGTAAGGTCTACACCTGTTGTAGTCGGAACATATGACAAATAAAATGTGATTATAGCCGTTGGGCCAGTAACCGAAAGGTCGCTGGATCGAATACCCGAGCCGACAAGGTGAAAAGAAAAACTGTCAATGTGTCCTTGAGCAAGGCACTTAATCCTAATTTGCTCCAGGGGCGCCATACTACTATAACTGACTCTGTAGGTAGGCCATCATTGTAAATAAGAATTTGTTCTTAACTGACCTGCCTAGGTAAATAAAGGTTAAATAAAATAAAACAATTATAATAAAATCAGGACAGACTGGGGCGAAGGTTCACCTTCCAACAGGACAACAACCCTAAGCACACAGCCAGGACAACACAGGAGTGTTGTCCATGCCTCAATTAGGTGTCAAAAGCGTTCCTCAGGGATGCTGGCCCATTTTGTCAAGTTGGCTGTATTTCCTTTGGGTGGTGGACCATTCTTGATACACACAGGAAACTGTTGAGTGTGAAAAACCAAGCAGCGTTGCAGTTCTTGACACACTCACACCGGTGCGCCTGACACCTACTACCATACCCCATTCACCCTCTGAATGGCACACATACACAATCCATGTCTCAATTGTCTCAAGATTTAAAAATCCCTCTTTAACCTGTCTCCTCCCCTACATCTACACTGATTGAAGTGGATTTAACAAGTGACGTCAATAAGGGATTCACTTGGATTCACCTTGTCAGTCTGTGCCATGGAAAGATTATGTGTGTATTGTTTTTTATTGGTAGGTATTACTGCACTGAAATTCTATCACTTCGCTGCACCTGCGATAACATCTGCAAATCTGTGTATGCGACCGATAAACTTTGAGTTGAAGTCATATTTGCCCTTATATACAATGTGTTTTACCTTCTGGGTGTTATTTTCTGTGCCAAGGTCTATCACAGTGCAGTATCACTACAATAGTTAGTACCATGCAGTCAGCACAACAACAGTGTGTTCCATACATTCATGGTCACGTTGTGTGCTCAGTTAGCCCATGATTCAATGGCCATGCATCCTTCAACACTATTCTCAAAGCCATACCATATCTTCGTGCAAGGCTAGCTAACTCTATGAATGTCTGTCAAACACATTCACTATTAGGGCCCTATAAAATCTGTGATGCGGAAAATGAGGATGGAATCACGGAATTCAGACATGAATACGGAATTCAACAATATTCAAAAATAGATTGAACATATTATAAAATGCATTAGTTTGCCCAAGTGAATCAGAAGACATGAACAAAATGCATCAGTAAGTCGTATTTTCATGCCCCTGCCTGTGTGTATGTGTGCTGTGCGTGTGTATGTCTACACTTTGTGTAGCTATTAGCGATAATGCTAATGATAAGGCTTTTCCAAAAACCTTCTCAATTAAATGTTAACTACAAAGTAGCCTACCTGGCAGAATGATATCATGATTATGTGCATCAATCCAGTGGCCATTAGTTTTGCAAACTCTGCAACCACATGAGCGCTACAGCAACACTGCTTAACCAAACAATGGTCTCTTCCTGGTGCGAGGTATCTAGACATAGAAATCCAAAGGTCATACATTTTTCCCAGACCTACAAAATGGTCACCTGATGTGGTTTAAATATTTTGTTGTTTTTCTATTACAAAAGTGTGATAATGAGAATGACAAAAAAAAATGGGGAAAACTGAAATCTGGAAAAAGAAAACGGAATTTGTGAAAAAACAAAACAGAATCTGCCCCAAAAAATACAACTGATTTTATAGGACCTACAGTAGCACAATATGCATACTCATCGGGGCACGACATGTAACGCTTCACCAGTTTGTGTTGCTCAGCTGCACACCTCCATTATGTCCAATCATGTCTGAATAATTCTTCTCCCAGGGGGGTGTCTTGCCCAGCTGGGGCTAGCTGCCCCTGCTTTAAGGTCAGTGTGTCCAAAATATGTCAGCTGGCTGGCTCTGTCTGACATTCACAGCTTAACAGCTCTCCCACACACTACAAGGGCACCTCCTCACATCTCTCGTCACTTCCGTTCTCCCAGTGGCTTTTGTCTTGTCAACTAATGCGGGGATAGTGGTTTTAAACCCAGAAAGTACATTTGTTAGATAGACAAACATACTGTTGCACAACAGCTGGGTCCAATTTTAGACCTGTCAGTCACCCCTCCCACACACGCATGCACACATGCACACGCACACACACACACACGCACACGCACACGCACACGCATGCAAGGTTTCAGTGAATTTATGTAAAACACCAGGCGCAGGAAAATTATCTGCGAACAGAGTGATCAAGTTAAGATACTGTATATATATATAATATAAATATATAATATGAAGAGAAAGCACAACAGAGCTGTAGATGCAGGTTATAACACATTCTGTACTTGCTGTTTGGTCAGGTAAAGTGACTGACGTACAGTAGAAGTGGTCAGTGGGCTTCCTTAACTGTAGCGTTTGTAAGCAACAGCATTTATAATGAGCGGTGAGCGGCAATGCATCATGTGTTGACCCCGACATCCAATTTTGATCTAATATCTTACCTGTCTCCTGCAGGTTTTGTTGGTAAATTATTCTATTGAATGATCAGCCCCTTACAATAGCTTTAAGACACAGAACCATTTTCACAGACAACAGAGCAGACCTGTCTGCCAACATGATGTACAATGTGTTATTCATCATTGATCTCCATTTGTAGCAGACAGTCAGTGTGTGTGTGTGGCTGCTTGTGTGTCCGCGTGTGTGTGTACACGCATTTGCATCCGTGAGTGTGTGCTTGCGTGTGTTTTTATGGCTGTGTGAGATTAACGATGCATCATATACCCATTCTAGGGGATAACCTGGACCAGAAATCATTACCTCATCTCGTGGTGGGAGAATAGTGTTTGGTCAACCCTGTGTTGCTACAGGTTTTTTACCCCCTCCCTTCCCCGTCTCCCTCAGGCCGCACAACTGGATGTTGTTGTCGTTATAGCTTTATTACATCAGGCTCTGTCAGATCACATAAGGATCTACAGTAGTGTTCCATATAGATACATGACCTCCGGGCAGGTCTTTATGTCAGGACTCAGGAGCCAAGGTGTATGAAGATTTGGTGTTAGTCCCAAATGGCTACATTTTTCCTATGTAGTGCACTTCTTTTGACTGGGACCTATATGTCTCCTGTCAACAGTACTGCACTACATAGGGAATGTGGTGCCATTAGTGTTTGATCTACCTGGGCACACCCTTAGTGTTTGATGTGGAAAAAGAAGAATACAGGATTTTGTTTCACACATCGATTAGCATGATCATAACTATGTGAAGTGGAGAAAAATCTGATGTCATTTATTACTTATTTTGGTATAACGTTACTCATGATGTGGCCCCACCAGGTGTTTGCTGTGGCCTCGCCAGGTGTTTACTACGGGCCTCCCCTTTCTTGTCTATTCTATTTCTGTGGTCACATCACCCTGACCTATACAGCTCTGTTTATTCACCACACAGCTGTTTTTCCAGGTTGTGTAACGGAGTGGCTAATCTTGTGCATTTCTGTTTTGCTTGTGCTCACTTCAACACCCAGTTCTCCTCTCCTCCTCTTGCCTCTCTCCTCTCCCCTCTCTCCTCTCCTCTCCTCTCTCCTCTCCTCTCCCCTCTCTCCTCTCCTCTCCTCTCTCCTCTCCCCTCCCTTCTCTCCTCACCAGGTATTTACTGTGGGCTTCACCAGGTGTTTACTGTGGGCCTCACCTGGTGTTTGGTACTGTGAAGACAGTGAGACGGGTCTGTGTGGGAGCGAAATAAGTAGCCCTGTGATAATAGTAAAAACATAGAAAGGAAGAGATAAAATGATATCAAGGCAATTATAAAACAAGTCAGTCTCTCCATGAAAGCCCTCTGGCCCCGAGAAAGGAGATGAAGAGAGGAAAAAGAGTGTGTGTGTGTGTGTGTGTGTGTGTGTGTGTGTGTACATGTTTATATGTCTGTGTGTGCTTTCCACCACGTGTGTGTGTGGGAATGCTTGTTTGTGTGTGTTCCTCCACGTGTATGAGTTCCTCCTTGCATGTGTGTATGCTTGTTGATGGTACTGCATCTTGGCTGATGGTGCAATGGAATGGATCTACACCAAGCATAACCGACGAGTCTCTAATTATTCAGGACACCGCAGCACCACTCCTTCATGAGAATGATGCAGCAGGTAGAATAACACAGCCGTCACTCCCCGCGTCTGTCACACCTCTTCCTGTCAATTAGGAAACCATTAACATTTGTCCAACCAACCAGATGGACTGACTGTCTTCACTGTTATACGTGTGTGTGTGTGTGTGTGTGTGTGTGTGTGTGTGTGTGTGTGTGTGTAGGAGAGAGAGAGAGAGAAAACTGAACACCACTGTATTGAGTGGTCTGTATTGGTCTGTATTGGTCTGTATGGTTTTGGACTGTATTGTTTTAGTCTGTATTGTTTTGCCTGTATTGTGTGGTCTGTATTGTTTGGTCTGTATTATTTGGTATGTATGGTCTGGTCTGTATTGTGTGGTCTGTATTGTTTGGTCTGTATTGTTTGGTCTTTATTGTCTGGTCTGTATTGTCTGGTCTGTATTGTTTGTCTGTATTGTTTGGTCTGTATTGTTTGGTCTGTATTGTGTGGTCTGTATTGTTTGGTCTGTGTTATTTTGTCTGTATTGTCTGGTCTGTGTTATTTGGTCTGTATTGTCTGGTCTGTATTGTGTGGTCTGTATTGTTTGGTCTGTATTGTTTGGTCTGTATTGATCTGCAATGTGAGCGATAATATTATGACAAGGCCTGGAGGATTTTGATTGTTGCGTAGCAAGGCTTGGTCTCTCTACAGACCTCAGGAAGATCTCTTGGGTCTCTGGCTCTTTGTTTGCATCCCAAATGGCACCCTATTTTCTACATAGTGCGGTACATTTTACTAAAGCCATATGGGCCTTGGTCAAAAGTAGTGCACTCCATAGGGAATAGTATGCCTAAACTTTGTAATTTGTTCACAGTAGCTGTCACCACAACAGCTGTTTTCTCCTGGGCCTAGTTAAGCAATACTTGCGGTTCTTATGGGCCCTGTTCAGAAGTAGTGCACTATATAGGGAATAGGGTGCCATTATGTGGTGCCATTCAGACTACCTTTGATCCTCCTTTAGATACTCCCTGGTCCCTGGAAGGGGTATTGGGCCTCCTACCGTACCTCTTCCATTTCCTTCCTGTTCATGGCTTCCCAACAGGAGAATGCTCTTTAGTGGATCGGTGGAGCTATGCAAGGGTTAGATGAAACTATGTCTGAGGCTATAGGCCTATTTCCCCATGTTTCATCATACAGCACTCTAGGACCAATAGGCCTCCATTGCTCTCTACAGAGTTAGACCTTTAATATAAAGACAGGCACTATGCCATTTAACAGAGGATTTGATCCAAAAAGACTTACTGTACAGTGAGTTAATACATTAGTATAAGTGATCCCAACAGGACTCGAACTCCCAGTAAATCTCTGCTGCTTATGGGTTAACATGGCAGCGGCGATGGTTGATCCCACTTCTGCTCCCATTAAGATTCAGGCAGTACATGTTGCTGCCATTAATTCTGCTAGTTAATTAAGTGTAGTGCATATTTCATGTCTAGGAGACACTTAGGCCTTGAGACGCTGACAGCAAAAATACACATTCATTGTTCCCATGATTTGTATTGTACTCGTTGACTAAAAGGGGTTTGTTTCAAATTCTTACAGTATCAGTATCTCCTCTAGACTTTACAGGAAGTTTACATTTCTGTAAAACCTTTGGTACATTATTGTGCCATAAATAAAGGTATAATATGACAATGTTTCAGAGGGAGATAACGCTTTAGATTTACAGCAATCTCCCTTTATGAAATAATATATTTTTCCATTTCGACCCCGACCAGGCGGCAGCTTGTGCTGCAGATTACATTGGGGAGCTCTGCTCCTCTGCTCCCCAAAAGGATCTGATAGCGTGTTCAAGTCACAAATCGATAAATCTCCAAAGAGTCCAGCTTGGCCTTTTAAGGCTTATCGCAGGGATCTGTGGCTGTTGTATCACTTTTTGAGACTAAAGCTCTTAATGCCTGGCTAAGGCTATGGGACAGAGCATGGTTATTCATGAAGGACTCGGAGACAGAGGCGGACAAGATGTGGAGAACCTTTTACCTAAACACTCTGAGAATGATTTCCCTCCTATCCACAGGGCCTGGTAAAGTAAAGTAGTACCTCTGGACTCTTGTTGGAGGGTGTGGGAGGGTTTTGCTAGAGGGACGTTTGAGAACTAGGGAGCAGAACAGAGACTGGAGAGTGTTGGTTGGCGAATTCTTAGTGGATGTCAGTCATGAATGGAACATTACCCCTGGATCCAAAGCAAACAGATATATTTTTTAAAACCAAGGGCTTCTCCTCTCCCACCCCACCCCATCCATCAGCTTCTCTCTCAATCTCGCTGTAGCTAAAGTGATATTTTGTGTCCCACAGAAGTTCTGTGTATACTGTGGTACTGTACCTCTCTCCTTTTAAAAAGCCTGTTTGGCAAACCGGATTCAGGTCTTTGATGTGTTTCAGGTCGTCACTGTGACTTGAACAAAGAAGTATCAGTTCTCTTAACTTCCAAAACACGTTGAGGCTTTGATCACTAGTCTCATATTTGAGCAACTGAGCTAGGAACTATCTCGCTCTGTCTCTGTCTCTGTCTCTGTCTCTGTGTCTCTCTCTCTCTCTCTGCATCTGTCTGTCTGTCTGTCTGTCTGTCTGTCTGTCTGTCTGTCTGTCTGTCTGTCTGTCTGTCTGTCTGTCTGTCTGTCTGTCTGTCTGTCTGTCTGTCTGTCTGTCTGTCTGTCTGTCTGTCTGTCTGTCTGTCTGTCTGTGTCTCTCTCTCTGGGTATGAGGGCTTCTTGGAAAGACAAGAGCATGTTTTACTCCCTGAGCACATCAAAGATTGGAGTGAGCATAAGTGTGTGCAGTGGTTAAATTGGGATTTGGCAGATGGGGGTCCCTAGTTCAGGGGCGCGCCCGGGGGAGCGAGGGTGATATCATTTACTAGACTAAATAATATATACTGTACAGTATACCGACAAAAGCATATATCACGGCATACACAGGTCAGGGAGGGACCAACTATTCTCTGGGGGAGAATGACTGTGAGAAAGTCAATTCTGGTGAAAATGACATACTGACATCTAAAATATAATTTCCCCCTCCAGAAATGAGCCCAATAAATATTTGTCCATATTATCAGGCAGGTGTGATATTTAGCAATAAGTGTTATCATAGCCCAACTGATGCAGCATAGATGCTATAAATAAACCCATCTGCATTAGCTAGATCACAAACTCTAAACACCAACATATTGATGACATGAAAGCCCCCCCAGAAAACGTCCCACTGGTACTCAGACAAGGATCATGTACTGTGAATATAATGTAGGCCTAGCTGTTTCACCTGACCTGTGGTACATTTAGCCCTGGTCTCCCCTATGCATTTAACACAATTGGGGCCATTGGCGAGCACTAACGTGCATAAACCATGATGCTGCTAAAAACTCCTGTTCTAAAATGGTGCAGTTGACTACTTTTTGGGATTTGATAATAAGTGCCCTAACACTAGAAATCTCTGCAATCCTCCTCTTTTAACAGTGGCTGTGCGTGCGTCTGTGTATGTAAATAGTACGAGTAATTTTCCATTGAATGGAGTAATAGTCATTAATTACATGAACAGCTTATTGATAAAATGTTACATTCTTTTACATTACAGATTTTTTGATATGCTGTTTTATACGTTATGCTTTGAATTAATACATAGGTTGTATTTTTCTAACACATGTCATTTTTTCTCTATAAAACTAACAGCATTTGCAAGAGTAGCTGGCTAACTGAGGTTGTCATCCCCAGTCTAAAATTGCCTCACAGTGGCAAACGTTCCAGGTCATATTGGAGCCCTGACTTCACTATGACCTGTGACATTTCTCAGTCTCAACATGACTAACACTGCCATTACTACATGGGGGTTGTAGAGACAACAAACGCCCTTTACATCCCAGAGCATAATCTAACATTTAATAATTTATAGTCTCTCTATATATTTTTGGAGGATCTCTCTGTCTCGCTCTGTCTCTCTCTCTTCTCTCTCTCTCTGTCTCTCTCTCTCTCTCTCTCTCTCTCTCTCTCTCTCTCTCTCTCTCTCTCTCTCTCTCTCTCTCTCTCTCTCTCTCTCTCTCTATCTCTCTCTCTAATCTTTGTTATATAGGGATAGGCAAATGCTTCTATTCTGTTAAAGGCAGATAAAACCAAATCAAAAAGAAGGCCGATAGCAAAGGGAAATTGAGATCAAAATCCTGAAGAAGACATAGACGGTATCTACGTCTACCCGCCCACTGATGACATACATAGCAGCTCCTCCAGGCGAAATAAGAGCTTCTTTCAGATCCGTGTAGCTACACACACACAAACACACACACACACACACACGCACACACACACACACACACACACACACACACACACACACACACACACACACTCACACACACTCACACGCACACTCTGATCAAGGCAGAGAGGAACTGTGTGAATAAGAGAAAAGAGTGCTCATCAGAAAAGAATACAAAGCAGATCAGCAACAGCATCTTTGTGAGATCAAACAGTCGGTGGCTAATTACCAACACAGTTTAATTACCAACACAGTACTGTCATTCTCTATCTCTGTCTCTCTGTCATTCTCTCTCTCTCTCTCTCTCTCTCTCTCTCTCTCTCTCTCTCTCTCTCTCTCTCTCTCTCTCTCTCTCTCTCTCTCTCTCTCTCTCTCTCTCTCTCTCTCTCTGTCTGCCTCTCTCTCTCTCTCTCTCTCTCTCTCTCTCTCTCTGTCTGTCTCTCTCTGTCTGCCTCTCTCTCTCCAAGAAAAAACACAAAAACAAACCCATTAGATCCCAAACAACTTGAGGCATCCTCCACTCTCTCTTCATCAGATTCCAGCATCTGTCCTGACTCATACACATACATTTAGAGTACCCTCTCATCACTGGAGTGTTACAGAAGGCCATGCCCGCTGCGTCCCTTTTTAGAAACAAGGTACATTTTCAATTAAAACCAACCTCTCTGAGTATCGGTCGTTAAAAATAACACGAACCTCCCTCTCCTTTAAACCTCTCCAGTGTTCAGACCAGGCCAAATACTCTACTTCACTTTTACATTTTAATAAACCTCTTGGTTTAAATAAACACTGCTGAACCTTCATATTTTTATTGCTATATCATCTTAATATGTTAACTTTAAGATAAGCCCATGTGCAAATGGAATGCATCCCGAATGGCAAACTATTCTACAAACTATAAACTATTTTTGACCAGACCTTATCAAAAGTAGTGCACTGTATATAGAATAGGGTGCCATTTGTATTACACACGATGTTCGGCCAGTAATGAAAAATCCCTCCGCTTCGTTGTAGTTGTTACCGTGGCGTTACCTCTTGATTGGTGCTCTCTGGCGGATAATCAGGGGTTCGGTATTCACTGGAAGAAATTATGAGTTATGCTGCTAAGCCACTTCAGGATTGGACTTGGGTTGGGGATGGAGACTAGGGTGGATGGGAGGACATGGAGGCATCGATGAATCGCTAATAGGTCATTTACTGACCTCTGACCTCTATCTACAGAGAAAGTTACCCTTACCTTAGGAGTGTGATTTTTATTACACATATCCTTATTTGAGGGATGTCCATTGCTAATGTGGTTATTGAAAAGTCTGTGGTTATTGAAAAGTCTGTTGGCTAGTCGTTTTAATAATGTTGGATGTTGAGAGGCTATTTTAATTCTAAATGGCTATTTTTGTGTGTCTTTTCATTAAAACATTCCCATGGTAGGATACTGACCATTAACTCTTGTTTCCCAGAGTTCAAAGCAAGCCTCTCTCTTTCTCTCTTCATTGTCCTTTTGTAAACCGCTGAAACAAACATGTGGGCTGAATGCTATCAACATCAGTGAGACATGAAACATAATGTCATGCTACGTTGCTATCTGGTCACGCTGATTTCCCTGGCCTTCGGTGTCTTTTTATCTAGACTGCACTAGTAGAAAGGCATGACCAGAGTGTGACAGATTCTCTGTCTATGTGGAGGAGGGCTGTATTGTTGTGCTGCTATTTGTCCTTGCTAGCTTGCTAGCTTGCTAGTTTCTCTGCCAATATGAATGGCTGAACAGGACCAGGCACAGACAGTAGCCCAGTGTGTGGGCGGAAGGTAAACCTACCAGTATGTTCATATGTTGGGCTCCTCAGCTCCACGTCTTGAAAACTAATATTTATCCAATGGGATTTTTCCATGTTCCAAAAGTCCTTTATTCCAGCCAATCTAATGTGAACTGTCACGTTTAGACTAGACATTGCTGTGTTGAGCCATTAAAGGCTTTAGGATATCTGAGACATCTGGAGAGATCAACATGAATGGAGATGTTGTGCCTACAATGGCCAGGCGACAAGCAAGTCTTCACTGTAAACTGTTGGATCATCTGTCTGCTATAATGATCCATGGAAACAGACCGTTAGCTTGCCCTTGCCCTGTGCTGTAGCCATCTCCAGACAGTATATACCTCTGTTTTTACTCCACAGAACGTCCCAAACCGTAGATTGTAAACATATATTTAACAAGTAATCTGACATACCTATCCCTGGAGGGAAAAAAGGGAAGTAAATCCTCACCTCTACTGTGTGATGTATTAAATGGACAGAGTGAACTGAACAACTGACTTGCTGTTATGTGGAATGTTGTTGTTCATTCCCTCCTTCCCACCCCCTGCTGTATCTGTGTTCTGTTTTTGCATCCCAAATACCTATGGGCCCTGGTCAAACGTAGTGTACTGCATAGGGAATAGGGTGCCATTTGGGACGCAGTCTGTGTGTTCTGAGAGGCCTCATTCAGGTCATCCCCTGGTCTGCTGTTTAAGGACTTTCAAAGGATATCTCCTCTTCTCCAGCTTTGATCACACACAGAGTCAAACCATCAGAGAACTATATATATATATATACATGTATTTAAATAATCTCATTAAATTTTTTTGTTTTGAGACTTTGTGCACCAGCGTTAAACAGGACTCATATAAACTAGCTGTTTCAGAGTTTCAGCGACAAGGGGGAGGTTAAAACTGATATTCAGTGGTGGGAAACTAGCCAATCTAATTAGTTTACCATCCAGTGTGGCACACTGCCCAGACTACAAAATAAAAGCCTGTCTCTGTGGCAAGGCACCTTAAATGCCACCACTACAACTGATAGCAACAATAATTATATTAGAGAAGAATTCATCCATCAGACGCATGCCGTGTAAAGATGTTTATAAAGAAACAAAACCGGGAACGTCTAAAGGCTCTAAGCTGTCCTTTTGAAGACATTAGCCCTGGTGTGTCACATACCGAAGTAGAGGTCCTGGCTGGAGGGTATTTTATGCATGGAATTAGCTGTTATGGTTTGACTGAGCAGACAAAGAGAGCCCAAATTCATGTGTGTGCGGACTGTGGTTGCGTCCAAAATAGCACCCTATTCCCTATATAGTGCACCACTTTTGATCAGGGCCGATTACTCCAGTATGTTTCCTTCATACCTTGTTCTCCATCTTCTTTTTAAATAGGGAGACAATTTTTCAGCACTTTTATTTCCATGACTGATCAAAACTCGTTTTCTCATGACCCTCTTGTCACTCTGCAGCAGACATATAGTGAGCATTTTTTGTGTGTGTTTACCCACACTAGAGGGTATACTACACAGCAGGATCAATGAGTTAGCCAGCTAACTTAGATAAACAACCGGAAATAACTCTATAGAAAGGTCAACTTAAATATGTGTTTTTGGTTGTTGAGTCAATTAGACCATAGACCATGCCCATTACAAGCATATCTTTCTACAAAATAAAACGTTATTTCAGACTATTTAGGCAAGTTATCTGGCTAACTCATTGATCCTGCTTTGTAGTATAACCCTCTGGGTAAGTTCGAGGGACCATTTATTTAACAAAGATGCCTGTACTGTGTATAAAGGTTATACTCTCTGTACCTGATTGCTTCTACCTAAGCTCAGCTCAAAATCATGGCTGTCGTACACTGGCCCTCTGCCATCAGACCTAGCTGGTTAAATCATATGTCGCATCCAAAAACAGCCCCTAGCCTACCTGCTAGACCAGATCTTGTGGAGATCTGAGAGGATTTGAGGAGAGGAGTTGATCATTAAAAAAATCCCCATAAAAATCTGTCAGTTTAAGCTGTTAACTCTGTTAAATCTGTTTTGCATTGGATGAGTCTCGATCCACCGCATCTGCCAATGTCGCAAATGTGACAGAGCTAGAGCATTGTTTGTCAGACCATGAGACATCCCGAAAATTTGACTTCTCAGGAAAATGTCTGTATGGTTTGGCCTAAATAAAAACTAAAGATGAGACTCTCACAAACACAATGGTGTTCTCGGTTTTACTTTATGACCGCCACAAGCGTCGATACAGCCGATCTACCAACTTCCGTCTGTAGCCTCCAAAAAGTTTGGGCAACACACTAATATGACCCCTCTGTGGAAAGGTGAGACTCTTACAAACACGTACATGTCTGGCTTCACGAGACTCGTCTGAAGGTCCCCCGGTACCAGTTGAAAAAAATGAATGGAAGTATACTGTATATAGACACTGTTTAGTGCCAAAAATAAGGGGTTAAATACAAAATAAAAAATGCTTCCTGATCTCTCTTACATTTCTCAGATATAGGACAGACACTTCAGAACAAACTTCCTTTAGATGTTTTTGGGTGGGACCATGTAGTGAATCTGCTATTCAGTGTGTTTGTATGGGCTAATAGAAGTAAGGCCAAAAATTATTTTCATCAAATAATTTTATATACATTTTTTGTATACTTAAAATTAAAAATCAAATAGCTAAATGATGACCTTCTTAAAACAATTATATTTAGCTCCCTCGCCCATGCTCGCATCGCTTAACGGTCCCCCTGCCGACTCCACTTCTCTCGCTTTCCTTCCATTGAAAGCGTCCTAGTGTTTACGCACTGTAAGACTGAGGCTGCGTCTGAAATGGCACCCTATTCCCTATAAGTTGTGTGCGTATTGATGGCACGTATTAAATCCACTTCAATCAGTGTAGATGAAGGGGAGGAGACGGGTTAAAGAAGGATTTTGTAAGCCTTGAGACCATTGAGACATTGATTGTGTATGTGTGCCATTCAGAGAGTGAATGGACAAGACTAAAGATTTAAGTCCCTTTAAACGGAGTATGGTAGTAAGTGCCAGGCGCATCGGTTTGTGTCAAGAACTGCAATGCTGCTGGGTTTTTCACGCTCAATAGTTTCCTGTGTCTATCAAGAATGGTCCACCACCCGAAGGACATCCAAGTGACTTGACACAACTGTGTGAAGCATTGGAGTCAATATCCCTGTGGAACGCTTTCAACACCTTGTAGAGTCCATGCCCCAACGAATAGAGGCTGTTCTGAGGGCAAAAGGGGGGAGTACAACTCAATATTAGGAAGGTTTTCTTAATACTTTGTGCACTCAGTGCTATTAGTGCACTATATAGGGGATAGGGTGCCATTTTGGATGCAACCTGAGAGAGTGGAGAAGTTAGAGTCAGAGTCACAGTCAGACAGTTCTGTCTACTGCAGTAACACCAGAATTTGTATTTGTATTTATTAAGGATCCCCATTAGTTCCTGCTGTGGCAGCAGCTACTCTTCCTGGGGTCCAGCAACATTAAGGCAGTTACATACAATAACAAATATTACATGACATTACATTTCCCTCAGGCCACTACTCTACTACCACATATCTACAATTCAAAATCCATGTGTGTGTAGAGTGCCTGTGTGTAGAGTGCATGTGTGTGTGCGTGGGAAAGTGTTGTGCAACTTGCTCATGTTATATAAGCTGTGAGAAATGGTGTCGCTGCTTTTTCCTTCACAGTTTTCTCTGCAGTTGGATGGTAATTGGGTACATTTTCCACACTGAGAAGGAGAATGTAGTCCTCACCTCTTCCTCCGTCACTCTCTCTCGCTCTCGCTCTCTCTCGCTCTCTCTCGCTCTCTCTCGCTCTCTCTCGCTCTCTCTCTCTCGCTCTCTCTCTCTACCTCTTTTCTCTTTCACTTTCTCTTTCTCTTTCTCTCTCTTTCTCTCTCGTTCTCTCTCTCGCTCCTCTCTCTCTCTCTCTTTCTTTCTCCCTCTCTATCACTCTTTCCCTCCATCTCCCTCTCCCTCCATCTCTTCCCCTCCTTTCTCACTCTCCTTCATTTCCCTCACGGAGTCATTAGGCAGTGTGTAGACACAATCTTTGAGGCAGGGAGGCAGGCAGGGAGGCAGGGAGAGAGTCAGGAAGGCAGACAGGCAGGCAGGCACATTCAGAACCCAGCCCTCCACTTGTTACCTTGGTTACTGGCAGAGTCTGTCTTTCCCGGCGGCATTCCTCCCTTTTTTGTCACAGTGGGGACCGATCCAATTGAGGAAAATAAAACAACAATGCCTCTTCATGCAATAAAGAGAGGAGATGCTTTGAATTGGGATACACTGCTACAGTACTGTATAGTCCAGCTGGTTTTATATAAATTCATGTCACTATCCCCCCATACAATGTCTCCATGCTCATTGCCAGAAGAAAGCTTCCACTTTTGCCCCAGAAAGCCTGTGCGTTCTGAAGGACGTAATAGCATTGTACCATGTGTGATTATGGAGGATCTGTGTTCTCACACTCGTAATGCTAAGTGAATAATATATTCATACTGTAGGTGATAACCAAGGTGGGTGGGAATAAGTTGTAACAGTCAGTTGGGACCAACCGGCTCAATTCGGTCTTATGTAGCAAAATTTGAAATGGTGTTTTTTACATTGGATAAAAGTAGAGACTCAGAACTAGAATATGGTATATCATACACTACAGTTGATAGTTGATAAACTTGTATCCTCACTTTTGAGAAAATGGCCTTTGAATGTTTTGCTCTTCTTTGTCCACACCCATTCAGAATCATTCACACCTTCTTAAGCTTTAGCCCCACCCATTTCTTTAAGGGTTGATCCGAGCGTTCCGCCCTAACAACACCAGTCAAGCACCAAAGCTAACTGGCTAACATTGGCTAGCTTGCTAGCTACTTCCAGACAAAAATGAGAGAACAGCTCACTGACCAGTTTACTCGCCCTAGCAGAGCTAGTTAGGCTGTTTTCATGCTATCCAGAGCGTTAGTTATGGCAACTGTGCTGCTGGCATCAATTTACTATTTTTGAAAATTTGTCAGTTATTCTGCATTCTGGCACACTCAGACGAGAGTACCTTGAAATCGGAGTAGATAGCCAGAGAGAATTGACCAACTACGTCTATCAACAATTGTCGCAGTGACATTTTATTTAAATGGTTACTTGAATATTGGAGTCTTTTGTTAAGACATGTAGCTAGCTAGCTAGCTAGGTAAACAATGAACCATAATCTCAATTCATGAGTTACTACCCTGTATGACTCTGCAGGTAGCTAACCAACCAGGTTAACATGTAGTAATAACATTACTACACAGATCATACATGTAACATTAGCTAGCTAGCGAACAGTACAATTTAACTTGAAATGAAAACTACTTTCTGTCAAAATTTAAAATGTGTAATATCTGAAAATGTAGCTAGCTAGACTATTTTACCCATATATATGGAATGGACACCTCCCTGTCACGGATGCCATGGTTTCCTTTACTTAGTTTGAAGATGAATCCGGATACAGCTGTTTTCTCCATCTTCTTAGCTATCATAATCTAAATCCACTGATTTCAAAACTTGGTCCTCCAGAATGTGGAGAGAAACACTTATGCAGTTCTACTACGCAATATATATATATAAAAAAAGAAGCTGCGTTAGACAGGATTACCTACACATACTGACCAGCTCAAATAGACAGAAGCGTGCTACATGGCAGACCAATCCGAACTCATCTCCCGGCATGTCCAGCCCACTCATTATCTCAACTAGGCTTGTCATTTTTATTTTTGTCTTCATATTTACAGATGAAATATAGTTTGTTATTAAGGCACATGAAAGTTCACATGTTCCAGAAGGCCTTTCTGCCAAAAAACGCATTTAGATTTTTAAAAAAAGTTTACGTTCAAACGGCTCTCCTGTAAGGTAGTGACGTGCGACATACGCCTAGTTTCCTGACACGAGTCACAATTATACTCCAGTGTTCTACACCTGAGGTGGGAGGTATCACAGGCTCTGAGTCTCCAATATCCCAGATGGATTTAAATAAGGATTCAAGACATGCATTGAATAAACTATACATGCACAGACGAGAGTTAGGATGAATATGTAGCAGACTGTACATACAGAATACAGCACTGTATATGATAAATTCCTCTTTTCTTTTCTGAGAAGGCAGTGTATTTTATCAGAGAGCTCATATATGGGAAAGTATTGTTGCCAGGTCTGGCTGTGGTGTTGAGTTGCCAGATCTGGGATGTCCATGGATACTCATGGTTTCAGAAGTACAGACAGATGGAGGAGGCCTTCTGGAAGAGGCTCAGGCCAGACCCTGCCATACAGAGCTCCTGCTGGCCACAACACACACACACACACACACACACACACACACACACACACACACACACACACACACACACACACACACACACACACACACACTCCACACTCTACACTCCATACTCCACAAACTCCAGATGAGGTTAAGAGGATGAAAGGACCAAGTGGAGGGCAGTGTGTGTTTGTGTGCGTGTGTGTGGAATCTCTGTGTTGTCAGGGTCTGGCCTGAGTCTCTTTCAGCCTCTTCCAGCTCTCCAGCTCTCCACCTCTCTACATGAGACAGGAATGAGGCAGGCTAGGACATTAGAATAAAGGGAATACTTTGGGATTTTGGCAATGATGTCATTTATCTACTTCCCCAGCGTCAGATTAACTTGTGGATACCATTTTTATGTCTCTGTCAAGTATGAAGGAAGTTAGAGGTAGTTACGCGAGCCAATGCTAACTAGCGTTAACGCAATGACTGGAAGTCTATGGGTATCTGCTAATATTGAGACCAGTAGTATTGGGCTGGCTCCGCGTATCTCTGTGTCATCCAGTGTCTGATCACACCATGAGGTAGTGCTCTATTAGATAGAGGGCTCACATATGCTCATAACCCCCTGCTGCTGCCAGGCTATCCTCGAAGCCTTTCACCTTTCGCTGCTTTTAATTGTAAAAGACCTCTGCCTCCTCCCTTCACCTTGTCACGTCTATGTGGTAATGTGGTGACTTTCACTGCCCTTTTAACGACAGGGTTGGAACCTTGGAAGAGCAGCAGAAGAGGACATTAGCCTGCAAAGCCAAAGCTTAGGCATTGACTAGGCCTGACTACAGTATAGCACCACTACTCCCTAACTGTACAGTATGTGACTGTGTCCGGAGCTGCTTGGTGGCAGGTTGGTTTTAAACTCCCTGCCTAGGGAGTCTGTGTGTAAGGGCACAGCGGGGTACTGATATCAGAGAGTCTGTACGGAGCGGCAGAGGGATCTGTAAGGTGTGCCATGCTTAAGGTCATGTTTGATGAGTCTCTCTCTGTGCTCTGCTTTTTCTCCCCAGGACTAAATCGCTCCTCTTTCCCCTCCGATAGGCAAGTAACTGTTAGGGTTCAAAAGAGCATATCTGGCTGCATTCACATAAACACTGGCCCTAATAGCACCAGCTCAGACTGAATGAGGCATTAGCTATCGGCTAGTGCCATCTGGAAATGTAGGCATGTGTGGTTTAGGCTCATTATACTGCATCTATGCGGTAGCAAGAGAGATAGTGCTTTTTTTCAAACATATCCTTTATCCTCTGCGATTTCAGCCTGAAAGTACAGAATCGTGACCGCCATATATAGAAGGTAACTCTATCTTCTCCCTTAATCAGAGCTTTACAAGCATTTCACTACACCCGCAATAACATCTGCTAAATATGTGTATGTGATTTGATGTGGAGAAGAGAGAGAGAGAGAGAGTGAGAGAGAGAGAGAAAGAGAGAGGTAGGGGTTGTCCCATCTTGCCAAAGATAGATAGATAGATAGAGATATAGATGTTCTCCTTCAGAACTGGGCCGTCATCCAGCTTTCTCTCTCTCTCTCTCTCTCTCTCTCTCTCTCTCTCTCTCTCTCTCTCTCTCTCTCTCTCTCTCTCTCTCTCTCTCTCTCTCTCTGCTCTTGTTCACTCTCTCGCTCTATCGCTCGCTCACTCTCTCTCATTCTTTCTTTCTCTGTCAAGCTCTCTGTCCCTGTGAAGGCCCTTGTAGAGGACACTTCCAGTATAAATCCATGGCGGTATCGATCATTGATTGACAATCTTCTGACATGTGTCAGGGCCAGAGCAGCTAGCGCTTGTGTCTGGTCTGGAGACAGTGGCAAGAGATGGGCCTGCTAGCCTAGCACTAGTGCTTGTATCTGGTTTAGAGAGTTTGGCAAGAGATGGGCATTTTAGCCTAGCGCTAGTGCTCATATCTGTTTGGGAAACCGCGTCGACAGATGGGCCTGCTAGCCTAGCGCTAGTGTTTATATCTGGTCTGGAGACAATGGGGAGAGATTGGCCTGCTAGCCTAGCCTAGCACTAGTGTTCATATCTGGTCTGGAGACAATGGGGAGAGATGGGCCTGCTAGCCTAGCCTAGCGCTCGTTTCTGGTCATTGTTGAAAGACAATGATATATATATTTTTTATACTTCAAGGGGTCTTAAAATTATAAATCATATAGCAAAATGATCCTTGGTATGACCTTTTTAAAACAATTCTATAAAACAATCCCTCCCCTCCTTCCCCCGGCTTAAACAGGGCTTAGACTCTTATGGGTTAAACAATAGATTATGTAACTCAGCAGCCCTCAGACTGTAATGATTTTTCAACCCAGAATGACATTTTAAATAGTTTTTTTTTTTTTTCCTGAAGTGAATTCTAATCAGTATATTCATAACCCAGGTCACTCAGATTTCTTGTTTTTCATTTGGAAGTGAACCAGGCCTTGAACATGGTATGAATAGTAGGAATACAAAACCATATATATAGATCCTTTACCAGGGCTTGAATCGGCTGGCTCCCAGCTTGAAAATAAGCAAATTACAGGGTGGAATGTACAGACAGACAGATATCGGCATTATCATGATGGTGCAGAGGGGGTGACTAGGCTTCGGCGATACCGTTTATACCGTATGCCGGGGGATTTTGAAATGTCGACGGTATCTCTCTTTGTCGGTTGCTCTCTCTGTGTCTCTCTAGCGTGGGCGTATTTGGAAGAAAGAGGCACTGGGCAGGTCAGGAGTAAACAAGAGGCTGGGATGGGCGGTATTGTGTCAGCAGGGCTGCTTTCCTCCTTTCCTTTCCCTTCTCCTCTACCTTCCTCAACTCCCCCCACCATCTCCTTCTCTGTCCTCCACCTCTTTGCTCCTCCACCCCTGCTATCACCACCTCCTCCTCCTCCCCCACATCCCCCCCTCTCTCGTCAGCGGGCATGACAGACACGGCACAGATGGATGTCTTATGAGGTGACAGGACAGGGGCGAGAGCGAGGGAGAGGCTTTGTGGTGAAGATAACAGAACAAACGAGGGGAGCAGGGGAGGAAAGGCTAACAAGATAGAGGTGAGGTGGGTGCCAGACACGTCCAAAGGAAAGCAATCTTGTGTTAAAGCAAAGGTCTGCTTGGTTGGCTACCTGCTGGGTGAGAGGGAGAGGTTACATGATGAGAGAGAGAGAGAGATAGAGAGAGAGAGAAAGGGAGAGAGAGAAAGGGAGGGAGAAAGGGGGGAGCGAGAGAGAGCGAGAGAGAGCGAGAGAGCGAGAGAGAGAGAGAGAGAGAGAGAGAGAGCGAGAGAGAGAGAGAGAGAGAGAGAGAGAGAGAGAGAGAGAGAGAGAGAGAGAGAGAGAAAGACAGAAAAAGGGAGAGAGAGAGACAGAGAGAGAGAGAGAGAGAGAGAGAGAGAGAGAAAGACAGAGAGAGAGAGAGAGAGAGAGAGAGAGAGAGAGAGAGAGAGAGAGAGGAGGAGGGTTGCCATGAAGAACAGTGAAATCACTGAGTGGGAGAGGGTTTCATCTTGTTCCCTTTCCCTGTCCTCAACGTGGCTTAAAATATGACTTAAAACAGGACTTAAAATACATAAAGATCACTGCATTGTGTCAGGAGACTCCCTTTTACCTTCACTATGGTAACAGTTAGTTGGTGTTTTAATGATTGACAAGTGACACATAGGTAATGCATAGGAGGATGAGAATGAGGAAAATGGTGGTGGGATGATGTTTTGAGGAAGATAACTGTAATGATGATGAGGAGGATGAGGAAGAGGGTGATAATCAGAATACTCTCCCTTCGCTGTAACCACAAGGATCAAAACCATCGACCGTTAATGACCAAGTGTATTAGCTGTAATCCTCCTCATCCACCCTCAGCTCCATGTACTCCTCCCTCCCCCGCTGTGACTAAGTTGAAGCCTCAGGATAGACTGAGAGCGTTAGTAAGGATATGAGAGTGCGAGAGAAGCCAGTCAGCCAGAAGCCAGAGGGGCTCTGCAGGGTTATTAGTGGGGCTGAAGAGGGTATGGCATCGATCACCAGCACCAGCACCATCTGATGTGCAACCAGTTCCCCTTTAATGAATCCCCAATGGAGCATGACACAGGCAGCACTAATGGGGAGGGAGGAAAATGCATATCCGCTGAGGGGATATGATGGACACACACACACACAACAGCATCTGGTTTATCCTGAGAGAGACAATGTCACTGAGGAAAAACAAACAACAGCTTGTTGAGAATTGTTATTTTCCTTACTTGCCTTACATTCCTGGTGTTGTGAAACTGTTAGACATTATTGTTAGATAGTACTGCACTGTCGGAGCTAGAAGCACAAGCATTTTGCTACACTCGCAATAACATCTGATAACCATGTATGTGACCAATACATTTGATTTGATTTTAAATAGTATGTATACCCATGTGTGATGGGTTGGTTGTGTAAATGATATGATTACCAAGGTGTGGTAGGCTGGTTGTGTAAATGATATGATTACCAAGGTGTGGTAGGTTGGTTCTGTAAATGATATGATTACCAAGGTGTGGTAGGTTGGTTCTGTAAATGATATGATTACCAAGGTGTGGTAGGTTGGTTGTGTAAATGATATGATTATCAAGGTGTGGTAGGTTGGTTGTGTAAATTATATGATTACCAAGGTGTGGTAGGTTGGTTGTGTAAATTATATGATTACCCAGATGTGGTAGGTTGGTTGTGTAAATGGTATGTATACCCAGGTGTTGTGGGATGGTTGTGTAAATGGTATGTATACCCAGGTGTGGTGGGTTGGTTGTGTAAATGGTATGTATACCCAGGTGTGGTGGGTTGGTTAGTTAAATGGTATGTACAGTATACCCAGGTGTGGTGGGTTGGTCATCACCAGCCTCTCCATCCTGTTTGTTGATGTGGTCCCTACAGACTGACAGTAATCACAGTGATGCTGTTGCTATAATCCATCACCTCCTCCTGCATATAGGCATGTGTGTGTGTCTGTGTGTGTGTATGTGTGTGTGTGTAGACCTGGTCGAATCCTCCAGCCTTGAGTGACAGCTTGATAGTTGTGCCCATCTCCTCTCCTCGTTGTCCATTCTCTGGTCATGTAAACAAAATGCTCTCATGGGTCCTCCACTCCTGCCTTCCTGCTCTCTGTCTCAATCTCTCCATCTTTCTGTCTATCTCTTGTCCTCTCTCTCTAGTTTCACTCCAGACCTGCTTTCATAACCTTTACCGGCCATGTGTTTGTGCATGTGTGTGTGCGTGTGTGTGTGCGCGCTGAGAGAGATGTGTTTTGCAAAGGGCAGATCAACCTGATTTATTTATGGCAAGGGCTATATCCCTTCATACTAATAAAAATGTAATATATTTTTAAAAAGTTCATAAAAATTAATTGGAAAAGCATTCAGTAGATTTCTGCATTCGTGGTGAGGGAGGACCTATTTTTCACCCGGTCTTCAAACAGATACAGTAACATTTGTGGTGAGGGACACAGTCCTCTAACAGATACAGTAACATTCGTGGTGAGGAACACGGTCCTCAAACAGATACAGTAACACTTGTGGTGAGGGAGGACCTATTTTCCATCCGGTCCTCTAACAGATACAGTAACACTTGTGGTGAGGGACACGGTCCTCTAACAGATACAGTAACATTCGTGGTGAGGGACACGGTCCTCAAACAGATACAGCAACATTCGTGGTGAGGGACACAGTCCTCAAACAGATACAGTAACATTTGTGGTGAGGGACACAGTCCTCAAACAGATACAGTAACATTTGTGGTGAGGGATACGGTCCTCAAACAGATACAGTAACATTTGTGGTGAGGGACACGGTCCTCAAACAGATACAGTAACATTCGTGGTGAGGGACACCTATTTTCCACCCGGTCCTCTAACAGATACAGTAACACTTGTGGTGAGGGACACGGTCCTCTAACAGATACAGTAACATTCGTGTTGAGGGAGGACCTATACAGTAACACTTGCCCACGGTGATGCTATATAAGGAAGTGCTGTCCTCGACACGAGTCAGCCAATGGAATGAGTTTATATGAATTATGAAATTTAACATTAATTTTACAGTCAAGGCATTTTATAATTGTATCTAGGTCAGTCTCAGTTTGGGAATATGAAAAGAAAAGCCATGTCTAGAAATACAGGTAGTCATACCAGTGCATTTTCTACATGGTGGGAATTGACATACAGGCTTGTTGTCGAGTCCTCCTTGCCAAGTTAACAGTGGCTACTTCACGTTTACCACTACTAAGCTGATCCAGCCCTACAGACATTACAAGCCACTGTGCTCTCCACACTCCCAATCCATGTATTCCTCTCCTGTCAGCTGTACAAGGTTAGATGGCAGCAGTTCTGTTAGGTTTGAATAATATATGGCCATATAAAAACAGGTATTTCTCATCCACCCAAATCCCTAGTCCCATTTTGAGATGGTAATGAATGCTCTCTCTGGGTACACCCCAAACGGCAGCCTATTCCCTACATAGTACACTACACTATTCCCTATGGGCCCTGGTGAAATGTCATTTGTACACAGACTCTAATATCCCATTCCCACCATGCCACTTAATAGAGAACAAACCTTCTCTCCCGCTGTATTATCAGCTGTTGGCTGGCAACACAATACACTGGAGCCAATTGTGAGGTCTCTCCTTTGGGCTCAACCTCTCAGGCTGTGGATGGATTCCGCTTCTCCTTTGGGCTCAACCTCTCAGGCTATGGATGGATTCTGTTTCTCCTTATGTTCAATCTCTTAGGCTATGGATGGATTACGTTTCTCCTTTGGGCTCAATCTCTCAGGCTATGGATGGATTACGTTTCTCCTTTGGGCTCAATCTCTCAGGCTATGAATGGATTACGTTTCTCCTTTGGGCTCAATCTCTCAGGCTATGGATGGACTCCGTTCACTCATTACCCTTGCTTCATTTGGCCCAAATTAAATCCTACCTCATGCCAGGAATATTCTAGATAGTGTTCACAAGCTAGCTACCTTTATCTGTTGCTTATTTGTTTCCTTGTTCCTGGTTTACATACCAAATGGCACCCTGTTCCCTATATAGTGCACTACTTTTGACCAAAGCCCTTTGAGCACTATAGAGGGAATAGGGTGCCATATGGGACGCAGCCCTAGTGTTTAGGAGTGAGCGAGAGGAGTAAGGAAGAAGTTTTGGTGTGGATACAATAGATTTCCATTATAGAGAAAATAGAGTATCAATCTAACAAGGTGCACACAGTCCTGATATTACAGTAAATCTACAGAGGAGAGAAAATAAGTATTTATAAGTATTAAGTCTAGGGTCTTCCCCCCCTTATAACCACAGTGGTGGTTCTCTAGTCTGTAGGGAATGCTAGGTAAATCAAATCTAATTTATCTTTAGAGTAATGCACTGCTGCCTCTGAAACATGGAGGAGATCGAGCCCCAGTGGTAACAGTCTAGACAGACAGACAGCCCAGTAGTAACAGTCTAGACAGACAGACAGCCCAGTAGTAACAGTCTAGACAGACAGCCCAGTAGTAACAGTCTAGACAGACAGCCCAGTGGTAACAGTCTAGACAGACAGCCCAGTAGTAACAGTCTAGACAGACAGGCCCAGTAGTAACAGTCTAGACAGACAGCCCAGTAGTAACAGTCTAGACAGACAGCCCAGTAGTAACAGTCTAGACAAACAGCCCAGTAGTAACAGTCTAGACAGACAGGCCCAGTAGTAACAGTCTAGACAGACAGGCCCAGTAGTAACAGTCTAGACAGACAGGCCCAGTAGTAACAGTCTAGACAGACAGGCCCAGTAGTAACAGTCTAGACAGACAGACAGGCCCAGTAGTAACAGTCTAGACGTTCAGGCCCAGTAGTAACAGTCTAGACAGAGAGACAGCCCAGTAGTAACAGTCTAGACAGACAGACAGCCCAGTAGTAACAGTCTAGACGTTCAGGCCCAGTAGTAACAGTCTAGACAGACAGGCCCAGTAGTAACAGTCTAGACAGACAGGCCCAGTAGTAACAGTCTAGACAGACAGGCCCAGTAGTAACAGTCTAGACAGACAGGCCCAGTAGTAACAGTCTAGACAGACAGGCCCAGTAGTGCACTACAGTATGTGCGCGATAGAGAGCAATTCGAGATGCAGCCTGGATGTGTTCCTGTAGAAAATATGATTCTATCTTTTGATTAAGACCGGGATGAAAGAACAAGTTTTTTGCGACAGGTCTCAAAATGATGTGGTTATCTCTTTAATTGAAAGGTTACATGACTGTGTTTGTCTGCTGTCATACTCACATGTCAATGAGGATTTTCCCTCCCGTCAGATTGACGTACGTGGCCAGACGTAGAAGAGCTAGTGTTTTTTACTCACTATATCAGGAAAGGGCCTGGAGTTAGATGTGTGTTTCTCCAGTGCGAAAAGCTGAAAATCAATTTGAAACATTGTCAGTCATCTTCCATTCTATTTGCATCTGGGGTGTAAGTGTCTCCCACCCCCGAAAAATGTTTTGTGTAAAAAGCCAAACGTGAAGGTGTGATTTCAGTGAGGCTTGTCTAATGACAGTCATTTCGCTGTCATCCCAGCAGTGTTGGGTTGGTTTAACTTTAGAGGGAGTGAATTTGTAATCTATTTTGATGGCACTGTCTGTCTGCCAGATATTCTCAGCTCAGAAACCTTAGCAGCATTGAGAAAGATGCCGTCCTCCTCGTTAATGGCTGACCCAAGGTGTGGCCACGGGGCCAGCCTTTAGTTGTGATGATCAGGTTTCAGACACACACACTGGGGTGGCGAATAGAGGGATGCGATGTGGGGTGGGAGACTGAGAGGGGAAGGCGGCGTGCCAAGGTGAAAACAAGCTCTACACTTCTCCCAACAACAACACACAGGAAGGGGGCCTCCCTCTCCGTCCCCCATCCCTGTCTCCCTCCCCCTCCCCCTCCCCCTCCCCCATCCCTGTCTCCCTACCCCTCCCCCATCCCTGTCTCCCTCCCCCTCCCCCATCCCTGTCTCCCTACCCCTCTCCCTCCCCCTCCCCCATCCCTGTCTCCCTCCCCCTCCCCCATCCCTCCCCCATCCCTGTCTCCCTCCCCCTCCCCCTCCCCCTCCCCCATCCCTGTCTCCCTACCCCTCTCCCTCCCCCATCCCTGTCTCCCTCCCCCTCCCCCATCCCTCCCCCATCCCTGTCTCCCTCCCCCTCCCCCTCCCCCTCCCCCATCCCTGTCTCCCTACCCCTCTCCCTCCCCCATCCCTGTCTCCCTACCCCTCTCCCTCCCCCTCCCCCATCCCTGTCTCCCTCCCCCATCCCTGTCTCCCTCCCCCTCCCCCATCCCTGTCTCCCTACCCCTCTCCCTCCCCCTCCCCCATCCCTGTCTCCCTCCCCCTCCCCCTCCCCCTCCCCCATCCCTGTCTCCCTCCCCCATCCCTGTCTCCCTCCCCCATCCCTGTCTCCCTCCCCCATCCCTGTCTCCCTCCCCCTCCCCCATCCCTGTCTCCCTACCCCTCTCCCTCCCCCTCCCCCATCCCTGTCTCCCTACCCCTCTCCCTCCCCCTCCCCCATCCCTGTCTCCCTACCCCTCTCCCTCCCCCTCCCCCATCCCTGTCTCCCTCCCCCTCCCCCTCCCCCTCCCCCCATCCCTGTCTCCCTACCCCTCTCCCTCCCCCTCCCCCCATCCCTGTCTCCCTCCCCCTCCCCCTCCCCCTCCCCCATCCCTGTCTCCCCACCCCTCTCCCTCCCCCATCCCTGTCTCCCTACCCCTCCCCCTCCCTCCCCCATCCCCGTCTCCCTACCCCTCTCCCTCCCCCATCCCTGTCTCCCTACCCCTCTCCCTCCCCCATCCCTGTCTCCCTACCCCTCTCCCTCCCCCATCCCTGTCTCCCTACCCCTCTCCCTCCCCCATCCCTGTCTCCCTACCCCTCCCCCTCCCTCCCCCATCCCCGTCTCCCTACCCCTCTCCCTCCCCCATCCCTGTCTCCCTACCCCTCTCCCTCCCCCATCCCTGTCTCCCTACCCCTCTCCCTCCCCCATCCCTGTCTCCCTACCCCTCTCCGTCCCCCTCCCCCATCCCTGTCTCCCTCCCCCTCCCCCTCCCTCCCCCATCCCTGTCTCCCTACCCCTCTCCCTCCCCCATCCCTGTCTCCCTACCCCTCCCCCTCCCTCCCCCATCCCCGTCTCCCTACCCCTCTCCCTCCCCCATCCCTGTCTCCCTACCCCTCTCCCTCCCCCATCCCTGTCTCCCTACCCCTCTCCCTCCCCCTCCCCCATCCCTGTCTCCCTCCCCCTCCCCCTCCCCCTCCCCCATCCCTGTCTCCCTACCCCTCTCCCTCCCCCTCCCCCATCCCTGTCTCCCTCCCCCTCCCCCTCCCCCTCCCCCATCCCTGTCTCCCTACCCCTCTCCGTCCCCCTCCCCCATCCCTGTCTCCCTCCCCCTCCCCCTCCCTCCCCCATCCCCGTCTCCCTACCCCTCTCCGTCCCCCATCCCTGTCTCCCTCCCCCTCCCCCTCCCCCTCCCCCATCCCCGTCTCCCTCCCCCTCCCCCTCCCCCATCCCCGTCTCCCTACCCCTCTCCGTCCCCCATCCCTGTCTCCCTCCCCCTCCCCCATCCCTGTCTCCCTACCCCTCTGCCCCCCCATCCCTGTCTCCCTACCCCTCCCCCTCCCCCATCGCTGTCTCCCTATCCCTCTCCCTCCCCTCTATGTCCCCCCCGAGGAGGTGCCATACTGTTTGTGGATCAACAGTTTAGAGAAGAGTTACTCATATACCCATCAGTATTTCCCATCACCCCCCCATCCCCAATCCCCTCCCCCACCCCCACCCTCACCACCACCTCTTGTACATAGCACACAATTAGATTAATCAATCATCTCATTGGTGACTTGGTAGCATGAAACACCAGTATTGATCATGTGAACTAATCTATACTTTGTTTTGTCTAAGAAACATACTTATTGACAGTGATAGATAATCCACTGATGAGACAAGGTCAAGGGTTCAGAGTAAAGTTCCGTCTGCTTTTCCCCTGAGTCGCTACCTAGGGGTTAAGTAGTGTCGGGGGTCACCCGTGTTGTCTTGTCTCTCTTGTGGCATAATTAAAACGGTCACTCAGTCACTCGGAGTGCCTGTCAGTTGACTGATGGGATTTAAAGCGCCCTTGTTCTCAACAGTGATGACAAATTATAGGAAATCTATCTCTTTATCTCTCTCTCTCTCACGCTCTCTCTCTCTCTCTCACGCTCTCTCTCTATCACTCTGAATAAGAATCCCACTGTTCACACCAAGCTCCACAGCTATTCCCATTTAGGCAGTGCAGGTCTGAAGGGCAAGAGCCATAGGGAGCTAGAGACACTGTTCATTGTTCAAGTGATGCAGTAAAATATACAGTTGAGGTGTGCTGTAGATTCGTAACCTGTAGATTCGAAACCTGAGATCAGAAATAACTTCATACATTAGTACATCCATTAGAGGCTCTTCTCTGTCTGTCACTTGCTCTCTGTGAGCAGGCAGCTCGCTCTGCATGCATTCTGCTCATGGCGGCTCTGAGTCAGTGAGTAACCATAGGAACGGCTCCGCTTGGGCTGCTCTGCTCAATGACGAGACATGAGAGAGTAGTGAGCTGTTAGCTACTTTTTGTTACTCTAAACTCGACAAAACTCAAGGAATATTGTCTCCTGTCTTATATTTAACGAGGTTGAAGCACTTCTGACACCATGCATTGAACTTAGTCAGATATGACTGTACTGCGCAGCAGAGCACGCGCAAATAACTCAGTTTCAAAATGTTAGTGATCACTTTAGTGATACCCGAGCCCTACCAGTACCGTAGTTACTGAGCTCTAATAGAGAGAGAAGGATGGGGAAGAGAGAGATGGGGGAGAGAGAGAAGGGGGAGAGAGACAGAGAGAGAGAGAGATGGCAGAGGGAGGGGGGGAGAAAGAGAGATCATCTCCAATAGAAGCAGTGCCTTAGACCTACTATAGTAACGTTCAGCGTTAGCCATAGAGGTTGAGAAGGGAGGGAGATGGCCAACACTATCAAAAGGCACATGTGGAGGGTGTTGAGGCTACATACAGTACAGCATCACTGTCACTAATTACTGGCATTAAAGCCACTGCTTGTTAATGACACTGTTAACAAACGTTGACTTTGGTAATTAGGCCTATGGAATACCAGATTTGATGGTCACAAATGCGTTGTGGAGTTGTGTAATCCTGTGAACCTTCAGATTTAGCTTTAAAAGTTGTATTTTTATTAGGCATGCTTTGTAGAGAGGGTCCTTGGATAAGCTAGTCGTGCCTCGCACTCCTCTTCCTGTATGTTTGTCAGGCAGCTCCTCCGCTCCATGGAACTGTTTGTGTTCTGGTGGACGGGCGTCCATAACCATTATGATTCATCATTTATATATTGGGCTCACATAGGGCCTAGGTATTTTTCTTCACTCTTACATGAATTACTCCCTTCAGGGGAGTGGTGGAGAGGATAAATAGTACATCTTAATTGGGTGGAATTTCAGCCAGTCTCTATGTGTTTTATTATCTACAAACAGATGGGGGATGGATGCTGGCTGGCTCACTGGCTGGCTATTTCTCTGGGAGTCATTGTGGGCAGTGTAGAAAAGAAGCCTGGCATTTCTCTACTTGTTAATGTGGAAATATGAAGGAGGGGAGAGAGGGATGAGCTTAGAAGGCTTTACTTGAACCAATTGGGCCTTAACACAATCAACTGCAATAACTTAACTGGCCATCCTACTTCCTCTCTCTCTCAGCGTTTGCTCTTGCTAGGCTATTTCATAATACTATTCATCATTGACTCAATTAAATGAGAAAGCATGACTACACGTAGTATATTATTTTCAATAAATGGCATGCCTGCACTACTGAACAGCAAAATACTCTTGCTCATTTTTAAGCAGGGCTGTGCAAACGAAGTGGCCATCTTGAACTGTTGTCATAAGTAATCAATTTTGCCATAGCGAAGTCCTCCCAGCAACGGCAGCTTTTCACCTTCTCAAGCTAGCTAACAGTTCCAATGACAAAACATGTCAACAGACACTAGCTTCCCCAATGTTTGAGTCCCACGCAATCCTCAATGACCATATAACTTTACCCCTCCCCCACACACACCCCTCTGTCTGTTCAGCTGTTGATTGCGTCCAGACCTATTAACACTCACCAGTTGCTACAGGATGTCTGTGTCTGTGTGGCTGTGTCCCAAATGGCACCCTATTCCTTATAGAATAAACTACTTTTCACCCAAACCCTATGTCCCCTGGTCGAAAGTAGTGCACTAATAAGGGAATAAGGTACCATTTGGGACGCAACATGTGACTTCATATTCTCATCTGTCACAGGCCCATCCCTAATCTCCTATGGCAGTGTGTGGTGCAATTAGGGCTGTGAGGCGCATTGGCCCTTCACAGTGAATCAGGGACAAGACCAGGAGAAACCAGGAAGGGCAGGCAGCAGACAGTTAGCCACATAACGTACTAAGAGTAAAGCGTGTGGTCTGAGCACGTCTGCGCAGTGTGCTAGCATAGTGTTTCCCAAACTCCAGTCCTCCAGTACCCTCAGCAGTACATATTATTGTTGTGGCCCCAGACAAACTCACCTGATTCTACTTGTCAACTAATCATCAAGCCATTGACAAGTTGAATCAGGTGTTTTTGTCCGGGGTTACAACAGAAATGTGTGCTGTTGGGGGTACTGAAGGACCGGAGTTGAGAAATACTGTGCTATCATATGCATGCATGTAGTTCCACTTCACAGCAACAGCCGCTCTAATGTAGACAGCACAGGTCTTGTCTTCCATACGGTATGACACAGCTTTTTAACCTACAAAGGATGGGCCTACTGGGGCTTGCATATTCAACAGTGTGGACATAACAGATAACATACCAGCAAGTCGTACAGCTCTCTGTATACGATCCCATGCACACAAGCGCTCACGAAAGAGGTGCTAGTATCATAGCCAGTAGCATGGAAAATACTCTCTACACTCTACATGGTGTTAACCACATGGAAGCAGTGGATGCACTCATCATGTAGGCTATGTTCCTAAGCAGCAACTGGGATTTGTGTGCCTTTATTTTTGTGTTGTGTGTGTGTATGTCCCATATGGAACAAGTGGATGCACTCATGTACAGTATGTTCACAACCAGTAACACAGATGCAACATGAAGATCGGATGTGCTTTGTGTGTGTGTGTGTGTGTGTGATCTCATTGGTAGTGGTGCAGAATTAGCAAGAGGAGACAGGCAGGAAAGGCAGGGTAGTTATCAGTCCCCAGTGTAGCCAGTGAAATGGCAGCTAGCTAGCTAGCTCTCCAGATGGCACCTTGATCTATTCCTCTCACAGTGTGGATAATAAATTACCACTTGAGTGTATTACTTCTTCAATGCCAAGGGAAACTGATGCACTGCACTGCAAGGCTACCACTACTGCTGCTGCTATTTCGGTGTGCTGCTACATGCAACCTCAAGAAGAGACTACCCGGGGAACACTTTCATATCACAAACATATTGTATCACCATCGAATGTATGTTCCTCTGAAAATCACTTGGACAGGGTCAAATTGATTATGTCCCTTTTGCATAATCTTCAGCGGCGACTCATATCAATTAAATAGCATGAACTAGCATGAACCAGCCAAACCAGGGATATCTGTGTCTACAATAAACTATATCATATAATACCATTGAAAGTGGTAATCGGCCACTGTTTTGATTGTCATTTACTCTCATTATCTCAATGCCAGCCTCTCTTGTTTTCCATTGAACTCCATTGAAAGGTGGCGTGAATGGCCAGGGTTATTCTGACCCAGGTCACACTGACACAGCACTAGCATAGCACTAGCCAGTGTCATAAAGAACTGGAATAGCGAATCATATGGGTCCTTTACTTCACAACCCTTGAGGAACCAGGCCTAGAGGACTGTAAGAAAGTGTTTAGGCAATGCAGCGATACCACAGTGGTGTTTGTGTAAGTTCTCCGTGTGTAAATAATAGACAAGGTCTTCCTCCAGAGTAAAGCACAGCACACAGCATGGAGTTGGACGTGCATCTAGCTGTGACTAATAGTTTAGGGACGGCATGCTGGGAGTGATTGTGGTGGCCTGCTGACTCTCCCCATGCCGTACATGGTGGCTATGTGTCTGTGAGACTGTATGCAGCAAGAGCAAGCTGCTAGACCCAATGCTACTACCCTTGATCAGGCACCTGCCATGTACTGTACCTCAGACTAATTTCTTCAAAGTATTGTAGTGTTCTTTGTACTGTATCTGTGTTGAGTAGCTTATCCACATATATATTTTTGTCCAATCTCTTTTATCATTATGATAACTACGCTGAGTATACCAAACATCACCTTGAGTTGCACAGGGATACTGGCTCATGTAGACTCCAGTGTTTCCCACAGTTGTGTCAAATTGGCTGGATGTCCTTTGGGTGGTGGACCATTCTTGACACACGCGAAAAACTGTTAAGCGTGAAAAACCTAGCAGCGCTGCAGTTCTTGACACAAACCAGTGCACCTGGCATTTTCTACCATACCCCGTTCAAAGGCACTTCAATATTTTGTCTAGCTCATTCACCCTCTCTGAATGGCACACATACACAATCCATGTCTTAATTCTCAAGACTTAAAAATCCTTCTTTAACCTGTCTCCTCCCCTTCATCTACACTGATTGAAGTGGATTTAACAAGTGACATCAATAAGGGATCATAGCTTTCACCTGTATTCACCTGGTCAGTCTATGTCATGGAAAGAGCAGGTGTCCTTCAAGTTTTGTACACTCACTGTATTGTGCCTTAACTACATATGTGTGTTGGTTGTTCTCTGCATTGTGAATCACCTATAAAGACACTTTCCAAATAACCTAATCTGTTCTTCTCTTCTCTTCTCTTCTCTCCAGGTTTCATATATACGTGTGGTGGGACATTAAAAGGGCGGAATGGCACCATTGAAAGCCCAGGTTTTCCATATGGATACCCCAATGGGGCTAACTGTACATGGGTTATGGTAGCAGAGGAGGGGAACCGAATTCAAATTGTCTTTCAGTCCTTCGCTGTGGAGGAGGAGTATGACTTTTTATCGCTTTATGATGGACATCCTCATCCGGCGAACTTCAGGACGAGGTGGGTGCCATTTTCTTTTTTTTGATCTTCTTCTTTACGTCCCTTTTAATCCTTGTCTTATGAATCCCTGTCTTATGAATCCCTGTCTTATGAATCCCTGTCTTATGAATCCCTGTCTTATGAATCCCTGTCTTATGAATCCCTGTCTTATGAATCCCTGTCTTATGAATCCCTGTCTTATGCCGCTGATATAAAAAATGTTGCTGTCCTTTTCTTTCATTGGTTTAATATAGGATTTGGGGCTTTAGGGTTTATATTTGAAAAGATAGACGAGTTTGCAACTTACAGAGTTAATTTCCGCAATATTTTCGTCCGAGCAGAGCGGACATTAAGAAAGATGTGGTCTTGGATAAACTGATTAGTCCATTCTAATCTAAAATGGAAGGCCAGCAGCGTCTTCAGTCGGAGGAGGCAGAACTCTTTCACTCATTTCCGAACACGTTTGATCACTGGGAAAGTGATCACAATCAGTCTATTGTAATTTGTGGCCTACATGGACACAAGATAGCTCCGGCAGTTTGACCGAATTAAAGCCGCCACTGAGAAATCACTCCAGGTGATTAAGGCAGAGAAATTGAACAGCTCTGTCCAATTATCTGGTTATTGTAATTACTCCGGGTCCCATTAACATGTGCTAATACACAGCACATATTTTCCCTTTCAAAACCTTGCTGTTTGATTGGAATGTCGGTGCATGAATCCTCATTAGCTTTGAACATTATTTTCATTCGTTAGTGGGACTTTGGTGACGGGCGAAGCCGCTTAAAGCCTATTATACTTTTGCTGTAGCTTCGTTTCCGGAGCAGTCCTTGGTCAAATTGTTATCAGAGAGAATTATCTTGTTTATTTATGGCAAATGGCACCCGAGTGCACTGTGTAGTGAATAGGTATCCATTTGGGATGTAGCCTATGCTAATAGAACCTTTTCCATTTTGAACATTCATCACTTCAATAATGACCTTCATTGGGGCACGTTACCAAAGAAAGAACCTAAAGGTGTGCGTATGTACAGTAAACGTTTGAAGGTGGAGCTGTGCCACCAGATGCCCACTGTCTCTGGGATAGTCTGGGTGGTGCCGTGCCCTACTGCTGTTGTGCCCAGGTTGGCATGGGGGAAGCGGGGATCCTTTCTAGGTCCCCCTGGGGGGTGAAGGGTACTAGCTTGCACCTCAGCGCCAAACCTGTCTACCATCCTCTGGCACCAAGGTAGCACCCCAAGACACACACACACACATATACACACCATTCACACACACACACCACACACCTGTGCTGGCGCTACCTGCCATGCCATCTCTGCACCACTTTTAATTGAATCAAAAACCATCAAATCAAAGGGGAAAAACCATCAAATCTCTCTCTCTCTCTCTCTCTCTCTCTCTCTCTCTCTCTCTCTCTCTCTCTCTCTCTCTCTCTCTCTCCTTCTCTCTCAATTCAATTCCAGGGGCTTTATTGGCATGGGAAACATATGTTAATATTGCCAATGCAAGGGAAGTAGACATTAAACAAAAGTGAAATAAACAAAAACATATATTAAGACATTTTAAATGTCACATTAGTGTACCTCTCTCTCTCTCTCTCTCTCTCTCTCTCTCTATCTCTCTCCCTCTCTCTTTCCCTCTCCCTCCGAGGGAATGTGACTATACACCTCAGAAGGAGGGAGGAGACTTAACAGAGCTTCATTAAACAGTTAAATGAGTAAATAATGCAGGCAGGCTTCTGAAGCCAGACAGACACACACACAATATCCTGGCTTTTGCCGGCAGGCAGGCTGAGCCTCTGTATGAGGGTCACGTTCATACTCGGCCGTGTTCCTCTCTGTAAGAGACAAATAGCATGTTGATAGCCCCCCGACTTTAACTCCTGGCTCTGCAATCAGAGGCAGTATCACCAGCACTGCCCTCCCTCCCTCCGCTGAAGTGACTACACATGATTGCTTTTGTTAGGTAAATAAATAAGTAGTACCGATATTATTATTATTATTTGATGGCCACCGCCACCAGTCGTCTTCAGATCTGACATGGATTGATGGAGTGTACACACCTTAACTATTAATAACAGACGATTTACACTGAGTGTACAAAACATTAGGAATTAAACCTGCTCTTTCCATGACAGACTGACCAGGTGAATCCAGGTGACATAGACTGACCAGGTGAATCCTGGTGACATAGACTGACCAGGTGAATCCAGGTGACATAGACTGACCAGGTGAATCCAGGTGACATAGACTGACCAGGTGAATCCTGGTGACATAGACTGACCAGGTGAATCCAGGTGACATAGACTGACCAGGTGAATCCAGGTGACATAGACTGACCAGGTGAATCCAGGTGACATAGACTGACCAGGTGAATCCAGGTGACATAGACTGACCAGGTGAATCCAGGTGACATAGACTGACCAGGTGAATCCAGGTGAAAGATATGATCCCTTATTGACTACACTGATTGAAATCCATTTCAATCAGTGTAGATGAAGGGGAGGAGACAGGTTAAAGAAGGATTTTTAAACCTTGAGACAATTGAGACATGGATTGTGTATAGGTGCCATTCAGAGGGTGAATGGGCAAGACAAAAGATTTAAGTGCCTTTGATCGGAGTATGGTAGTAGGTGTCAGGCGCACCGGTTTGTGTCAAGAACTGCAGCGCTGTTAGGTTTTTCACACTCAACAGTTTCCCGTGTGTATCAAGAATGGCCCATCACCCAAAGGACATCCAGCCAACTTGACACGACTGTGGGAAGCATTGGAGTCAACATGGGCCAGCATCCCTGTGGAACGCTTTCGACACCTTGTAGAGTCCATGCCCCAACGAATTGAGGCTGATCTGAGGGCAAAAGGGGGGAGTACAACTCAATATTTGGAAGGTGTTTTAATGTTTTGGACACTCAGTGTATTTATTGTATTTTTGTGGAAATGTAATTAATCTCTGACTTCACTAAGTAATGTTATGTTACCTCTACTCTCTCCACCGTTAACGCTAAGGGTTTAATGTGGCCTAAGTGCCTCTAGTGTGTTTGTGAGGGTGTGTTGGGAGGGGATTGTGAGTACATTAAGAGGGTCTCCCCCTTTTCCTCTGGCCGTATCAAGGAGGGACACACACACACAATCACACACACACGTGTGCACAGACATACACACACAAACAGTATGCTCCAGATCAGGGCTCTTGATCGATGCTCTCTGACCTGCTTTTGCATACACTTTGATTACTAATGTGGTTGGTCATCAGCTTCCTAATGAACACTGTATAATAAATCAACTCACATGGGTTTTCTGAAAGGCCCTGCAGCAAACAACAGTGCCGGCTAATCACATCGTCCACCGACAAACACACACACACACACACACACACGTGCACACATGCTGGTAAACACACACATGCTCTCTCTCTCTCTCTCTCTCTCTCTCTCTCTCTCTCTCTCTCTCTCTCTCTCTCTCTCTCTCTCTCTCTCTCTCTCTCGCTCTCAGGCTCTCTAAGCATTATCAATGACTGCTGCTTCATATACCGTAAGCGCAGCGTAACTATACTTACAGCAGCTGCTTATGTGATATGCATATACAATAACTAGGAACCACTACTAAATGTGTTCATGGAGTAGTTAGAATACCCAGACTGCCCTTTGTCTATTTTAAGTGCAGTCCTGTGAATTCTCGTTTTCTAGAGCACATAAATATCTTCCAGTCTTTTGTGTCTGAAAGAATTCCTATGGAACCAGACATCAGTCAGTCTTGCTGAGTTCCCTGTCGAATGTATGGAGTAATTACAGACACTAACACATAGTACTAACCAAGAAATTACCAGACACACTTTTAAAGGGATGTTGACATGCTTCTGTGCTTACTCATTGAGCTGTCAGTGAGTGGTGTCAATTAAATGTGTATTTGTATTTGTGAATAAATGTATTTTTGGGGGGTTAGAACCAGAATAATTTTTTAATCGTTCCGTTCTGAGCAGAACCTCTATTTATTTTGTTCCGTTCTGATGTTTCGACCAGAAAATACATTTCTGAATGGTTTAAACCCAAAAAGTTACGGATCATATAGTTCCTATTCGTTAATTTTTTTACCTGGAAAATCAACATTGTTTTTACATTTAGCTCAATAATTGACTTCCCCAATTAGTGTCGGTAGAGCAGCTTGCAGTGGAATGGGTAAGATGGTTGATTGGTCAACTACACTGAACAAAAATATAAACACAACACGCAACAATTTCAACAATTTTACTGTGTTACAGTTCTTATAAGGAAATCAGTAAATGGAAATAAATTCATTAGGCCCTAATCTATGGATTTCACATGACTGAGAATACAGATATGCAAAAAGGTAGGGGCGTGGATCAGAAAAGCAGTCAGTATCAGGTGTGACCACCATTTGCCTCATGCAGTGTGACACATCCCCTTCGCATAGAGTTGATCAGGCTGTTGATTGTGGCTTGTGGAATTTTGTCCCACTCCTCTTCAGTAGCAGAATATTGGTGCCAACTGGAACACACTGTCGTACACGTCAATCCAGAGCATCCCAAACATGCTCAATGTCTGGTGAGTATGCAGGCCATGGAAGAGCGGGGATATTTTCAGCTTAAAGGAATTGTGTACAGAATGTTGCGCGATGGGGTTGTGCATTATCATGCTGAAACATGAGGTCATGGCGGCGGATGAATGGCACAACAATCTCAGGATCTCATCACGGTATATCTGTGCATTCAAATTGCCATGGATAATGCAAATGTGTTTGTTGTCCGTAGCTTATGCCTTCCCATACCATAACCACAACACCACCATGGGGTACTCTGTTCACAACGTTTACATCAGCAAACCGCTCGCCATACACACTGTCGGCCATCAGCCCCGTACAGTTGAACCCGGGATTCATCCGTGAAGAGCACACTTCTCCAGTGTGCCTGTGGCCATTAAAGGTGAGCATTTGCCCGCTGAAGTTTGAGATTCCCTGAGATGGTTTCTGACAGTTTGTGCAGAAATTCTTCGGTTGTGCAAACCCACAGTTTCATCAGCTGTCCAAGTAGCTGGTCTCAGATGATCCCGCAGGGGAAGATGCCGGATGTGGAGATCCTGGGCTGGCATGGTTACACGTGGTCAGTGGTTTAATTAACATTAAATTCTCTGGCAACAGCTCTGGTGGACATGCCAATGTCATGCTCCCTCAAAACATAAGACATCTGTGGCATTGTTTTGTGTGACAAAACTACACATTTAAGAGTGGCCTTTTATTGTCCCCAGCACAAGGTGCACCTGTGTAATGATCATGCTATTTAATCAGCTTCTTGATATGCCACACCTGTCAGGTGGATGGATTATCTTGGGAAAGGAGAAATGCTCATTAAGAGAGATGTAAACAATGGCTTTTTGCGCATATGGAACATTTCTGGGCACTTTTATTTCAGCTCATGAAACATTGGAAGTCAGTGTCTGTGTAAGTGCAGGTGTGAGCATGTAGGAGGCTTGGCTTAAGGCGCTGAACATCATGATGTGACAGGAATTACTAGCATTATAACTAGACATTAGGGCTGGGACGATATCAGTATCGCAATACTCATTAGTATCGTGGCAAGGAAACAAAACACAAAGCAGATTTAACTTTTTTGGGAAAACAGCCCTAATGTTGGAAACAAACATCGTTATATTGTCATTCAGAGTCACATGTATTTCTTTTCCAAGCTATAGCACACAATATTTTACATACAGCAGGTTTTTAAAGGACCAAAGATTTTTCTGCTTCATGTTTTTATTTTTGCCATGGAGAAATATTACGATACTGGTATCAACACAGCCCTATTCTTTTTTAAATTATTTTATTTCACATTTATTTAACCAGGTAAGCCAGTTGAGAACTAGTTCTCATTTACAACTGGACATTTACTACTAGACAACTGGACATTTACTAGTAGACAACTGGACATTTACTACTAGACAACTGGACATTTACTACTAGACAACTGGACATTTACTAGTAGACAACTGGACATTTACTACTAGACAACTGGACATTTACTACTAGACAACTGGACATTTACTAGTAGACAACTGGACATTTACTACTAGACAACTGGACATTTACTACTAGACAACTGGACATTTACTACTAGACAACTGGACATTTACTACTAGACAACTGGACATTTACTACTAGACAACTGGACATTTACTAGTAGACAACTGGACATTTACTACTAGACAACTGGACATTTACTAGTAGACAACTGGACATTTACTACTAGACAACTGGACATTTACTACTAGACAACTGGACATTTACTACTAGACAACTGGACATTTACTACTAGACAACTGGACATTTACTACTAGACAACTGGACATTTACTAGTAGACAACTGGACATTTACTACTAGACAACTGGACATTTACTACTAGACAACTGGACATTTACTAGTAGACAACTGGACATTTACTACTAGACAACTGGACATTTACTAGTAGACAACTGGACATTTACTACTAGACAACTAGACATTTACTAGTAGACATTAGCAACATTATTAACCGGTTCTCAAGATTTGAAAATAACAGTTATGTTCCGGAACAGTAGAGTTTTTGGATCCGTGAACTGGTCCAACTCCTGGTCATTTTACTGATTTGACTTGTATTGTATCTGATTTACAGTGCATTCGGAAAGTATTCAGACACCATGACTTTTTCCACACTGTTACGTTAAAGCCTTATTCTAAAATTGATTATATTGTTTTTTTTCCTCATCAATCTACACACAATACCCCATCATGACAAATCTATTATAAATAAAAAACTGAAACATCACATTTACGAAAGTATTCAGACCCTTTACTCAGTACTTTGTTGAAGTACCTTTGGTAGCGATTACAGCCTCAAGTATTTTTGCGTATGACGCTACAAACTTGGTACACCTGTATTTGGAGAGTTTCTCCCATTCTTCTCTGCAGATCCTCTCAAGCTCTGTCAGGTTGGATGGGGAGCGTCACTGCACAGATATGTTCAGGTCTTTCCAGATATGGTCAATCGGGTTCAAGTCCGGGCTCTGGCTGGGCCACTCAAGGACATTCAGAGACTTGTCCAGAAGCCACTCCTGCACTTTCTTGTCTGTGTGCTTAGGGTTGTTGTCCTGTTGGAAGGTGAAACTTCACCCCAGTCTGAGGTCCTCAGTGCTCTGGAGCTATGTTTTCATCAAGGATCTCTCTGTACTTTGCTCCGTTCATCTTTCCCTCGATCCTGACTAGTCCCTGTCGCTGAAAAACATCCCCACAGCATGATGCTGCCACCACTCCAGACGTGATGCTTGGCATTCAGGCCAAAGAGTTCAATCTTGGTTTCATCAGACCAAAGAATCTTGTTTCTCATGGTCTGAGAGTCCTTTAGGTGCCTTTTGGCAAACTCCAAGCCGGCTATTATGTGTCTTTTACTGAGGAGTGGCTTCCTTCTGGCCACTCTACCAAAAGGCCTGATTGGTGGAGTGCTGCAGAGATGGTTGTCCTTCTGGAAGGTACTCCCATCTCCACAGAGGAACCCTGGAGCTCCCCCGATTGCTTAATTTGGCCGGGCGGCCACTTATAGGAAGAGTCTTGGTGGTTCCAACCTTCTTACATTTAAGAATGATGGAGGCAACTGTGTTCTTGGGGACCTTCAATGCTGTAGAAATGTTTTAGTACCCTTCCCCAGATCTGTGCCTCGACCCAATCCTGTCTTGGAGATCTTTGGACAATTTCTTCGACCTCATGGCTTGGTTTTTGATCTGACATCTGTGGGACCTTATATAGACAGGTGTGTCCCTTCCCAAATCATGCCCAATCAATTGAATTTAACACAGGTGGACTCCAATCAAGTTGTAGAAACATCTCAAGGATGACCAATGTAAACAGGATGCACCTGAGCTCAATTTCAAGTCTCATATCAAAGGGTCTGAATACTTATATAAATAAGGTATTTCTTTTTTTTTTTTTATACATTTGCAAACATTTCTAGATACCTGTTTTTGCTTTGTCATTAAGTTGTATTGTGTGTAGATTCATGAGGAAAACATTTTATTTAATCATTTTTAGAATAAGGCTATAACGTAACAAAACGTGGAAAAAGGGAAGGGGTCTGAATACATGGATACTTTCCGAATGCACTGTATTTGAAAAAGGCCTTTTTTTTTTTGTAGACAAGAGTTGGAAGATTAGATCTACTATGTATTCTGTGCGTTCAGACACAACTCATATATCCAGATGGAATGTTTATAATATATCCATCCATATACCCAGAGTGCTTGGTTTTTACTGCCTCTGTGGATTTAGAAATACTCTCTGTGACAGATCTCTGGGTCTGAATGTGTAACGGGGGACGCATTGTGTTTTCCTGCACACTAACAGGAGGGAGAGAGAGAGAGAGAGAGAGAGAGAGAGAGAGAGAGGGACATCGCAACAGACAGATGGCAGCTATAACAGAACCATCCTGCATCATACCCAGGTCTCCAAAATAACTACAGCTGCAGCTTCCAGGCCATAAGACAAGGCGGTGCACAGGATCTTGCCTTATCTGCTCCTCCTCTCCTTCTCAAGACCTCTGTTATTAAAGCCTGTCTGTGAGGGACTGTTTTAGACAGTGAGTCCATACAGTGATGCAATAAGCACAGCAAGTACTGACTGCATTGAGGAGAAAGGGAGTATCTCTCTCTCTCTCTCTCTCTCTCTCTCTCTCTCTCTCTCTCTCTCTCTCTCTCTCTCTCTCTCTCTCTCTCTCCTCTCTCCCTCTCTCTCCCTCCCTCTCTCTCTCTCTCTCTCTCTCTCTCTCTGGCTTCAGCTACTGACATCCTGTGGTGGATGTGTGTAGTGCTTCATATTCACAGAGTGGAACACTGTATACCACAGCACACCCATGTGTGGCAGGGTTGCAGAGCCCTGGCTAGAAACAGTGGTAAGGCTGTTTCTAGCCGTTATCAGCCTGTCTATCTCTCTATAAGGGCTGTTAAAAGTTCAGCTTATCGATCCAGTCATAGAACTGATGTTAATTTACACTGTAGCAGAGGAAGGACGATGATCCTCATGGATGAAGGGGACAAGGGCTCTTTCTGATCAATGAACTAGCTTTTATTCCCTCTGTGTTCATAATGATCTCCTAGCCACTGTGCTTCTGCGTCTGCTTGCTCTTTGGGGGTTTAGGCTGGGTTTCTGTAAAGCACTTTGTGACAACTGCTGATGTAAAAAAATGGGCTTTATAAAATACATTTGATGATCAAAGTCTTATTATCATAATGTAGAAAATAACCTATGATATCCCCACACCCCTAAACAGTCACCTTGGTTGGTATCTCCTAGTCCTCCCCGGTCTGACACTTTAAATAGCAACACTCTACCATAGTGCTATTACCACCCTTTGTTCAGACATTTAGTCGCTTTGCCTCAGCTGTTTGTGCCCGTGCCAGTTTCCCCTCTGACAGCGGGCCTTTAAACATCCAGCAATTACAGAAATGCCTATTTAAGGTACTTTGTAAAGGCTTGACTTTGTTTCAGGGGGTTGCTTGCTGCTTGTGCGTAACCAAACATAATGTATTTGAGCAGAGCTGGGAGATAAGGAGCAGGGAGGGAGGTAGCTGCTGGCTCTGAAACAGTTACAGTCTAGCTGCAGAGCTGACACGAGCCAACCTGGTAGAAATGAAGACGGAGCAGTTTGGCTCCTAGTCAACGGTTGGAGCTAGCGCTTGAGCCATTGTGTCATTGTGATCATTCACTGTTGTTGCACTTGTCCCTGTGCCCTTACCCTGTCTCTACCTGATTACACTGGAATGGGCTTTGGTGGAGCCAGGGTGGCAATACAAAGAGCAGAGCTGATGGAGAGAATAGGGTATTATATAATGTCACACAGTAGTGGTCACTTCTAGGAATGATAGAGCGACACACTAGTATACTGACCTCTATTCAAGTTTAGCTGTAATTCTGATCATTCTAAAGTGTAACCTGAATTCAAGGGGTAATTCTGGCTTGCAGTAATATGGCCTATGATAAAGAACATTATTTAGAGGGTTCCTATTGGATAAAGTGTCGACTGAATCAGGTGTGTCTGAACAATTCAAGATCCACGGTCCACGGTCCACAGTCCACGGTCCATGGTCCACCGTCCACGGCAGACGTTGTTGCTGTAGGAAAAGGGTGTTTCTACCCCCTGCGTTCTGATGGCTGAGATTCATCTCTTAACCCATAACATTTTAAGCCGAGGGAGGGGAGTATTTGGCCTTACTGCTATTAGCCCATATAAATGCAATGAATAACAGATTCACTACATGGAACAACAGATAGTCCCAAAACAAAAGGAAAAGGAAGTTTGTTCTGAAGTGTCGGTCCTATATCTGAGAGATATAAGAAAGATCAGTTAACATTTGCAGTGGTGTAAAGTAATTAAGTAGAAATACTTTAAAGTACTACTTAAGTAATTTGTTGGGGTATCTGTACTTTACTATTTACTAACTTTTACTTTTACTTCACTACATTCCTTTTACTTCACATACATCAAGAGAACATCCCTGGCTATCCCTACTGCCTCTGATCTGGCAGACTCACTAAACACATGCTTCATTTGTAATGATGTTGGAGTGTTGGAGTGTGCCCCTATCTATTCGTAAATTTAAAAAACAATTGATTTATACTTTAACTTTTGATACTTTAGTAAATTTTAGCAATTACATATACTTTTGTACATTTAAAAGCAAATAATTGTAGACTTTTACTCAAGTAGTATGACAATTGGGTACTTTTTCAACCACTGAACATTTGTACAACGGGTATACAAACATATGTGGACACCACTTCAAATTTGTGGATTCACCCGTTGCTGACAGGTGTATAAAACCGTGCAATCTCCATAGACAAACATTAACAGTAGAATGGCCTTACTGAATAACTCAGTGACTTTCAACATGGCACCGTCATGGATGAATCTGGGTTTGGTAGATGCCAGGAGAACGCTACCTGCCCCAATCCATATTGCCAACTGTTTGGATGAGGAGGAATAATGGTCTGGGGCTGTTTTTCATGGTTCGGGCTAAACCTTAGCTCCAGTGAAGGGAAACCTTAACAGTACAGCATGCAATGACATTCTAGACGAATCTGTGCTTCCAGCTTTGTGGCAACAGTTTAGGGAAGGCCCTTTCCTGTTTCAGCATGACAATGCCCCTGTGCAAAAAGCGAGGTCCATACAGAAATAGTTTGTCGAGATCAGTGTGGAAGAACTTAACTGGCCTGCACAGAGCCCTGACCTCAACCCCATCAAACACCTTTGGGATAAATTGGAGCTCCGACTGCAAGCCAGTCCTAATCGCCCAACATCAGTGCTCGACCTCACTAATGATCTTGTGGCTGAATGGAAGCAAGTCACTGCAGCAATGATCCAACATCTAGAAGAGTGAAGGCTGTTATAGCAGCAAAGGGGAGACCAACTCCATATTAATGTCCATGATTTTGGAATGAGATGTTCGACGAGCAGGTGTCCACATACTTTTGGTCATGTAGTGTATTTAGCCCCTTATTTTTGGCACTACACAATCTCCATATATACTTCCATAAATGTTTTCAACTGGTACCGGGGGACATTCAGACGCATCTTGTGAGGCCTGTGGGCATCCTAGAGCGAAACATCCAACATGTACGTGTTTGAGTCAAAGTTTTCCATAGAGGGGTCATAATAGTTTGCAGGCCAAACCGTTCGGATGTTACAGACGAGTTTGTGAGAAGACCGATTTTCAGGATGTCTCATGGTCTGACAAACACCGCTCTAGCTTTGTCACCTTTCACCTCAGATAACGGCGGATGTGATGAATTGAGACGCATCTAATGCTTAAACTGACCGATTTTCATGGGGATTTGTGCATTATGCTAATTAGATTTCCGCGGGGGCGCAGACATCGACTCTAGGGGGTCAAAGATAAATATTTCCACTTGGTGTAATTCACATCCCTATCTCACCAGTAGCCAGTAGCTCCCCAATTACACCTCAAAGCCACTTTTCTTCATAATAGGTATAAAAATCACCACGGAAACCCTTTGACGTTGGGTTGTTGCCGACACGTTGCTACAGCAGCCGCTGTGGAGATGTTTACCCTTGAGGAGCTAGCGTTTCATCCCCCTCCCTGCATTAGATCCCATCTTTGATGATAGTCATGATAGGGAGACTAAGGTGTATCATTTTAATGATCTACAGCCAAATCGGTTTTGTAAGCTACTGTATCTAAGGCTATAGTCTAGCACATTACGACGCTTTCCTCACTGAGAGAAAAAAGCTGTACGCTATTGTGATATTTTCTTTTTATAAAATGGATATTAATTCACTTACCCAGATAACGGGATTTTCCCTTTTTTATTACGTTAAATATCCTTTGTGTGTTTGGCTGGGTGCTTAGTGTCCTATGCTATGGTTCCCCCATGTCACCACGATAACATCTATCGGTTGGTTGAAATAAAGCCTTTCACTAGCTCAAGGATTATGAAAACCTTAATACATTATCTCAAAGGATAATGCACTCTTCTTGAGCTCATGTCTCTATAGGCGCTTAGTGAAGTCCAGAGGTTAACCACCTGTGGTGTTCAAATGAATGACTCATGATTAGAGGGTCAAGCCCTTTCAAGTCCACATTATACATCGACATCCGCACAAATACTACTTTAACACTGGTTATTTTGGAAACCGCTTTGTGCAGGGGAGAATAGAAAATATAATTGAATAGAATAGAAAGTAGCCCATAGTGTCTATGTCCTGCAATGTAAAATGACAGATTCTAACCAGGCATTTATAGAGATGGCTACAAGTTGAAGGGTCCTCTAGGTCCTGTGTGCGTAGCCTATAGTTAAACTTCCTCCTCCTGCCCCCTGTGATAATATGGTGTCACCCCTGTATGTAATGCCCATAGATGATCCTTTCGAACAGTGTATAAGCCCCTCTGGGTGTCTTTAGGCCTGTGAACCCCCAGGGTGTCAGGGTGAGGTAATCCAGCAGTTATACCCTCCTCCATCCCTGGAAGTCACTGATAACACCTGGCAGACATGTCAACAAAGCAGCCTCATCCCCAGGGGCTAAGGGACAGGGACAACTTGCCCCAGGGAGAGGGTGAGAGAGTGGTTGCCCTGGCCCTCCATAGGCATCAGTGTGTGTGTGTGTGTGTGCATGCCTGTGTGTTGTGAGGTGGTAGGGGTTAAATGGATAGATGATGGACAGTAGGTGCAATTTTCGGAGCCTGTGTGGGTCTCACTTCCTTTTCTAGGTCCTTGAGAGGCAGCTCCTGCTGATAAGGGTTGGTACAGTAAGTACTTTAATGATTCAGTCAAGCTGTTGTGATCGAAATGCCCTGTGAGGGGCACTAATAAGGGTAAACATTGGCTAACTGTTCTAAACAGCATAATGTGGTCTGGAGAATAAGGAATGGGGATTTGATCACATAATGCATTATTATTACGTGCATTTGGGCTGAAAAAAATCTGACTGCTATCCAATATGTGACTCACCGCCTCGATTCGGTCTTATGTAGCAACATTTGGAATGGTCTTTTTTATATTGGATAAAAGTAGAGAAAATTATATATAATACACTGCAGTTGAGGAACAATGGGAAAGCAATTCTGCTTTGAAAGTTGATAAACTTGTAACCCCACCTTTGAGAAAATGGCCCTTGAATGTTTTGGTACACCTGTTGGAGAGCTCTTCTTTGTCTTCACCCAATCAGCATTGTTCACGTATTATGTTACAGTTTCCCATTTATAATTTGACAATGTACTGTATATGTAATGTAAAAATGTCAATGTTTGCTTTGCAGCTGTTTATATTAGATTACACTGTGCAAGCATCAGTCAAATTAGACAGTACACATAGAGGATGTTGGTCTTCTGGGATGTTACACGAAGCCACACGTTATCCCATATATTGGGCATGGTTGGTTCGATTGAAACAAAGCCGAACCTGTGCTATATGTAATCTCACATGAGGGACACTGCTTCCGCAGAGTCAAAACCATAGTGTCAGCAACATTCTTGCCCCCAGAGTGAACCCAGGTTACTCTCTCCCCAGCGACATTACTCAGCAAGCCCCAACTTTTATGTTAATGCTGTCTTAGTGTTAATGAACCAACCAAACAGCGCAGAATGGTACTGAGCTATACAATAATACACACAATCCAGCCGTTTATATTGCACCCATGGGTTCTAACTAAGACAACTACAATAATAACAGCACTGAGGTTATTCTTTTGCCTGCATGCTTCGCTCCCATGTCCCCTTAGTCTGACGATTGCTCTTATGTAATTTATTTCCGACCATTCCCCTGTTGATGTTGCATTTTACAAATTGATTTGTTTAAAGGGCATGGTCGTTATGAGGTATCCCATTTTTACTTTCTCCTAAAAGCATTAGTGTCTGCAGAATGTCATCTCTCTCTCGTGCGAAGCCAGTTGTGCCCTTTCTCCTTAACGCCACTGATCCAGAAGCGTTCCATCTCCCATAGACACGGTTCCTTTCTCCTTAACGCCACAGACCCAGAAGCATTCCATCTCCCATAGACACGGTTCCAGTGATGTCGCTGCATTATGCAAAAGCACACCCAAATTAAATATTTTGTTTTGGTCCTGTGTTAATGAAATATGCATGCGGAGGGGCCACGACACACTCACCTTTTAACTCCCTGTGACACTGGGACTCTGTTTTTACTGTCTGCCTGCCTCAGCTACAAACCCACTGTACTTGTTTGATTCTCTTTTTTAACGAATCATCATCACGGGACGTCCATTTTGCTCACTTCCAGAAAGCCCATGAGAGAGAGTAACGTGTAGACATGAGGAAATGTCTACAGTTACAGAATGCAAAGGATCACACCGACTGTAACTCAGGCTGGTCTGTAACTCAGGCTGGTCTGTAACTCAGGCTGGTCTAGTATGCGGTGGCGGGCGGCCTGGGCTAGGTTGGATATGGCTAATTTGAGTTTCTCTGGTCTATCACTATGTGTTCATCTGCATGATTGTGTGTGCCTATGTCTGAAAACAACACAATGGAATGTGATCATATGATATGGGATATGGTAAATTGCTCACGGAGGATACTTACGTAGCTGGGTAAAATCGTCAATTAGTGAGGTTTAGTGGCTTGCGGTGGTGGTGGTGTCGTTTGAGCTGAATACTTTGGTTTTTCTCAATACTATAACAGATGGAGTGACTGGTCTCCTGGCTCTTACATGTGTGTGATCACTGATCAGAGCATCTATGGAAAGCAACCATGTTCACGTACCACAAAGCATGCTGTCAGATTTGCTTTTATGTTGTCTGACAAGCAATTGTACCTTTATGGTTAAACATGATCTGATTTAGAAAGATTGTTTTGTTAGGATCTATTTTAAAGAAATACTACACTCAAAAAGGATATTTTAATATTGTATTCATTAGTCAGCAGTCCGGTTTTCAAGACAGAGCACTTTCAGTACAGAGCAAAAACTTGTCTCGATGATGTGTTGGCAAAACATTTTTTGATTTTACTAATGGACAACAGTACTAAAAGATTAGAGTAGGTTGTAACATCAGCAGCATGACGGCCATTGACTTTTGGTCTCCTCTTCACAACATGTAACCGAGCCCTGGATTCACCTGCTTTCACATTCAAAAGGATACATTTACAAAGAAGGTCAAATAGGTATTAAGGTCGACAATGCACCAATGCTTCATGGAGCTCCATTAGTTTGACATTTCTAAGATTCTAAGCGAAAGGAACATTAAGCTCAGCATCATAGACAAAAAATGTCAAGCCTGTCCCTGTGGTCTTTCATTGCGGTAACTGACTCTGGGTTTAAAGACTGGAGTTACCAATGGAGGCTCATCTGAAAATTAAGCCCTGTGGTATGTGTGCGTGCCTTCATGCCTTCCTGCCTGCCTGCTTGCGTGTGTGTGTGTGTGTGTGTGTGTGTGTGTGTGTGTGTGTTTGAAGAGATGCAATGACACAGGCTGGTCCTTTGATGGTTTCTACTGGAAGTTTCACAATCTTTCTTTAAAGCCTAGAAGTAATTAAAGCCTGGCTGGTGCTGTAACACTCTCAGGGCCTAGCAGCCGCCTTCCTGCAGACAGAGACAACACACATTCATTAATTTATTCCCGTTTGTTTAATATCGCCCAAAACGTCCTTAGGCACATCGTTCTCTGCCTCATAACACACTAATCTGCTTTTCCTAAATATCACAGAAGTTGAAAAAGACAAAAGTAGCAGGTATGCTAATACTCATAGCCAAGCCACAAACAACCCGTCAGTGTATTTCTATACTGCTACTACAAAGGCTGCTTATGTGTTTTGAAAACGTAATAAAAAAACACTTTCTCCATTTCCCTTTAATCTGTAGCCAGTATCCTTTGGTTAGTATAGCAAAACGAGTGATGGCTCATTCTGCAAGATGCCAGCTGTAGAGACATGGCCTTTTTCCCTCAACAGGCTGTAGAGGCCAATCCTTCAGCAGGCTTTAGGTGCCAATCCTTCAACAGGCTTTAGGGGTCCAATTCTTCGACAGGCTTTAGGGGTCCAATCCTTCAACAGGCTATAGGGGCCAATCATTCAACATGCTTTAGGGGCCAATCCTTAAACAGGCTTTAGGGGCCAATCCTTCAAAAGGCTATAGGGGCCAATCATTCAACATGCTTTAGGGGCCAATCCTTAAACAGGCTTTAGGGGCCAATCCTTCAAAAGGCTTTAGGGGCCAATCCTTCAACAGGCTTTAGGGGCCAATCCGGGGAGTTATGGAATGGGTGATGATAAAAACATTTTTGTGTTCCATTTTGATTATCTTTTGTACTTTTGGGTTGGGATATGAACAAAGATCTGAGCAATGCAGATTAATCGTATTAGGACCAACATAATGAGAAGGACTATGTTGCTTTGCCCACTAAACCTTTCTTATACTCATCTATCCCTCCAAACCTATCCATTGTTGTGAAAAATATTATTTTAACCTGTTTCCATGCCCTTCCTGTTTTCTATCTCACTCATGCTGTATGTGTAGTTGTGAAATACTCTGTAAGTTACAGTACGTACAGATAACTGACAAAATAAAGGAAACACTTCAGTAAACGAGGGAGGTGCTTCCACACAGGTGTGGTTTTCTGAGTTAATTAAGCAATTAGAAGAAGACAGCTCAGTGACTTTGAAAGAGGGGTCTCAAAGGAGCGTAGGAGGACAGTCTTATTTATCTTGCCCAGTAATCAAGCATACTGTGCTTGTCCAGAGACATGTACTGTTCTCTCTCTAATTAACACAACCATTAAATCACTCTTTATCACTCTGACTGAGAATACTGTTGGTGCCACCTGGCTGGTTGATTACAACAACATATAACAAATAGAAGAGGAGAGTATTTTCTCTGCATGCGGACCGTACCTTTTAAAGACGTGTAATGAGACTATTGAATAATACTGGACATCTGTCATTTCCAACCATATGTACTGTAGGTCTGTACCTTTTTATACACATACACACACACTAGGGATGGCCACGATTAATCGAATATCCGGATATCTGAATGGATGTTAGTATTCCATTACTTGAGGGAGTGGCCTATTTTGTGTATGTAAAAGCTTTGATAAACATTTTATTGGATTTTCTTTGTGACATTGTTACCTACAAGGACATACCATGACATTTGAAATACTTAATTTAATAAAACAACAAACTTTTGAATGTAGTTTTTATAAACTGCTGTGCATTTAGCCCTCCGGTCTGCCCTGACATCGGTATGCAGGCACTCACCTAACAGAGTTTCCACAAGACCTGACACAGATCACAAACACTCACCAGAAAATCATTCTGTGACATAATAAGTTGTATCGTGGTGAAAATCAGATTTTCTCTTTCGCTGTTCCTTCTAGCCAAAAACTATGGAGAAAAGCAGCCTTCTGTGTTTTACCTCTGCCATGTGCATTTGTGTCATTCTGATTGGTCAAGAGTTCATTCATTCTGCCTCTCAGACTCCCCCCATGTGCTCCTGTCTCAAGTCAATAATAAATCTCAATAAACGTGATTCTGTTTCTGTCTTAAGGGACACTTCAAACAATCAACCAGTTCTAGGGACTGACAGTCACACTAGCTTTAATGGGATTGTTCTGGATTTGATTAGTCTGCCTAATAATTTGCTTATGATGATGGTGATACATACACACCAGAGTCACATGGGCCAGCCTCAGAAGACTAGTAATGATCCAAGACGAAGATCCAAATGTGATTTGAAACATTGCATATTTACTAGCCTAATGAAAGGTATAGTAGCAATCGTGTGTGTGGGTCCTACTTAATTTCTACATGGTTTCTAGTGCTGATCTAGGATCTTAGATCCTAATGAATACAATTATATGAAAAGTGGCCCATGGTCAGATGGTCCATGGAGCTTCTAGTCCAACTCCCCCAGCTAGTGGTGGAGTCCGTCAGCTCTCCCTTCCTCTGAGAGATGTCTGGGTAGAAAACTGCATCACACCGCTGACACAAAACGTAACGTTTTTCCACAGGGAACATGGGTTTGTGCCATGGTCCGCTGGCCACTTCATTACTTTAGCAGACAGAAATACAAGGATTCAATTAAGTGCGGCTGTAATTTGACCTGTAGTGGTTCTGTTGAGAGAAAGGCAAAAAAGGAAAGGGAACACACACTGTCACCCGCTCTGACAGGAGCAGTATATCATTCCTCCTGTAAAGACATATCAATTAATCAGACTAGTTTCATTTGACAGCTTGGCTTTATACAGTATGTGACATATTATTATTGTCCCATAGGGCTGGGTCCTGCTCAACTAAAGCCAAGGCTTCATACTATGTATGGCCTGCATATGGTCTCACTGGATGTGTGATTGGATCATGTTTATACTTTACATTTATAATTTAATTCATTCTGAAACCTATATTATAGGATACATTGGCATCAGTACTGTGATATGATTTGCTGGCTCCTTCATGGTAAAAAGGCAGGATGATAACACCATAGCATCAACCTCTGTTTGGCCTCCACCAGAATGTCACGCCGGTCATTATAACAATTGTGCATACATTATGCTGTTCACGAACGGTTTGGAGAACCTCCAGCTTCTATGGAACCCACGGCACAACATTAATGAGTCTAGACCCCATATATGCTTACTGTGTACTTAGATTTCCAGTACTGTGTCCGAGAGTACCACCAAATAAAGGAATGATATTACTGTATATAGCCTAGTCCTTATGCAGAATATCTTGACTGGTGTGTTTCCGTTAATCACAGCAACATTCCTCTGTTCCATATAGGCCCGAGGGCACAGAGGTACAATGAGTAGGTCTCTTTCAGACTCAGCTTGGCCTATAAGCAGGTTAAAATGCCATCAGCGTTGTGGATGGATTGAAATTTGGCCCAATCCACAGAAGTTGTGAAGTAGATGGATTGAAATGTGCCCCAATCCACAGGAGTAGCCACCACTAGTGATGGGTCACTCAGCAGCTCATCAACCAACATGTGATTGAGTCTGAGATGAGCTGTCTTCAGACCCTTCCGCTTACTCCTGTATGTTCAGCCTATAGCACTCTACTGTACACTCTTATACAAAGGGGTCCAAAAGGGTTCTTCAGCTGTCCCCATAGGATAACATTTTTTGGTTGCTGGTAGAACACTTTTGGGTTCCATGTATAACCCTCTGTGAAAAGGGTTCTACATGGAATCCAAAAGAGTTCTACCTGGAACAAAAAGGGCTCTACCTGGAACCAAAACGGGTTCTACCTGGAACTGAAAAGGTGTTCTTCACAGGGTTCTCCTTTTTTTCTGAAAGTGTATTATCAAAACAATATAAAACCCTTTACAGTGTGTACCTGCTACGCACAGAGCACATTACTCTTAGACAAATAAGGAAATGACAAGACTGACTTGGTTTGATGTGTTTATGTTCACGGTGAACTGTTAGAAATAAGATATTTTGAAGTGCTGAACTCCTGGTGGCGGCAGGGATGCAGGTGCTTTGGCACACCTGCAGGTTTTTGAAGGTAACAAGCAAGGAGAGACGGTGTGTACTGGGGGCATTCACACACTTTTCACCACAGATCTTCCAGCAGTTTAGTGGTTTCTGGGGTTTTTCATTCACTTTCTATTTAACAGTTTATGTTTGTGTGGCGTGCCGGCTGTGACACCATTCGACTGTCTTCATTTCCATAACTGAAGCAACCTCGCAGTTTGGTATCTCTGTGTGACTTTTCCTCCTCTCCTCCCTCACCCAACGTCCTTGCAATTCTCCTCCCTCTCTTATCTGGCTGAACTGGTGCCAGCTTCTTTTTCTCCAGCAATTATTTTCTTACTGATATGTATTCAGTGGCTGAACAGTTTGTCCTCTGGTACTGTTGAGGATCTGTGTGGGGGCAGTAGAGGGGGCAGTAGAGGCCACCGGGAGAGGGAACAAAGATTTGTTTGTGATTGCTGATCACAGATCGGACCAACTGGGAAGCCAAAAGGGCTTTGGCTGGCAGGGTCTCCCTCCCCTCCTCTCCTCTCCCTCCTCCCCCCCCCCCCCCCCCCCTCTCTCTCTCTCTCTAGCCTCAGAGACAGCACCACTTCAGTTTAATCAACATACACAATGATTGGTGCTCGCTTGATTTTGTTTATTTCTTCTGCATGGCTATGTTGTTAGCTGTGCCAGGAATTATGTTTAAGACTGAGGTTGTTTGTCAGTTCTTCAGTGAAGAGGCCCTAGAAGGAGGACTATTCAGAAACACAGCCATAAGCCATCTGTTACACCCTAGGAAGCTCTTTAACATGTAGCTAAATCAAAAACTGCTAATTGCTATGGCACTACATACTGCACTTAGCATGTGTCAACTCACAGTTGATGTTATGAGCTTAGATACGACCTTAGTTTTACATATGTAGAATTAATTTAGAGGCCTTACCAGCCTACCACTGCAAGACTGATAGTGATACCCTTGATCAGTTTCCACCAGGCTTTTCACTGGCCTTGTAAACAGGCCCTGTTAAACCAGAAGCTTCTGTGTCACACAGATAGCATTCCTCCGAATACGAACTCTCGTCTCTCTGTCACACTGATAGCATTCCTCCAAACAGGAACTCTCCTCTCTCTGTCACACTCATAGCATTCCTACAAACAATAGCTGTGTTCAAATACTCATACTAACCGTACTATTTTTGATGTAAATTTAGTATGTAGTATGCTTATTGGTCATAGTATGGATATCGTTAGTATGCCAAAGGTTCCCGGGTGTTGTACTACATTCGCCAAAATACGAAGTATACAAGCAGTGGACACAATTTCGGTGCTTTTATGTCCCATAATGCAATTCGAAAATGGGCATGGCTTCACAACATTTTCAGATTTGATGAAAATGGTGGACAATATGCAGCCGGATACAAATTCATTGCTTTAATTAATTATTACAAATGTTAAGAAAATGTTGAAGAATGTAATAAAGTAATGACTTTCAAATAGGTTATGTTGCATATTATGTTGGCTGACAATTTGTTAGCTAAACTAGATTTACGAACTTCATAGCATATCATTACAGCAGTAGCTTGTATGTATCGGTATGTTAGCTAGCTACCTAACGTTAGTTGGCTATTAATAGATGGAACTTGCCAGAATATTAACTATATGCTATCTAACTAACTACTCAACATTTATTGACTTGATTATTCATGTCATTCTTGGCTTAGCTAAGTGGTATTGTCATTGTGCGTTCTCAATGAACATTGTTAATGAAGTTGTCTAGCTAGTAATTTGTTAGCTGTGCCAACAAGCTAGTAAAAAGTTGCATAGCAAGAGCATCAACTTCCGGTAGACAGGCGAAGCGCTAATACACTCAACTGAAAGGATACCGTTTGTTTACAGTATACTAAAATGAACTAATAGTATATAGTATGTAATATATACTCATTAAGTATGTAGTATACAGTATGTTAGTATGGGTATTCGAACACAGCTAAGAACTCTCCTCTCTGTGTCACACAGATAGCGTTCCCCATTAGGAACTATTCTCTCTGGGGAGCATCTTGTCTTGGCTGGGGCCCAAGGCTGTAGGAACGGCTGGATGGAAGTGGAGTGTGGTAAACATTGAAGATTACTCAGATGAATTAGACTGGCTTAGTTTATTATCCTGCCCAGAGTGTCCCTTCTAACTGTGCTCTCATGCATTGAGACAGGTACAAAACCATCAGAGTAAACAGGAGGCCGAGCAGAGCAGGTTGAACCTTGTGTGTGTGTGTGTTTGTGTGTGAACCTACATGAATGTGTGTGTGTGTGTGCATTTTTTAAATGTGTTGTAGAAATGTGGCAGATGCTTGTTTGGATAATGGAGAGACGTTGTCGCTTGGATCATAGAGGGTGATGCGATTAGGAAGCAAGATGGATGGTTTTGTGTGTGTGTGTGTGCGTGCGAGTATGTGGCATGGGTAAAGGATGGTTTGGTTTGTATTGTCTGTCAGTCCATCAATAAGTCAATGTTGAGAAACACAATACTGCAACTCCACTGACATCTTCTTATCTTTACACACTTGCCGTGCCAAACCGTTTTTGCATGCAGCGAAATAGCAGCCCTATAAATAAAAGATATATATATACACACACATACTGACGTGCGTGCAATAACATAAATATAGTCAGGCAGGCCCACTCCTTAGAGAGGTACCATCTTCACATCATCAAAAACACCTTTAGGGTCATTCAATTCTGAGGGGGATTCACTGGGCCCACAATGCAAAGCAACAATTGATTGAAGAGGCTCGCCGTTGCCTTTGATAAATATCATAACATTTCTATCAAATTACTTTTGTGTGGCGCACATTAATGCAATATGGGTAGTTGACATTAAATATTCAATAGAGTTGGTGATTAATGATGTGAATCTCATTAGAATGCTGACCCACGTCATGACGGACGGCATGATTAGTTTGGTGTTGTTTCCTCCAGGAATGCCCCGCGAATCAGCCGGTTGCTTTGTATTCATTCACACGACGGTGTGTGTGTGTGTGTGTGTGTGTGTGTGTGTGTGTGTGGGTGTGTGCAGGACACCGTCTGTCCTGATCCAATTACCGGTCTCCCACAACACACACACCATTAGTATTAGTGTTTGTCACAGGGACTGCCTCCTCACTTGCGCAGGTGTGTGTGTGTGTGTGGGTGTGGGTGTGGGTGGGTGTGTGTGTGTGTGTGTGTGTGTGTGGGTGTGGGTGGGTGGGTGTGGATGTGGGTGGGTGTGGGTGGGTGTGGGTGTGGGTGGGTGTGGGTGTGTGTGGGTGTGGGTGGGTGGGTGGGTGTGGGTGTGTGTGGGTGTGGGTGTGGCTGTGGCTGTGGCTGTGGGTGGGTGGGTGGGTGTGGGTGGGTGTGGGTGGGTGTGGGTGTGGGTGGGTGTGCCAGAGACATACAGTACATGCCTTGCCCATTAATTGAACATGATTACATCGCCAGTCTGTAGGGTGGCAACACATATCCAGAGATGTCCCTTCTTCGTCCACTGAGGACGATGGAGAAGAATACCTAAAATCTATATGAACATGCCTGGCTAAAAAGCCTTAGTGGTTGGACTGTGAGACTAATTGCTTCTGAGGAAAATCTGATAATTTTAATTTCGATAGTCAATATTTGACTGAGGTATTTGAAGTGGCATTTCTGGGAAAGCTTCAGATTTATCTGCTCGGTTGCAGTTCAATACTACTCATAAAAGAGAGAGAGAGAGAGAGAGAGACAGAGACAGAGACAGAGACAGAGAGAGATGAAGAGGGGAGAGAGAGAGAGATGAAATGGGGGAAGACAGTGAGTAACTCTGGTCCGTAATCACTCATTCACTCAGGACTTATTTATTCATTCAGTTCTGTATATACATACTCATGTACAGTTGTTATATCATATCATGTGCAATATTGCAAGTCATTCTTGGACTTAACTTACGTAGTCATTCACTCAGGAATGCATATTAGTATCCTGTCAGTTGCATCTTTTCTCATTGCTGTTAGTATATCGAATGTGCAATATGTGCAGTTATCTGTAATTAAACCCTACGCACTAAGGACTGTATTTTAAGGGAATTACTATTATTACCCCAAATTATATCATACACACATTTAGCTATTTAAGTATCTCTTCCTGTCATTTACCTGTACAGCTAATCTAACCATGCAAAATATTCACTTACCTGTTCATTTAACCAGTCTGTCTATTAAGTAAACTATTATTACCCTCGCTCATATCATATGCATTTTTAGCTATTGAAGTATTTCTCTGCCATCGACCTGTATAGTATAGTTAACCATCCAACATCCACCAATGTATAGTGTACATATTCAGCCATCCACTCATACTATGCAATGTCTTTTTATAGCTTTTTTGCACTCCAGATATCTTGTATTTCTATACTTTTTAATACTGTCGCTCTCTGTATCATGTACCGTGTATCTGTATTTTGTGTATTTTCGTTGTAGCATTTTGCACCTGCCCTATGTTTTGTTGTAGCTGCTTGACAAAGAAATGTCCCCCTCGGGGATCAATAAAGTATCTATCTATCTATCTATCTATCTATCTATCTATCTATCTATCTATCTATCTATCTATCTATCTATCTATCTATCTATCTATCTATCTATCTATCTATCTATCTATCTATCTATCTATCTATCTATCTATCTATCTATCTATCTATCTATCTATCTATCTATCTATCTATCTATCTATCTATCTATCTATCTATCTATCTATCTATGAAGAGGGGGAAGACAGAGAGATAGAGATTGGGCACATGGAGAGGGAGGGTGAGGATAAAGGAGTGCTTGTGAATATGGTGATAATATAGTTCTGCCTGTCTCTTCTGATTACAGTTTTTTTTCATTCTCTTTGGTACTATTTTCACAAGTAAGGTGTACATTTTCAAAACTCTTAGTAAAAAAATCCAAACTGATCACACTTGTAACGCAGCTAGTCATTCTTTCAAAACCTGATGTAATGCTTTCAGTCAGTTGCACATGTTTTCAGTCAACATAATCATTGTTTCAAACACAAGATTATTGTAATATGTAATGACAACATTTGGTTTAATCACTGAAACACAACAGTATGATCTTCTTTCAGTTTAGTACTTTTAACAATCAGTTCATCCAACAGCAAACAATGCAAGATACATGTTTCAAATCGGCCATAGAAGTGCTGAAATGAATATGCTACAGTACTATAAAAAACAGATTACACAGTTTTCACATTAGGCAATACACTTACATTACCCAACATTTACATAATCTATAATTTCCAAAATATCCATCCTATGTGTAATCAAGTGAAGGATCAATGAAGACATCCTCTACAATCATTTGGGCAAATTAGTTTATATTTTTCAGATATAATTGTAACATAGGTATACTTTCTATAATGAAATGTAACTAAATGAGAACAAAACATAACATTTAGTGCACACATTACATTAATTTGGATCAAGCCTGTCTTGAGCATTTGGCCATAGATTCTCGTCCACATCACAATGAATGTTATCATTGTTCATAAACCTTGGAAAAAACCTTTTGGCGTGACGAATCCATGCTTGACAATGGTCTACACTGATGTCATCACATGCATCATCCATGGCCTGAAGGAGGGTGGCACGCTCAAGGGGTTGGCGATCATAGACCTTCCGCCTCCATGCTGAATAAAATTCCTCAATAGGGTTGAGGAAAGGAGAGTATGGAGGCAGGTAGAGGGTCATAAATCGGGGATGGGCCTGAAACCATGCTTGAACTACCTCTGCGTGGTGGAACGTGACATTGTCCCACACAATTACATAGGTGACCCCTTCACCTTGACAGGCCGTGAAGGGGTCACATAAGATGTGCAGCATTATAGGAGCCAAGTAATGGCCGACGTCCTACGACACCATCTTCAGAGACAGCTGCGCACATGGAGATGTTTCCTCCACGTTGTCCAGGCACTTGGACAGTGGCCCGTTGGACGATGATGTTCCGTCCACGGCGACGAGTTTTGGCCAGGTTAAAGCCCGCTTCATCAACAAAAATGTACTTGTGATGGTTCACATCAGCGTCAAGCACCATAACCCTCTAAAAAATATATTTTGGTTAGTTCTTTTTACAGTGTTGTTCCAATATACATATGACGTAAGTGATGCATCAAATAGTAACAGTAATACAATATATAGTGCTGTACCTGAACATACTCAGCCCTTAGTTGTTTCACCCGGTCATTGTTTCTCTCAAAAGGCACCAGGTGAATGTGTTTCATTGATACCTGGTGCCTCTTTAAAAGGCGGCCTACTGTTGGTAGGCTGATGGATGCCACATTGGCAAAGGTGTCATTGTTCTCCTCAATTGCCTGCTTTATTTCTGACAGCCGTATATCATTCCTGGCCCTCACCATTTCCACCACTGCCCACTCTTGCTGGTCGGTCAGCACACGGCCACGGCCACCACTATGGGGTTATCTGTCAATTCTAAGCATAGAACAGAGTATACTGTCAATAGATCATACTGTACGAATACTGTAACATGTCTGAGGAATTTACATGCATTACAATTTACTGTAAATGTAATAGTATACATCTTCCACACTTACTGGTTTTCTTGGCGAAAAGTTTGGATAATAGAATTGACAGTTGATCTTTTTAGATTTGGATCAACTAATCTGGCAGCCTCTGCCATAGTAAGGCCTCGGTTCACCACATGATCAACGATGATCGCCCGGACTTCATTAGAGACAACAGTTCTGCCTCCCTCTCTCTGATGACCAACCCTTTGACGGGCCCCATGCCCACCTCTCTGACCTCTCTGTTGGTGCCCATGCCCACCTCTGTTGGTGCCCATGCCCACCTCTCTGACCTCTCTGTTGGTGCCCATGCCCACCTCTGTTGGTGCCCATGCCCACCTCTCTGACCTCTCTGTTGGTGCCCATGCCCACCTCTCTGATGGATCCCTTGTCCACGAGCTCTTCCTATTCCTTGCTGTCTATCCTGCTCCATGTTGAAAGAAATTGCCAGTGTTTACAACCCCATTTATAGTGACCAATTGTGGTTACCACTATGTGAAATCAATTAGCAATAATGAGTATTCATCATGTGTGGTTACACGTAATTTATATGTTTGTACAAACACACATTGTATTTCTGTGGTTCTCAAAATCCATATACTGTATTTTGCTGAAATGAAAATCTATAGGTTTACCAAACGGTTCAGTGATTAACCATTAAGATCAGTTGGATTAAGTGTTGGTCAAATGTATTTATGCAAATCAGATGAGAAGCATATCAAAAGTATTGTGAGCATTGCATTGTGAAAGACAATTACTTCATATGAAAGGTGTTTCTTTGATGACACACTGATTAGGTGTGGTGATAAAGTGAATGTGTAATTTTGCGTTGTACTTAGTCAATTGAACATGTGATTACATGTTTGAAAAAACAGACTTTTTGATGATCTGCTTTGAGTTTTGTACTAACAGTTGTGAGGTTTTACCACATACTTGCGATAATAGTACCAAAGCGAATAAAAAAAACTGTAAAGAGCTGGACAGCTCTCCTTCCATGAGAGTAATTATGTACATTATGGAGGTTTTGCCCATCAGTGAATGTAATTTGCCCATTAGTGAATGTATTTTACCCATCAGTGAACGTATTTTGCCCATCAGTGAATTTATTTTGCCCATCAGTGAATTAATGAATGAATTAATAATCTCAGACTGGCCAATAAAAATATAAGATTAAGGGCAAAAGAACACAGACACTGGACAGAGGAAGATATGGCTTTTTCTTTGCAACTCTGCCTAGAAGGCCAGCATCCCGGAGTCACCTCTTCACTGTTGACATTGAGACTGGTGTTTTGCGGGTATTATTTAATGAAGTTGCCAATTGAGGACTTGTGAGGTGTCTGTTTCTCAAACTAGACACTCTAACATACAGTGAGGGAAAAAATTATTTGATCCCCTGCTGATTTTGTTTGCCCACTGAAAAAGAAATGATCAGTCCATAATTTTAATGGTAGGTTTATTTGAACAGTGAGAGACAGAATAACAACAAACAACTCCAGAAAAACACAAAATGTTGTGAAGTGATTTGCGTTCTAATGAGTGAAATAAGTATTTGACCCCTCTCAATCAGAAGAAGTTCTGGCTCCCAGGTGTCTTTTATACAGGTAACAAGCTGAGATTAGGAGCACTCCATTTAAGAGTGTGCTCCTAATATCAGCTTGTTACCTGTATAAAAGACACCTGTCCACAGAAGCAATCAATCAATCAGATTCCAAACTCTCCACCATGGCCAAGACCAAAGAGCTGTCCAAGGATGTCAGGGACAAGATTGTAGACCTACACAAGGCTGGAATGGGTTACAAGACCATCGCCAAGCAGCTTGGTGAGAAGGTGACAACAGTTGGTGCGATTATTCGCAAATGGAAGATACACAAAAGCAATGTCCATTTTGAGCCTGTAATCGAACCCACAAATGCTGATGCTCCAGATACTCAACTAGTCTAAAGAAGGCCAGTTTTCATCTGTGCTAACATAATTGCGAAATGGTTTTCTAATGATCAATTAGCCTTTTAAAATTATAAACTTGGATTAGCTAACACAACGTGCCAGAAAAAAAGGTGCTTTCTAGGACCTGAAAGGGTTATTCGGCTGTCCTCATTGGAGAACCCTTTGAAGAACCCGTTTTCGTTCCAGGTACAATCCTTTTGGGGTTCTACATGGAACCCAAAAGGGTGCTCCTAAGGGGACAGCCGGAGAACCGTTTTGGAACCCTTGAGAGTGTAGGATTTGCATTCAATTTGATTCATTGTTTAATTGGTGACTAGTTTTAATGAACAACTACAATCTTATTTTAATCATCATCAACATTAGCATTGTTTTTTTAATCAACATAACTACCATTATACTATCATTATAAATCATTATCATCAAATGATCATATATCAGAAACTAATAAGCAGCATGGGAAAAAGTCACTAGCTATACCAAGCAAATAAATCATTTTACAATGGCTGCTATAGAGACATATGTTTTATACATATGTTTCATAGGTCTGGGTATACTGATTCAAGGTCTTACATCTGGGTATACTGATTCAAGGTCTTAGGTCTGGGTATACTGATTCAAGGTCAGGTCTGGGTATACTGATTCAAGGTCTTACGTCTGGGTATACTGATTCAAGGTCTTACGTCTGGGTATACTGATTCAAGTGACGCATATTACTGATTGAATACTAACCATAATAATATTGTATTAATTAGTAGCTTATCCTTGCCACTAAGGCTGATTTAACACAGGCAGCCAATTATAATAATTTTACCCCTAATTGGTCTTTTGACTAATCAGATCAGCACTTTGGACAATCATTTGGGCTGCCTGTGTAAACTCAGCCTTAAGTTATTTGCATCGTACAGCTACTTGCCCAATGATATTTTCCTATTGTTGTATTGTATATATGATAGCTGTTGACTCTCTTCTGAAGGCCAATATGTTGGATGTAGGCCCTAGTAACTCATCTCCAATGACCTTTTCATTGCATTAATAGATAACGCTAATATATTTACTAATTAATCAAGCAATGTTTTAATGACGCCCTCGAACCATAAAGGTCTTAATGTTTTAACCATATTTTATTGTTTCGGATGGCATCCATTAGTGTACATGTGCCTTGAGGTTAAGGTCATAGCCACTGAAGCCCTGGCTGTGTCCCGAATGGCACCCTATTCCCTATATAGTGTTTTCTTTTTGTTTTATTCTTATTATAATTTTTTATTTAACATTTATTTAACAAGGCAAGTCAGTTAAGAACACATTCTTATTTACAATGACGGACGCTGGGCCAACTGTGCGTCGTCCTATGGGACTCCCAATCATGGCCAGTTGTGATACAGCCCGGGATTGAACCAGGGTCTCTAGTGACACCTCTAGCACTGAGATGCAGTGCATTAGACCACTGCACCACTCACTCTAATTTTGACCAGGGCTTATAGGGCTCTAGTCAAAAGTAGGTAATTGTGTAGGGAATAGGTTGCCATTTGGGACGCAGTCCCTATGTTCCTCCAGGAATGAAGAGGAAGTAGTAGCTAATAGCCACTGATCTGGACGAGTTATTAATTACCATGGTCTTTGGTTCAACATGTAGCTAAATACTGATATCAACCCAATCTGGCATTGACCTATGGTAGCCACAGGAAGCTGGTGACACCTTAATTGGGTAGGACGGGCTCATGGTAATGGTTGGAACGGAATCAATGGAATGGTATCAATCTCATCAAACACATGGTTTCCATGATACCATTTCATTCACTCCAGATATTATTATGAGCCATCCTCCCCTCAGCAGCCTCCTGTGATGGTAGCCTGTGTCTGTGTCCAAAATCACACCCTTTCCTCAATATTATGCACTACTTTCGACCAGAGCCCTATATATATAAGGATTAGGGTGTAATTTGGGACGTAGACTTTGTGTTTGAAATGGTGATGATGATTAACTCACTTGCACTTTCAAAGGTTCCAAAGCATTATTTAAGACAGCACCTGGACGCTTTTCACGCTACTTCATGGGTTTGTAAAGTGGTACACTATGGCTGCGTTTACATAGGCAGCCCAATTCTGATTTTTCTTTTCACAAATTGTTCTTTTGAGGAATCAGATCAGCTCTGAAAAAGATCTGATGTGAAAAGATCTGATGTGATTGTTTAAAAGACAAATCAGAGGAAAAATATCAGAATGGGTCTGCCTGTGTAAACACAGCCTATATAGGGAGCTCATCAAAGTGGTGCTTGGTGCTGTAATGTGATTGATTTACAAGAAGGCTTCGCTGCCTGGCCTGACATACATTATTGAAATGGTGTTGATAGAGGATGATGGAGGTAGGGAAAGGAAGGGAAGGGAAGCCTGATTCTCTAGCTATATTATTGCCTGAGGGGGGAGCAGTGAGGGATGGCTGGAACTGGGCTGTCTAGGGTGGGTGGGTGTGTGTGTGTGCGCCCGCGCGGGTGTACTGTGTCGTGGTGGTTAGGGCCATATTTAATGAATGTCACCACTACACTCTTAGAAGTAAAGGTGCTATCTATAACCTAAAATGGTTCTTCGGCTGTCCCCATAGGAGAACTCTTTGAAGAATCCTTTTTGGTTCTAGGCAGAAGCTTTTTGGTTCCATGTAGAACCTTTTACACAGAGGGTTCTACATGGAACCCCAAATAGTTCTGCCTGGAACCAAAAAGGGTTCTTCCAAGTGTTCTCCTATGGGGACAGCCGAATAACCCTTTTTTTCTAAGAGTGTAGGACTGAGCATTCTCCTGTCACACTGTGCCCTGACCCCAGGTTCCCCTAGGACCAGCTACTGCTGTCTGTCTACATCCATCTCCATCACTCACATCATGTACAAGCCTCACAGTACAGTGAGTCTATGTGTTTGTCTATGTGTTTGTCTATGTGATAAGTCCTTACTAAAACCATCAAATGAATGTAGGCTAGCGTTACTGAAGTTCATATCAATCACCACTCAAGAAAATGTTTGCATTTTTAAATAATTTGTCATAATAGGAATATCACACCGAATGCTATGTGAAATTTCCTCCCAGTAGTTTTTTCGAGGAAAACTTGAACGTCTCTATCTCATTGAGTGACTGCCATTTTCACCCACTCACTGATGCACAGATAGAGCAAATAACCTGAAGCTGCCTTGCCATGAATGGAAGCTAAAAAACAATTTTCCCACCAAACCGATAACATCCAATCAGTGCAGAGCGAGAGCAACGCTTTGTGTTTTCCCGGGGAATGTGTCGCTGTGTGAATGGGGGTCATGAGGGGACTGCCAGATCAACTGTAAATGGCTTCAATGTTTGGTAGTCTCTGTGATACCCTGTGAGCAAACACACAGGCATTGGCCCGGTTCTGCCCTGTCCCCCTGCAGTTACTCCAGGCTGATCTCCCAACCACCCCACCACCCCTGCTGTCACCCAGACCGGATCTATCGCTCACAAAGTTCCCGCCTCGCCGCACCCCGCCGCACCACACCCTGCTGCACCCCTCTTTGTTATCGAAACTGTCTGGCTTGATTACTTCCGATTCGATTCCAGATTACGTCAGTCATGCTGTGTTGGTGGGTAGGGGGAAGTATCTCTTAACTTCGCAGGCAGGTAACTGTCAGACTTGAGTTTTAAAAATAGGACCAATGAAATCAAATCAACGTTTATTGGTCGTGTACACAGATTTGCTGATGTTATCGCAGGTGCAGCGCAATGCTTATGTTTCTAGCGTCAACAGTGTAGTAATATCTAGCAATACAATAAAAATACACACATAATCCAACATTTTGTTATGTTACAGCCTTATTCTGAAATTGATTAAATTACATGTTTTCCTCATCAACAATACCCCATCATGACAAAGCGAAAAAAAAGCCACTCCTCAGTAAAAGGAACATGACAGCCCACTTGCAGTTTGCCAAAAGGCACCTAAAGGACTCTCAGACCATGAGAAACACGAATGCCAAGCGTCACGTCTGGAGGAAACCTGGCACCATCTCTACGGTGAAGCATGGTGGTGGCAGCATCATGCTGTGGGGATGTTTTCAGCGGCAGGGACTGGGAGATTAGTCAGGATCGAGGGAACAAAGTACAGAGAGATCCTTGATGAAAACCTTGCTCCAGACCGCTGAGGACCTCAGACTGGGGCGAAGGTTCACCTTCCAACAGGACAACGACCTTAAGGACAACGACCTTAAGCACACAGCCAAGACAACACAGTAGTGGCTTCGTGACAAGTCTCTAAATGTCCTTGAGTGGCCAAGCCAGAGCCTGGACTTGAACCCGATCTGGAGAAACCTGTTGATGCTTTGTCATTATGGGGTATCGTGTTGCGATTGATGAAAACAATTTAATCAATTTTAGAATAAGGCTGTAACGTAATACAGCAGTCTCTAATGACTCTATGACCAATAGGGCAGCAGTCTCTAATGACTCTATGACCAATAGGGCAGAAGTTTCTAAGGACACTATGACCAATAGGGCAGCAGTCTCTAATGACTCTATGACCAATAGGGCAGCAGTCTCTAAGGACTCTATGACCATTAGGGTAGCAGTCTCTAATGACTCTATGACCATAGGGCAGCAGTCTCTAAGGACTCTATGACCAATAGGGCAGCAGTCTCTAATGACTCTATGACCATAGGGCAGCAGTCTCTAATGACTCTATGACCATAGGGCAGCAGTCTCTAATGACTCTATGATCATAGGGCAGCAGTCTCTAATGACTCTATGACCATAGGGCAGCAGTCTCTAATGACTCTATGACCATAGGGCAGCAGTCTCTAATGACTCTATGACCATAGGGCAGCAGTCTCTAATGACACTATGACCATAGGGCAGCAGTCTCTAAGGTGCAAGGTAGAGTGTTGAGCCAAGAGCTTGGCATCTCTAAGGAATCAACAAGGGTTGAAGTCAGTTCTGGTAATAGCTACACGATATATACAAAATTATGTGGACACCCCTTCAAATCAGTGGATTTCACTGTTTTAGCCACACCCGTTGCTGACAGGGTTATAAAATCGAGCTCACAGCCATGCAATCTCCATAGACAAACATTGGCATTTGAATTGCCTTACTGAAGAGCTCAGTGACTTTCAACGTGGCACCATCATAGGATTCCACCTTTCCAACAAGTCAGTTCGTCAAATTTCTGCCCTGCTACAGCTTCCCCGGTCAACTGTAAGTGCTGTTTTTGGAAACGTTTAGGAGCAACAACGGCTCAGCCGCGAAGTGGTAGGCCACACAAGTTCACAGAATGAGACCGCCGAGTGCTGAAGCGCACAGCACTTAAAAATAATCTATCCTCATTTGCAACACTAACTATCTAGTTCCAAACTGCCTCTGGAAGCAACGTCAGCACAAGAACAGTTTGTTGGGAACTTGAAATAGTTTTCCATGGCCGATCAGCCGCACATACAGTTGAAGTTCGAAGTTTACATACACCTTAGCCAAATACATTTAAACTCAGTTTTTCACAACTCCTGACATTTAATCCTAATAAAAATTCCCTGGTTTAGGTCTGTTAGGATTACCACTTTATTTTAAGAAAGTGAAATGTCAGAATAATAGTTGAGATAATTATTTATTTAAGCTTTTATTTCCTTCATCACATTCCCAGTGGGTCAGAAGTTTACATATACTCAATTAGTATTTGGCAGCATTGCCTTTAAATTGTTTAACTTGGGTCAAACGTTTCAGGTAGCCTTCCACAAGCTTTACCACAATAAGTTGGGTGAATTATGCCCCATTCCTCCTAACAGAACTGCTGTAACTTAGTCAGGTTTGTAGGCCTCCTTTCTCGCACAAGCTTTTTCAGTTCTGCCCACATATTTTATATAGGATTGAGGTCAGGTGCTTTGTGATGGCTACTCCAATACCTTGACTTTGTTTTCTTTAAGCCATTTTGCCACAACTTTGGAAGTATGCTTGGGGTCATTGTCCATTTGGAAGACCCATTTGCGACTAAGCTTTAACTTCCTGTATATCCACATAACTTCCCTTCCTCATGATGCCATCTATTTAGTGAAGTGCACCAGTCCCTCCTGCAGCAAAGCACCCCCACAACATGCTTCATGGTTGGGATGGAGTTCATTGGCTTGCAAGCCTCCCCCCTTTTTCCTCCAAACATAACGATGGTCATTATGGCCAAACAGTTATTTTTTTGTTTAATCAGACCAGAAAAAAAAGTATGATCTTTGTCCCCATGTACAGTTTTGGAGCAGTGGCTTCTTCCTTGCTGAGCGGCCTTTTAGGTTATGTCGATATAAGACTCGTTTACCTGTGGATTTTCTGGAATTTTCCAAGCTGTTTAAAGGCACAGTCAACTTAGTGTATGTAAACTTCTGACACACTGGAATTGTGTGATAGTGAATTATAATCTGTAAACAATTGTTGGAAGAATTACTTGTGTCATTCACAAAGTAGATGTCCTAACCGACTTGCCAAAACTATAGTTTGTTAACATGGAATCTGTGGAGTGGTTGAAAAATGAGTTTTAATGACTTCAACCTAAGTGTATGTAAACTTCCGACTTCAACTGTAAGTCTAAGATCACCATCAGCGTTGCCAAGCATCGGCTGGTGTGGTGTAAAGCTTACCGCCATTGGACTCTTGAGCAGTGGAAACACGTTCTCTGTGGTGATAAATCTGGGTTTGGCGGATGCCACTAGAACGCTACCTGCCCGAATGCATAGTGCCAACTGTAAAGTTTGGTGGAGGAGGAATAATGGTCTGGGGCTGTTTTTCATAGTTTGGGCTAGGCCCCTAAATTCCAGTGAAGGGAAATCTTAACGCTACAGCATATAGTGACATTCTAGATGATTCTTTGTGGCAACAGTTGTTTCAGCATGACGGTGTGGAAGAACTTGACTGGCCTGCACAGAAGCCTGACCTCAACCCCATCGAACACCTTTTTGATGAATTGGAACGCTGACTGCGAGCTAGGCCTAATCGCCCGACATCAATGCCGACCTCACTAATGCTCTTGTGGCTGAATAGCCTTCCTAGAAGAGTGGAGGCTCTTATAGCAGCAAAGGGGAGATCAACTCCATATTAATGCCCATGATTTTGGAATGACGAGCAGGTGTCCACATACTTTTGGTAATGTAGTGTATTTAAATAGTGCGTATGTGTCATACTGTTATACTGTTTACACGGTGCATATGTGGCATCTGAAATTGTGTAACCTCTACAGTATATCTGTACAATGAAGGAACCTCTCCATGTCAGCAGTTTTACTACAATTCTTTCTATCCTACCCGCCCTTGCAGTCAACAACGCGTAACTTCACTCGCTGTGACTAACTTCAAGATAACAGGAACCTTATTAGTGACAGAAGTGCACCCGTGTCGTTTGTGAACAGAACGCTCCTTATAAATAGCTATATGACTGCTTGAGTGGAGACCGGAAACTGTCCTTTGACGCAGCAGATTGCAAACCGGGGAAACTGAGACACTGCTTGTCCCTGCTGAGAGAATGTTTGGCCCTGCTCGAATGTTGGTTTTGGTAAGGCTGTAAGTCGCTGTGTATAATAGTGCGTCTGGCTGAGCAGATAGGACAGAACAGAAGGGGTTTTTACTCTGGGTTATTGAGCTGCGTTATTGGCAGCTGGGGTATGCTGGAGCCAGCATGGTAGAGGGAGGAGGCTTCAGTACTGAGGCTGCAGAACTGTGACTGTGTAACTAAGAGCCCAGGAACTCTTCAAATTATTATTTGAGTCACCAGTCATCCGTCCTCACCGGGCTGTGGCTCTCTCTGCAGTGGCCATTAGGATACTGTATACCAACATGTTGCTTGATGGGAAAGTTTGTCTTACCTAATTGCCTCTACAAGAAACTATATGATACTGTACAGTATGTGCACTATATCCCTCACTGGGCAGTGGAAAATTATTTTTATGTTCCACCTCCGTGTTCTCAAGCCACCCTCTGCCGTTTTGGAGACCAAAAACTGTGACAAGCCCAGTCATTCTGGGCGGAGGCTGACGACTGTTTAGTCTAAATTATACTATAGTGTTCTGGAAATACGATGACATTGCTAAAATAGGCAAATATTTAGAAGGAAACAACGTTGCCTTCATCGTCATGTTGTCAAATTTACATAAGACGGATCCAATGCAGTCATCAGCTAGAAAATAGCTAGCAATGCTCAATCTTAGCTAGCTAGCTAACGTTATACGGCATCTAATGTCAATGATGTTGTCCTAATATTTATTTGCCATCTTTGGAAATGTCATTCTGTTGTCAAGCCACATTAATTCACTTTATACCAAATCTTCATCAGTGCCCAATGAGGATGCATTGAATAGAATCAATGTATTTCAATTGACTGATTTCCTTATATTTACTGTAACTCAGTAAAATCGTTGAAATTGTTGCATGCTGCGTTTATATTTTTTGTTCAGTATTGATGGATTTAGCCCAGTCCCTGTTGTGTACAGGTATGTACAATAGTGGACAATATGTTCCCATAGATTTCTCCCCTTTAAACTCATCCATCAGACATATGTGTGGTTCTTTTCATCTCCTTTCACATTGGTCCAGTTTACTAGTAATCTGCCCTAGGTGTCAGTACTTCTGTAGTGTGTTGATCGGATTACCTTTCTGTTGTGTGACATGTTGAATGCATTCCAAATGGCACCCTATTCCCTGTACACTGAGTATACAAAACATTAAGAACAAAATATTTAAGAGCCTTTGAACAGAGTATGGTGGTGGGTGCCAGGCACAACAGTTTGTGTCAAGAACTGAAATGCTGCTGGGTTTTCCTAATGTCTGGTATACTCGGTGCATATTCCCTATATACTTTGATATCAGGTAAAAAGTAGGCACTGTCATGGCCAAAGGTATGGAATTCACACCTGACTCTGTCAGAGACTCCGGGTGGGCTCTGGTACCAGCCAAGCATGAGGTCTGTAGACAGACGGACACCTTCATCATCATCATCACAACTGTCTGAAGACTGTCCCATTACTTTCACACATAACTGGATAGATATGGGTTATGTTCTGAAACGGCACCCTATTTCCTATAAAGTTCACAACTTTTGGCCAGACCTCTTGCTCGTGGTGTCCGTTCATGCATTGTACACATACAGTGGGGAGAACAAGTATTTGATACATTGCCTATTTTGCAGGTTTTCCCACTTACAAAGCATGTAGAAGTCTGTAATTTTTATCATAGGTACTCTTCAACTGTGAGTGACGGAATCTAAAACAAAAATCCAGAAAATCACATTGTATGATTTTTAAGTAATTAATTTGCATTTTATTGCATGACATAAGTATTTGATACATCAGAAAAGCAGAACTTAATATTTGGTACAGAAACCTTTGTTTGCAATTACAGAGATCATACGTTTCCTGTAGTTCTTGACCAGGTTTGCACACACTGCAGCAGGGATTTTGGCCCACTCCTCCATACAGATCCTTCAGGTTTCGGGGCTGTCGCTGGGCAATACGGACTTTCAGCTCCCTCCAAAGATTTTCTATTGGGTTCAGGTCTGGAGACTCGAAGAAGCATCTCCAGGACCTTGAGATGCTTCTTACGGAGCCACTCCTTAGTTGCCCTGGCTGTGTGTTTCCGGTCATTGTCATGCTGGAAGACCCAGCCAAGAACCATCTTCAATGCTCTTACTGAGGGAAGGAGGTTGTTGGCCAAGATCTCGCGATACATGGCCCCATCCATCCTCCCCTCAATACGGTGCAGTCGTCCAGTCCCCTTTGCAGAAAAGCATCCCCAAAGAATGATGTTTCCACCTCCATGCTTCACGGTTGGGATGGTGTTCTTGGGGTTGTACTCATCCTTCTTCTTCCTCCAAACACGGCGAGTGGAGTTTAGACCAAAAAGCTCTATTTTTGTCTCATCAGACCACATGACCTTCTCCCATTCCTCCTCTGGATCATCCAGATGGTCATTGGCAAACTTCAGACGGGCCTGGACATGTGCTGGCTTGAGCAGGGGGACCTTGCGTGCGCTGCAGGATTTTAATCCATGACGGCGTAGTGTGTTACTAATGAGACTGTGGTCCCAGCTCTGTTCAGGTCATTGACCAGGTCCTGCCGTGTAGTTCTGGGCTGATCCCTCACCTTCCTTATGATCATTGATGCCCCACGAGGTGAGATCTTGCATGGTGCCCCAGACCGAGGGAGATTGACCGTCATCTTGAACTTCTTCCATTTTCTAATAATTGCGCCAACAGTTGTTGCCTTCTCACCAAGCTGCTTGCCTATTGTCCTGTAGCCCATCCCAGCCTTGTGCAGGTCTACAATTTTATCCCTGATGTCCTTACACAGCTCTCTGATCTTGGCCATTGTGGAGAGGTTGGAGTCTGTTTGATTGAGTGTGTGGACAGGTGTCTTTTATACAGGTAACGAGTTCAAACAGGTGCAGTTAATACAGGTAATGAGTGGAGAACAGGAGGGCTTCTTAAAGAAAAACTAACAGGTCTGTGAGAGCCGGAATTCTTACTGGTTGGTAGGTGATCAAATACTTATGTCATGCAATAAAATGCAAATTAATTATTTACAAATCATACAATGTGATTTTCTGGATTTTTGTTTTAGATTCCGTCTCTCACAGTTGAAGTGTACCTATGATAAAAGTTACAGATCTCTACATGCTTTGTAAGTAGGAAAACCTGCAAAATCAGCAGTGTATCAAATACTTGTTCTCCCCACTGTATCTCCACATAATATATTTCTTTGACTTTCTTCATCTCCACATAAGTAATTTCTTGAATTAAAGGTTGTTTATTGGTTGCGAGGGTGGGAACTTGAAAAGGAAGGAATACTGTTTTGCTCCTCTGCTCTTTATTGATGAGAAATTTTACTCCACGCTGGCAGTCCTCCAAGAAATCTGCTTTGTTTTGATAATTCTTCTCAAAAGCTGACATTTTCTATGGAAATTAGGAATGAGAGCAGTAAGTGAATTTCGCAAATGCACCGGAGCTTTCTTCAGCCAATAAGCCTTTCTAGTCTCTTTCTCTCCCCATCCCCCTATCTGTACCTGCTTTGAGCCACTGGCTTCCTGGGGATGATTTGTCCGTTGGTCAGATGTACTGTTTTGCTCTAGAGAAGATTCTACCTCCGTATATGCTGTTAGTACTTCTACTCTCCTTGCATGAGCAGGTCCCTACAGTAGGTTCCAGTCCTTGGAAAACAGTCCCTAGAGGCCTCAGAGTAAGTGTGTTTATGCCTCTTGAATATTCCTGCAGTTTTTTATGACTCGATATACCCAAGCTACTTGCAGAAAGGTTTTTTTTATTTGTGTGAGTGCATGTTGCATATTAGGCCCTAATGTTTGTTATGCTACAATTTATGGATTGCTCAACCATGCATTATAACTTGTGATTAATTCTCTTGAGTCATTCTCTTTCTGTCACAATAATTTCAAAGATGTCAAACCACATCTAAATTAAGTGGTGAAAATAGGTCTGATTGAGATGTTTCAAAGCTCAGTATTTGAAACAAAGTGAGTGCTGTGCTTGAATGACTGCCACCAGTATGAGCTACCTACGCAGACTATAAGGTTTATGGCACGGTTTCGCCCATGAGAGGGATTGCAGCTTTTGGGGGCACCGAAGATATAATCTGTTTTAATTTACCGAAACACTCAGCAAGACAGACAGGTGGTGGGTATTCATATTTAAAGGTAATGTATCACATGACGACATGTTTGCAGCAACATTAGAAGAAGAGTGAGATGTATTGTTATGGTTCACCCCAGTCGGTTGTCATAGACAAAATATATGTGCCTGTCCTCTTTCGCTTGCTTGTGCTCTCTCTCTCTCTCTCCCCCCCTTTTTCTACTTTCAAGGACAAAGAGGCAAAACATAAGCCATTACGTTTGTATTTATTTAGAAATTGAAGTGAAAGCCACTGCTAGAGGCCAAACTTATTGGTGAATTTGCAGTGTGTATACTGAGTTTGCAGTCTCAAGTATAGGTTTGCTGGTTTTACTGTTGGAGATAAGGTTGTGGTTCCTTGAGAGAAAATCACTTTCTAGTGACAATAATTCCACAGAAACAAACAACCCCAAGATATCATCAAGCATTAAAGGACAGTGGTTTTGCGTCTTGAGCGGTAACCCGAAGACAAAGAAGAAAGTTTATCATTGCAACTGCCATGCAGTAGTAGTAGTAGATGTAAGTTATTAGAACTGTTTCGGAGGTGACTAGTGCCTCCAAATCAAAACCAACCGAAATAAAAAAATGCATAACACACACAAAAACACAAACCTTGCTAACTTTTCTGAATATTAAACAGAAAGGTGCCGGGGGATATTTGCCCTCTTTTCCATGTATGTACAAGTATTTTGTAGATAATAAACAGTGGAAATATTCAAGTTATAGTCTGTCCATAGACAAAAATAAATCATGGCAGATTCTCCCTTGGGGATGTTCCCCTCTGTGGGTGCCTTTTGAACAATTTGTTTTAAATAAAAATGAACAAAAAAGGAGGACAGAAAGACTAGGGGCTCAATTAAATCCGCATCGCGGAAGTTCAGCTTTACAGTGTAATTGAAATGTATGGGCAATGTTCCACTTTAGCAGAGACTGAATTCACGGTAAATAATGCATATATCAGCTGAATCAAAAATCACCTTTACCTTCCTATTGCGGAATCTGTAGCGCTTAAGTGAATAGAGCCCCAAATTCATAGAAGGAAATTAGAGGTAATTGTTTTGAATTGTAACTTTTTTTTGCTGTTTGTTTTATATAATGACAAAGCGATGCATAAACATGTTTTGTCATTAAATATTATTTTTAAACATGTCCCTATATAATAGGGTGTCGTACGCCTAATAGAGATGTTGACTTTACTGGCTATAATGTAGGTTAATTCCTTTCCTTTGGAGCTACTGGCCTCCTCTTTCTTTTATAAACCTTTGGGGGCCAATTTACTAATGATGTATGTTTCAGAGCTGTGAGGCCAGTTGTCACTCTCACAAAACAAATTGGTTTCAAACCAACAGTACAGTTTTGGGCCGGTAGATAGTCAATGCACTTTGTTTTGCCTCAATGGAATAGAAGGAAGAGTGTGTCCCCACCCTGCATAATAATGTTGAATCAATAGGCGGCTATTAAGGGATGTTTTTTGTCTCATTAGCGTGGACTTCTGCTCTGTTGTTAATGTGATAGACACAGCCTAGCTGTGAAAGGCCTAGGCGATAAGCATTATGAAAAATGTTGCCATACAAAACGCGACCCTGGTATCTATCTTTGCACACTCTCTACATTCCACCTGATAATTGTCTACAAACAACTCAGCTCAGGAACCCACCTTTGGATCTTTTATTAAAGCGATCTGTCAGAAACTCACATCATTGAGTTGTACAGTGTCTCCAGATGCATCGATGTGTGTTTACTACCAAAGAATGGAGGAAAAAGCCCAGCTGAATGAGCTGAGAGAACAGACTCCTGCCTTCCTGAATCACATTATCTCAGAAAGCGTAGGGGCCTTTATTGGGGAAAACCAAGTGGTATGACTACACGTTGCACTCTGATGTATTGCTAGTAAAGAGGAAAGCACTTTTAAAAAGATTAATCTCTACTCATTCAGTGGGTAATGTAATTTCAGCCGGTCTGCAGCCGGCTTAGGGTTCTGTCTCTGACAATCAGCCTGAAACAGATGCCTGCAGAGAAGAGTGGTGATCTAAACAGTCTCGCTGATCTCCCAGTCTCACTTCCCTCTGGAAACCTTAAGCACTAGTGACAGCCCTACCACTCTCTGTTTCTCTATCCAGAGTGTTGGAGGAGAATGTGAGCATTCCTCTCAAAATGGTATGGTGAGCAGACCTTGAATGCCGAGTAGTAGCAGCCAGCATGCCAAACACTGTTGGTGTTACACGGAGTGTTTTTATTTGTCCCTCCTCCACAGTTTGCATGAGAAAGCTACTTTTATTTAAGGGCTGAAAGGAGGTAGGGAAAAAATACAGCTGCATCGCGTTAGTGGCTACTGACACTGCTGGTCTGGATTAGCAGAAGTTACTTTTTGTAGCAGGTTAGGAGAATTTACGCAGAAGGTTAGGAGAATTAACGTGGCAGGTCAGAAGGAAGGTTTAGGGTTAGCTAAAATGCACACAACAAGGCCTGCCCTGAGAACAGTCTTCTTTTCTACTAATGTGATACCAGGAAAATAAACAGGGGTATGAGTCAGTGAGTGAGCGCATTTGTCTAATGTAACTGCCAGATTAAAGGGAAGGGTGTGCAAATGGTGAATAATACAGCATTAGAAGTATAAGTGTAATGGTTATTTTGTGTTTTAACGTTTCATGTTCACAGAATGAGGGATCAAAGCGTTCTCATTGTGTTAAAAGGAGATCTTGTTAATTATATTCTGAATATTCTGAGCCTACTTTTGGAAACCCCCCCCCAAAATAGGAACCAAAACTGGTTTCTCCCCTTGCAGATTTATGGTCAAAGATGGTTCAATAATCAGAAGGGAACTGCGATGTCCTTGCTTCTGCTCCTTTTTAACATACAGTATAAACTTTAGTTGTAAATCTTGAGAAAGGTGTTACTATGATGTGTCATCAAGGTGGCTTTTAGATATATAAGTGTGCAGCTTGAGCTTATGGGTAACTGGGATTGAAACGAGCGAAAGGAGGCCTCATGTACCCTGCCAAGGCCCCCTGTCTAACCAATTTGAACCTAGTTCCACTAGGAAGAGACAGCATGGACTTGTAGAGCAATATGAACAGTATGGTTCTAGCTGTTGGGCACTGAAGGCACAGAGGGGACATGTATTCGTTCCAACTTGCACAGCAGTTAAGCAAGGCCTCCGTGACCCCAAGGGGATACGCATGCAGACTCTCATTGAAGGAAGCTGTGTGTGTGTCCTCCAAAGCAAATGTAATCCACAAACCGTCCCTGGAACTCAGTGTACCAATTCAGTGTACCAATAAACTATACTGCATAACACAAAACAACAAAGATTAGTCCTGCTAAGGACTAATAATACAGCAAGCTTGTTTCTTAATGACCAAGGCACAGCGCAGCAGTAATCGTAGTTCGACATAATTATTTTACTAACTTACACGAAAACAACAAAGACACAGTGAACTGAGTGTCGCTCACAACACTGGGAGACAAATTCCCCTTTCATCAGGACAACCTAAAACACAAGGCCGAATAGTTGCTTACCAAGATGACCTAAATTGGCTTGAAAATCTATGGCAAGACTTGAAATGGCTGTTTAGCAATGATCAAGAACCAACTTGACAGAGCATGAAGATTTAAAAAAATCATAGTATGCAAATATTGTACAATTCAGGTGTGCAAAGCTCTTAGAGAAAGACTCACAGCTGTAATTGCTCCCAAAGGTGAATGTATTGACTCAGGGGTGTGAATACATATGTAAATTAGATATATCTGTATATCATTTTCAATACATTTGCAAACATTTCTAAAAACATGCGGTATTGTATTTAGATGGGTGAGAAAAACATGTAGTTAATACATTTTGAATTCAGGCTGTAACACAAGAAAATGTGGAATAAGTCAATTGGTATGAATACTTTCTAAAGTCACCGTAGCTATCAGATCCCCTTCTGCAATGTAGTGGGACTGGAACGCGACCAAAGCCAGATAGCTGATGGGAATTGCACTGAAGCACCAGCAGGGGAGGCCATCACTAGGTGAGAGGGGTGTGTGTGGGGAGGACCATAAAGAAAAGGAGAAATGTGAGGAGATGAGGAGGAGCAGAGGAGTAGAAAAGGGAGGAAGAGGGAGTAAAAAAAAACAGGAGTCTGGTTTTACCTGCTAGCTGGCAAAGTTGTGACTGTGTGTGTGTGTGTGTGTGTGTGTCTTTGCCTGTGGGTGCGTGCCTGCGCGCATGCGTGTGCATGTCAGTGTGTGCAGGTGTGCATGTGTGTGCATACCTGTGTGTTTGTGTGTGTGTGTGTGTGTGTGTGTGTGTGGCAGGAAGCTCCCTAAGGTTGGGGATCGGGTGCAAGAGCAGCAGAAACCCCATTAAGACAGTAGCTGAGTGAAACTGTACCTCCCAGCCTCACAAATCCCTGTCCTTTCCGCTGCTTTACTAAGGTAATGACAAGGTAGCTGGTAATGTGCACAGTAATTCATCCATTGTGAATACGTGTTTTAACTCAAACACATTTGGAAGATTTTGCACTTAAATTAGACATCCAGGTGATTTTTTTCATCCACCTTCACAACTCACTTGTAACTGGTATTTTTGTCCAATTATAAAGGGAAACTTGTCACTTCACTCACTTACAATACATTATCTTTCTGCTTCTTGCTTGGTAGTCTTATTGAGATTCTACTATCAAATACAGTACACGTAAAAGTGGAACATTTATTTGTAGTGACCATGTGGCCGTCAGACGATCAAAGAGATTGGCAAATAACATCTGTGGAATATGTATGGTCATACAGATGTAGGATCTTAATTTGATCACTCTTTTGATTGCTGAACATTTTCCTGGACAGCAGGAAATGCAAATGTGTAGTGTTGTTGGCGTTTAAAAGGGCTGCAAAGTTTTGTCATCTCCACTTTATACTGTCAGACTTGATTTGCCTTAAAAATGTATAAAACCCTACAAGAAATGTGAATTTCCTCATGCTGCAGGATTATTTTCCTTGTGTAGCAAACTGGCTCAAATTAAGATCCTACATCTGTATGCAGGAGATTGTAAAATACTGTATGTCCTTGTTTATCCTATTGTGGGCCAATGGAGGGTGGAGAGAAACACAAAGAGAGATGAGTTGTTAAAGACATGCAGAAGAGAAGGTATTTACTTTATTCTATTCTCTCTCAAGTTCTTTGAAGCCAATGACAAGTTGAAAGGTTAATCATACTACAGGGATACTCTGTGATCTCCTGGGGCGGTTATGCAAAAGCTTTTATAAATATTTCACTCACAAGTCTATTAGCATAACCAATAGGAATTCTGTAGCATGGCTCCGACTCTGTCATTTTCAGTGTGTTTAAATATTCTGTACTTTTTTTGTCGATCTGTCTGTCTAATTCTGGCCTCTATTGATGTGTATGTTTTTCCCACCTCTCTTCACAGTATGGCTTTTTGGAGGAGAAATCACTTTAGTGAAACAAACTCGACAGTGAAATGTTAATAGCCTTCCAAGCAGAGCTACTGCCTGAGCCCATGTACATTTGAAATGTTATAATGATCTTTACTTTGAAATGGGGCCGTAGAATCGATCTGTTCTCCCTCCACATTTAAAGTTGATCCATTCACCTCACTGTGCTCTGCTGCTGGCTCCAGTGTTTAATGTAACTCCATTCTGATTGGTGTATGTTATTGATTCAGAGTATCCTATTGGTCATTCTGACTGGTGTCTGTGTGCTATTGGTTAATAGCATATCCAGATCATTCTGATTGGTGTATTGTATGATTTTCAGGTTATTCTGATTGGTTTGTCGTCTCCTCACTCCCCGTAGGTTAACAGGATTCTCAATGCCACCACCAGTCACGAGCACGGGGTCCGTCTTCTCCCTGCGTCTTACCAGTGACTTCGCCGTGAGCGCCCACGGCTTTAAATTACATTATGAAGGTAAGGCCTCCTTTTATTCCCTCTGATTGTTTATGTTGTTTATCCATTGTATTCACTCATAACATTAAGAGGATTGAGAGACTCATGTTGGATGGGATGGCTTCACATCCAGCTGGTGACTCAGATGCTCTGATCTGATCTCTCAGGGAGTTTGCATTAGTATTTAATGACTGTATTATATCCCACTGTTAGACCTCAAAGTCCACATCTAACCAGATCTAATCAGAACTACACACTGTATAGGCCTACTGGACTGCCCCTGAGGCCAGACAGACATACTGTACATGTATGGCATCAAAAGTTTGTATCTATAGAAAGGCATGACTCATGGTTAAAAAATCGTCTGCATTTTTATTACACAGTGGGTGAGTCTTTCAAGTCAACCTTTATTACAGTCTGTGCCATGAAACTTGGCATAAAGGAAGCGCAAACATCTAACATTTCCAAGAATCCACCACTGTGCCAAGTAGACTAGGCCACCCCCAACCTTCATCCGACGCTAAGGAAGAACCAACACAACTCACACACAATGTAAATCATATAACAAGTCAAATGTCATGCCATACCCTCTTTACTCCCATGACGGACCATCCTACCCCTCTACATCCTCCTCTGCCAGCTGACTAACTAACTGTGCAGCCCTTCAGTCTTCAGACAGATCCTCCTACCCCTCTACCCCTCTTCTTCCACTCTCCTCTCCTCTCCTCTCCTCTCCTCTCCTCTCCTCTCCTCTCCTCTCCTCTCCTCTCCTCTCCTCTCCTCTCCTCTCCTCTCCTCTCCTCTCCTCTCTTCTCCTCTCCTCTCCTCTCCTCTCCTCTCCTCTCCTCTCCTCTCCTCTCCTCTCCTCTCCTCTCCTCTCCTCTCCTCTCCTCTCCTCTCCTCTACCCCTCCCCTTCTCTACCCCTCCTCTACCCCACCTCTGCCACCCTACTCTCCTCTAGCCCTCCTCTCCTCTACCACACCTCTGCCACCCTACCCCTCCTCTTCCCCTCCTCTACCACCCTACTCTCCTCTAGCCCTCCCCTCCTCTACCCCTCCTCCCCTCTACCCATCCTCTACCCCTCCTCCCCTCTACCCATCCTCTACCCCTCCTCCCCTCTACCCATCCTCTACCCCTCCTCTCCTCTACCCCTCCTCCCCTCTACCTCTCCTCTACCCCTCCTCCCCTCTACCCATCCTCTACCCATCCTCTACCCCTCCTCTCCTCTACCCCTCCTCCCCTCTACCTCTCCTCTACCCCTCCTCCCCTCTACCTCTCCTCTACCCCTCCTCCCCTCTACCTCTCCTCTACCCCTCCTCCCCTCTACCCATCCTCTACCCCTCCTCCCCTCTACCCATCCTCTACCCCTCCACTCCTCTACCCCTCCTCCCCTCTACCTCTCCTCTACCCCTCCTCCCCTCTACCCATCCTCTACCCCTCCTCCCCTCTACCTCTCCTCTACCCCTCCTCCCCTCTACCTCTCCTCTACCCCTCCTCCCCTCTACCTCTCCTCTACCCCTCCTCCCCTCTACCCATCCTCTACCCCTCCTCTCCTCTACCCCTCCTCCCCTCTACCCATCCTCTACCCCTCCTCCCCTCTACCCATCCTCTACCCATCCTCTACCCCTCCTCCCCTCTACCCATCCTCTACCCCTCCTCCCCTCTACCCATCCTCTACCCCTCCTCCCCTCTACCCATCCTCTACCCATCCTCTACCCCTCCTCCCCTCTACCCATCTTCTACCCCTCCTCCCCTCTACCCATCCTCTACCCCTCCTCCCCTCTACCCATCCTCTACCCCTCCTCCCCTCTACCCATCCTCTACCCCTCCTCCCCTCTACCCATCCTCTACCCCTCCTCCCCTCTACCCATCCTCTACCCCTCCTCCCCTCTACCCATCCTCTACCCATCCTCTACCCCTCCTCCCCTCTACCCATCCTCTACCCCTCCTCTCCTCTACCCCTCCTCCCCTCTACCCATCCTCTACCCCTCCTCCCCTCTACCCATCCTCTACCCATCCTCTACCCCTCCTCCCCTCTACCCATCCTCTACCCCTCCTCCCCTCTACCCATCCTCTACCCATCCTCTACCCCTCCTCCCCTCTACCCATCCTCTACCCCTCCTCCCCTCTACCCATCCTCTACCCATCCTCTACCCCTCCTCCCCACTACCCATCCTCTACCCCTCCTCCCCTCTACCCATCCTCTACCCCTCCTCCCCTCTACCCATCCTCTACCCCTCCTCCCCTCTACCCATCCTCTACCCCTCCTCCCCTCTACCCATCCTCTACCCCTCCTCCCCTCTACCCATCCTCTACCCCTCTGCCAGCTGACTATTACACTATGCAGAATCTCCAGTCTGCAGCCACGTCATTTACCTCCCCATTTATTTTTTCTGTTTCCCCAGGCCTATTCACCCACTACCCACCCAGGCCTATTCACCCACTACCCACCCAGGCCTATTCACCCACTACCCACCCGCCCGTTCACCAGTCCGCCATTTGCTGAATCCATGCACAGCCTTGATACTCGGTGCAATTTCAGGGATATTCAAATATACATCAAACATTTTAGGAAAGAAGCTAGACACTTCCTCCAGTTCTGTTACGTCTCCAGAATGTAATGGATTCACTGCTTTTTACAATTACATAATGTAATGGATTCCCTGCCTTTTAAAAATGCATAAGCCACCAAGACTTCTAAGTTGAACATTTTTTTTGCTTAGCAACACTGGAAACTAAAGGCATTGGGAAGGATCTAATATTTCCCTCTACTTTTTCCAACGTACTCATGGTTTCATTATAGATTGTTAGTGCTACTATAATACTGAATACTAGATCTGCTCAAAGCACACACACACACACGAAGATGTGGGGTTTGCCATGGCCAATTAGACCCTGACGCTTTCACAGTCTGATAACACTTCTAATGATAATATGACTTCTTAACCATCATGCTATTTAATGCTTTGTTTATTCCCTTTTATTCATTCCATTCGTGAGTATTTTCCTGTTGAAATTCTTAGATCGCCTCGGATTCATTTAGAGGCATGGAGCTTGGATTCAATCATGGACACTGATGAACTGAAGGGGGAACAAACTGCCAACATTTTTCTTTTGTTTCTGATGGTAACCACCACCCACTGAGACAAGACAGTGAGACAAAGATATTCAAGTCTAAGTAGACATGGAAAACGGCATAGATACCCAGCCTCATTGGCATTTGTTCAGATGATCTTCTGTATATGTCCTGTGTAGCTCAGATTTTAGAGCATGGTGCTTGCAATGCCAGTGTTGTGGGTTTGATTCCCAAGGGGGACCAGTATGAAAAAAAAAAAAGAAAGTATGAACATATATGCACTAACTAACTGTAAGTTGCTCTGGATAAGATTGTCTGCTAAATGACGTAAATTTATAGAATCTCTCTCAACATAAAGCAATAGTGCCGGGGCTGTATTGATGTACTGTATTGTGCAATAATCATGCTGCCCACGCATACCATTCCTCCCTTGCCAGACACATAAAGTGAGCTCCTTCTCCTCTGTGCCTATCTGGCCCCCTCTCCACAGCTATGCTGCTCTGTGTTATTAGAGCTCAAAACACCTCCACCTGGACCTCCAGCGAGTATCATGCCTCCCTGCCTGGGCATACCACAACTCTGGCTCCCTGGCTGCAGTTACACCCAGTTGGGGGATGGGGGCGCCGGCACACAATTCAGGTCCTCCAGCTGCAGGAAACTGCTTTCTCTTCCTCACACACATATTGTGTGTGTGTAGACATATACAGAAGATGCACACACACACACACCTCTGGGGTTGACAGACGGGTGTGTTTGATGCCTGTAGATACTGTGTTGTATAGCCTGACTGCATGCTTTATATGCAGTTGATTTTTAAAGTAAGGACTGTGTTGAGTAATATTAGGTCTAGAGTGTAGGTTTTAATTGAAAGAGTGTCAAGATGACAGACTTATGTAGTCAGTGTATGGTCTGGGCAATATCTTATTTTTAACCCTATCTTCACTGTCCAGTTGCACATACTGGGTAGATTGCCTTATTTGCAGCTGCGAAAAGCATTTCTCACACTCATATAACCCGATAGATCTTGAAAATGATATAATTTCTCAAATAATAGACTTTAATCTATACAAACCAGGGAGGAAGAGTATATCCATATGGATCCGATACATCCCTGGGTACCAGTTCATCATTCATGATTAATGGTACATGTGGGACTCTAGTCTAGTGTATTGTACAGTATATGAAGGATGTCTATGATGTAAATTATTCAGTGGGCATCCTGAGGCATTTTTTGAGTATGCTGACATAAGAACATTGGTGATGATGGTGGCAATTAGAAAGCAAGGTAGCAATTGCGGCGGTTGCCATATTTAGTAATTCGTTATCCTCGATTTTATGAATATGAATATAATACTTGTCCTTGTCCTTCTTCATCTTCATCAGTAGTTGTCATCATAATCATCATCATCATCATCTTTATCATCATCAGCAGCAGCATCATCATCACTTTCATCATCATCACCTTCATCATCATCTTCTTCATCCTTCTCCTCTTCATCATCATGTAGGTATTATGATATCATGGATTCCACTCATTACAGTATTTCAGACAATAATCTGCTAGCTAGAACATACACTTTCCTAACCTGTAGATGTTACACTGGAGAGTGAATCCCTATTGGAAACCTATCCTAACTCTGCTGAGGTGGGTTTAAATTACATTCTATGGGAGAACATGGCTTCCCTGACTCATGAGAACACAGTGTAGAAAACCTATAATCAACCTCTGGCGTAGGTTTACATGCCTCCCCTGACCGATGAGAACACAGTGTAGAAAACCTATAATCAACCTCTGACGTGGTTTTACATTATATGCTGTAGAAAAAAATGTTTCCTCTGACTGACCCATAAGAAATCACTGTAGAGTGCAGTACATGAACAAGAGTATGTGCTTGCCTTTAGCTATCAAACCACACACGACTCACTTCCCTTAGATGTGAAAGAACATGAACATGCCTGTCCTACAGTATTAAACCTTGCAGCTACATTAACAAGCTGTGGGCTATCAGACCTGGGTTCTTGAACATTATTTTCAAATACATTGAGTGTTTGCTTGAGTCTGCCTAGAGTGCCTGATGGGCAGGGCTTGAGTTTTTTATACTTTTTTTATTGGTTTATTATGCCAGGCATGCTCAAACAGGCATAGATGGAATATTTAACCCATCAAAGGCTAAGTCTAAACTGGGGTGGGGTGGGGAGTTCTACTAAGCTATATGGAATTGTTTTAAGAAGCTCACACCAAGGATAATTTAGCTATTTGATTTTGAATTGAAAGACCCCTTAAAGTATATATAAAAAATGAAAACAATTATTTGATGCTATAGCCTATACAAGCATATTGAATAACAGATTCACTAAATAGACCAGCAGATATATCAAAAGGAAGTTTGTTCTAAAGTGTCTCTCCTATATCTGAGAGACATTATGAAGATATTATTTAAAAAATATTATGAACAACAATATAAACGCAACATGTAAAGTGTTGGTCTCATGTTTCTCTCAAATTTTGTGTTCACATTTGTTTACATCCCTGTTAGCGATCCATCTACCTGACAGGTGTGGCATATTAAGAAGCTGATTAAACAGCATGATCATTAGACAGTCAAATGATGATTTCTCTGGTATTGGAGGATTTAAGATGCGAAATACGATGCTCAATTAGAAAGTTGACACAAACATTCATTATTAGATGGCTCCGGTTTCCTTAAACAAACCACCAGGTGAGTGTAGCTTGTCATAGGAACCCCGAATGAACGTGTACATGTAGTTTATATACTGAATGATGTTACCTATAAGGTAATCCTTCAGCCTGCTTCTGTTAGCAGAGTTCCCCAGATATCCTCCATGATGGCCTGTGTCTCCAATGACACAAAATGCTTAGGAACCACATTCTATAGAAAGGTCCCAGCCAGAATAGCTTGCAAACAAAAAACTTAAAACTTAGCAAACACATTTCCATAGATACACCATATCATAGAAACACTGCATATCAATTCATATTTTTTTCCTTTTATGTAAGTATATTTGACTAGTTATAACAACTTTACCTAAATCTTCTTATTAAACATGGTTTCCAAAATACAAATACTCTCCAAGAGTGTTAAACATATATTATTCAAATCTAATTTTCCATATGACAGAGAAATTAGTCCCCTCTCCCTTTCTATCACTGAACCCAATCAGATTCTTAATATACTTATCAAAGATATCAAAATATAATATATAAAAAAAGGCAGACGTTCTCACTCATCTGGCTCATGTAAGACCAAACATCTCAATCCTCGATTTACTAGGTCTGAGTAAAAGATCAATACATTATTCATTCATCTATTTTCATTCTAAATATCTATGTAGGCAAAACCTCAACTATAGTAAAAGAAAAAAACCTCACATAGAAATATGTCCATTAATAACACAGTTGGATAAATCATTTTCAATTATACCCATCATCTTCCAAAACTTTAGGAGCGGCAGGTAGCCTAGCGGTTTGAGCGTTGGGCCAGTAACTGAAAGGTCGCTGGTTTGAATACCTGAGCCGACAAGTTGAAAAAACCTGTTAATGTGTCCTTGAGCAAGGCACCTAACCCTAATTTACTCCAGGGGCTGACCCTGTAGGTAGACTGTCATTGCAAATAAGAATTTGTTCTTAACTGAGGTTAAGTAATAATAAATAAAATAAAAACACATCCTCAGTAGACAAACATCAACATTCTTTCCATGATAGTCAATACCCCCAATTCAACATACATCAACACTGTCAGAATGTACATTGATATTAACATACATTATAATCTTCCTATAATCCTCATCAACCTTCTTATCCCGATTATAATTACAGATCCGTATCTCAATGCATTCTTACTATAAAGTTACTATACATTTAGCAGTGTATAGACCCATAATCAACCCAATATATATTACAGGTACATTTGTTCAACCTTTCTACCCCGGTACTCTTCCTTTAAAAAAAAAAAATCTTCTTCATCAGATACTTTCACAGTTCAAAGTTGACCCATGATAATGTCCCAATTTCAATGTTCCACCTGCGCAGCTACCCTTAATACACATTCTGTTTTGTCAATTTTCCAACCAGTCTAACATCAACGTGAGACGAGTTTAAAACAGATCTCTCTTCATGCTTCATGAGTCTCCTGTCACACTCGTCAGATAAAAATTAGGAAAACATTTGACAGCTTTGATTGGAGGACCCATCCTTAGGAAGTAATCTCAAACATCCAGCAGACTCAATCTAGTGAAATTTGCATTGAAACAAAACATAACAACTATGCAATACATTCCTACATATTTCTCGATGTGTAACATTTCCATCCAAAAGTGAGTAATGAAAAAAACACCACCTGGACCAATAACCAAATCTAATTAGAATCATTACCCCTAATAATACCATAAAGAAAATAAAACTTGTACCCATACAGTCATAGTTAAAAATAGACTTTTCAAAGACATTCCACTCTTTCTTCCTTTGGACCAAATCAGAATTATAAATGGTCTTCAAATCCGTATTATTAATTTATCGTCCAAATGGCATACCATTGAGGGTGATCAATCCCCACTGGAAAGTCAGGACAGAGGTCAAAGTTCATATAACCTTCAAATAAATGTTTCTTAAAACACATCAGACAATACCAGCATCCCTTTAAACATAGCATACACCTTCTAAAATAAACAAACCTAAAACCTACTTACCGGTAATTCAATAATGTCATCCTTTGCATTTGACGTAGTCAAAACAGAAACCTGTTGTATCACAAAAAGTAGGCCCTTCAAAAATGTGTTCTGATATCTCATCAGCGTAATAGTCAACACTAAACTATAAACCACTTTAATCACTAGACACTGTTCCACATTATGTACATAGATTATCGCTGTAAATGACCTTACCTTCCTGCTCACATTAACTAGTGATACCTAAACTATAACCAAGCAACAGTAATAAGAAACTCTCAAAGAATTTTCCAATCGACCTATGCCAACCTCCACTTCAAATGACCTACCAGAAAGTCCCTTACATCTCGACATAGCCCATCGAACACGACTCCTTTCACCCACGACTAAAAATATGAAACTCTTCTGTTCTTACCAGTAGGAAAAATATGTAGCCCATCCTCAAACAACGTTCTGTGCTTACCTTTTATCGTAAGGTTAAAACAATCTTAACAACATTCTCTTCTCTGTTGGCTTCACACCTATGATATGTCCAAGACTTTAAAAGTAACATGTAATGCACCAAATTTCGAACATACATAATTTAAACCCAGATAAAAATACATATCAACGGACAAAAAACTACATCTCCTTACTACCCACAACTTCACTGAATCGCTGTTGTAACCTTGTATTATCATGGAACAACTAACACCCAAGTTTTAGTTATCAATGTTGATCATAGTCACATCTCTATTGCAATTGCCTATCCACTATAATTAGAATGAAGTAGATATCGGAAACATACACTTCTGAGTGGACCACAGTTCATAAAATAAAACACATTCACGTCAGTTTAGCAGACGCTTTTATCCGAAGCTACTTACATACATTTTTATACTAGATTCCCTGTGGAATGAACCCACAACCCTGGTATTTCAAGCGCCATGCTCTACCAACTGATCTACACATGACTACAAACACTTGCAGTTCCTTATATCGTCACATAATAGTTAGATACTCACATAAACACTTCCTTGTGCGTGTTCCAGAACTCTCCCCAGCGACGAATCAACGGAACCAAAAATGAATGCTTGTTTCTCCGGACCATGACCTCGACGGAAACTATAGAACTTCCTTACTCAATACCTCCCCCGTGATATTCGATGGGCATTTGAAGGAACAGAACCCCAATGCACTTTTCAATTATCTTCTTAGACATATTCCTATATGTTAATATCCCAACTTCAAATGTATTACTTTATTGTCACTTTCACACAACTGTCATATCACATTCATACAATACTATTTCCAAACATAAGCTATTAACTTAGTTGTTTCTTCTACAATATATTTTTTTATATTTCATGTTATTTTATTTAACAAGGCCAGTCAGTCAAGAGCAAATTCCTATTTATGCCTACGACCTACACCATCCAAACTCTGACATACTCTGACAGCGTTGGGCCAACTGTGCGCCACCTCATGGAACTCCCAATCAATGTCAGTTATGATACAGCCTGGATTCGAAACAGAATGTCAAGTGCATGCAATGGTTAGTTAAAAAAATCCCCAACATGAGCTTTATTGTCTATCGAATGTTTCTCTCACAAGGTACTCGAACCCCCTTTATCAACCGTCATTATGCCTAAGACTTAACATTGTAAAAACATTTGCTTGCCAACAATCGGATCATCTTTTGTTTTACGATTATGTCCAAACTATATAATTTCCCATCAACCTACTTCAACCTAAGTCTCATTTTGTTCTCAAACGCTTGTTAACGATAGGATCAGCTTGTGTTTTACGATTCCATAGACCTCAAACTGCGACTTTCCACTTGCCTTTTGAGGAACTTATTTTTCATTTTTCAACTTACCGTAACCTAAGTCTCAATATTGTTGCCAACAGCTTGTTACGGATATGATCATCTTGTTTTACGGTTGCATCATTCATTAGCGGACTCAAACTGTACATTAGTGGACTCCCTTTGCTTTCTACTCATGTATTGAACGCTCTATTTTGAATCACAACTTCAGTCCTACTCCTGTTTTACTTCAAATTTGCCAGTCTAATGCCTTCCTCACATCCTTCACACTATCTGATAATCCTCCGAAATCAATACCAATCATCCTTTCCCCTTAAAAAAATATTGAATATTTAATTAAATATTGAATATTCATTCTTTGCCAGCTCAGCTTTACCTCAAATAAGCAGATTTCAACACATTCCAAAGTTAAAAATTTAAGTTGCTTACCTGAGTTTTAGCCGTGCGCTGGTATCTATTCGTGACGCCAATTGAAATGATGATTTCTCTGGTATTGGAGGATTTAAGATGTGAAGTACAATGCTCAATTAGAAAGTTGATACAAACATTTATTATTAGATGGATCCGGTTTCCTTAAACAAACCACCAGGTGATTGTAGCTTGTCATAGGAACCCCAAATGAACGTTTACATGTAGTTTATATACTGAATGACCTATAAGGTAATCCTTCAGCCTGCTTCTATTAGCAGAGTGTCCCAAATATCCATGCTGGCTTGTGTCTCCAATGACACAAAATGCTTAGGAACCACATTCTATAGAAAAAAAAATGTCCATAGATACACCATATCATAGAAATGTCGCATATCACACAGATGCACCTTGTGCTGGGGACAATAAAGGCCTCTTTAAAATGTGCAGTTTTGTTATACAACACAATGCCACAGATGTTTCAAGTTTTGAGGGATTGTGCAATTGGCATGCTGACTGCAGGAATGTCTACCAGGGCTGATGCTAAATAATTGAATGTTAATTTCTCTAGCATAAGCTGCTTCCATAGTCATTTTAGAGAATTTGGCAGTACGTCCAACCAGCCTCACAACCACAGACCACGTGTAACCACGCAAGCCAAGGACCTCCACATTTGTCTTTTTCACCTGCGGGATCGTCTAAGGGGTTTGGGGAGGGTGCTGAGGAATATTTCTGTCTGTAATAATTCTGGCAGCCAGGCCCACCAGTGGGTGGGCCTGGCTGCCAAGTGGGTGGGCCTATGCTCTCCAAAGCCCATCCATGGCTGCACCCTTGCACAGTCATGTGAAATTCATAGATTAGAGCCTAATTAAATGATTTCAACTGTAACTCAGTAAAATCTTTGAAATTGTTGCATGTTGCGTTTATCAAGATTTCTCTTCAGAGTTTATTGCGTATTTTTGGGAGGGTAGCGCTTTTTAGGCTAAAGGGAAGTTGTATGGTTTTGCCTTCAATCAATACCAACAAAAGTTAATTTGATTATATTTTTAGCTGCCCTTTAAATAAGCACATAATAGAGAAATAAAGAAAGTATAGCCTATCCTTTCACATGATATAAACTACTGTTAGATTGTATATTTCTGGTGTCAAAAAGGAAGCAAGAATATTGATCTTTTAAAAGCTAAGGAAAAATGAGGTAAGTTTTAAGATGAGGAGAATAGCTCTTTTAAAGGCTAGAAGCTGGAACCGTTACAAATAACCTCAGAATAATCAAACCATAATTCTGGAGGCTTGTGTTTGAGAGGACATTGCATTCCTAGAGCAGTGCATTTTGGTAAAGCTGCAGGAGCTGGCACAATGGCACACATAATCTCCACCCGGCACAGCCAGAAGAGGACTGGCCACCCCTCAGAGCCTGGTTCCTCTCTAGGTTTCTTACTAGGTTTTGCCTTTCTAGGGAGGTTTTCCTAGCCACTGTGCTTCTACATCTGCATTGCTTGCTGTTTGGGGTTTTCGGCTGGGTTTCTGTATAGCACTTTGTGACATCAGCTGATGTAAAAAGGGCTTTATAAATACATTTGATTTGATTTTGATTTGATTACCTGGAAGCACATTGGCATCTAGTCTGGGTTTTTACTATACAGCAGTTAATATTACATCTGCTGCCACATATATGAAAGATGCATACTATCCTCATGCAAAATGCATTCATTGTTGCATATACAGTGGGGAGAACAAGTATTTGATACACTGCCGATTTTGCAGGTTTTCCCACTTACAAAGCATGTAGAAGTCTGTAATATTTATCATAGGTACTCTTCAACTGTGAGTGACGGAATCTAAAACAAAAATCCAGAAAATCACATTGTATGATTTTTAAGTAATTAATTTGCATTTTATTGCATGACATAAGTATTTGATACATCAGAAAAGCAGAACTTAATATTTGGTACAGAAACCTTTGTTTGCAATTACAGAGATCATACGTTTCCTGTAGTTCTTGACCAGGTTTGCACACACTGCAGCAGGGATTTTGGCCCACTCCTCCATACAGACCTTCTCCAGATCCTTCAGGTTTCGGGGCTGTCGCTGGGCAATACGGACTTTCAAAGATTTTCTATTGGGTTCAGGTCTGGAGACTGGCTAGGCCACTCCAGGACCTTGAGATGCTTCTTACGGAGCCACTCCTTAGTTGCCCTGGCTGTGTGTTTTGGGTCGTTGTCATGCTGGAAGACCCAGCCACAACCCATCTTCAATGCTCTTACTGAGGGAAGGAGGTTGTTGGCCAAGATCTCGCGATACATGGCCCCATCCATCCTCCCCTCAATACGGTGCAGTCGTCCTGTCCCCTTTGCAGAAAAGCATCCCCAAAGAATGATGTTTCCACCTCCATGTTTCACGGTTGGGATGGTGTTCTTGGGGTTGTACTCATCCTTCTTCTTCCTCCAAACACGGCGAGTGGAGTTTAGACCAAAAATCTCATCAGACCACATGACCTTCTCCTATTCCTCCTCTGGATCATCCAGATGGTCATTGGCAAACTTCAGACGGGCCTGGACATGCGCTGGCTTGAGCAGGGGGACCTTGCGTGCGCTGCAGGATTTTAATCCATGACGGCTAGTGTGTTACTAATGGTTTTCTTTGAGACTGTGGTCCCAGCTCTCTTCAGGTCATTGACCAGGTCCTGCCGTGTAGTTCTGGGCTGATCCCTTACTTTCCTCATGATCATTGATGCCCCACGAAGTGAGATCTTGCATGGTGCCCCAGACCGAGGGAGATTGACCGTCATCTTGAACTTCTTCCATTTTCTAATAATTGCGCCAGCAGTTGTTGCCTTCTCACCAAGCTTGCCTATTGTCCTGTAGCCCATCCCAGCCTTGTGCAGGTCTACAATTTTATCCCTGATGTCCTTACACAGCTCTCTGGTCTTGGCCATTGTGGAGAGGTTGGAGTCTGTTTGATTGAGTGTGTGGACAGGTGTCTTTTATACAGGTAACGAGTTCAAACACGTGCAGTTAATACAGGTAATAAATGGAGAACAGGAGGGCTTCTTAAAGAAAAACTAACAGGTCTGTGAGAGCCGGAATTCTTACTGGTTGGTAGGTGATCAAATACTTATGTCATGCAATAAAATGCTAATTAATTATTTTTGTTTTAGATTTTTGTTTTAGATTCTGTCTCTCACAGTTGAAGTGTACCTATGATAAAAATTACAGACCTCTACATGCTTTGTAAGTAGGAAAACCTGCAAAATCGGCAGTGTATCAAATACTTGTTCTCCCCACTGTAGATGTAGTATCTTAATTTGATCACTTTTTAATTACTGAGCATTTTCCTGCCCGGCAGGAAATGCAAACTTGTGGTGTATTTGAGTTTTTAAAAATGCTTCTAAAATGTGTTATTTCCACTTAGAAATTTCAGACTTGATTTGCCCTAATGAAAAATGTATCAACCCCTACAAAAATAACCATTCATTATAATCCAAATAATAATTCACATTTCCTGTTGCTGCAATATTATATTCCTACTGTAGCAAACTGGCTCAAATGAAGAACATACATCTTTACCCACAAATTCCATTGATTCTAATGTTACAAAAATCATTTTAGGGAGAACAACTTGTGTGTTGGTGTTAGTTTGAATGAATGTGGGGGAGACATTATGGATGTTACAATGCTTGGCAATCTGTAGTTGCTATATCCATTTTTGAACTTAATGAATGACACAGTATGTACCCACTGATTATTGTAGAATATTACTTGCTTCATGAACTTTAGTTAAACTTTTGTACCTCATCAGAACCCAAAATATAAGCTTGTTTACTCCAATATTTGTAAACAAAGTACATGTAAACAAAACATGGTTAAAACTATAATTTTGATATCATGGATCGTCAGTCCTTGCATCCATATAGCCATGTCTATGAATTTGAGAGTGGTTACATTTCTCCAGGCCCATCCCTCAGCTTTTTACCGAAACAGTGGTGGGGAGAAGGTGTATTATTGTTGCTGATTGACAATTTAAAAATCTAGCATCATTTGTAGCCCTTTGGTTGAACTATAGAAATATGCACATTCTCAGTTGACAAGCTTGTTGTTTAATTAGACTCTTAGTTCCAGAATTGAGTGGTTATTTTATTTCTAACCATTCAACCCAATGTTTTCTCATCATTTAAATCATGACATATTTAAGATAGCTCTCTTCTATAGTGTGTCCTCAGACATTACAGAGAAAAACAACTTTGGGCATGAATGAGAGAGGAAATCGGCAATGAAGTCAATCACTGCATATAGCAAGCCTTAAGGTTTCTCTCTCCCTCTCTCCTCTTTCTCTCCCAACAGCCAATCTGTCTTCTAAAAGTGACGAAAAACTGGCACTTTTTTACACATGCGGCGTAATTGTCTTGACGCTACTTATGGACACGTTCCGCGTAATCCGATCCTTCATGCCATCGCCAAAGCCTCCAGGATGTCACAGCGATGTTTGTGTTAAGATTCCCTTTCCTCTCAATGTTCCAATGTCGTGTTTGTGTGTAATCCTCAACATCCTGACAATGCAGTCTCTCATTAACTCATCTGTAAGAGAGGGAAGATTCGGTAAGTTAGATATTATATTCATTTCCTCCTATTAAGGTTACTTGTCCCAGTTGACCTAAGATGGCAAACGTCCTTAAAGAACATCATGCAAACATGGGTTCAAATAGTATTTTAAACTTTTTTTGATTGAGCCCTGTCTGGAGTGTCATGAGCGGGGACTATTCCATTGGTTCCATTCTTTCAGGCAAGCTTGATCAAGCACAGCTAAACTATTTGTAAGGAAAACAAATACTACTTGAACGCAGGTTAATAAGTTGAACCCATAGAATTTGTCATTTAATAGGATCTCTATGGTCGAACCCATCTCTCCTCTCTCCCTCCCTCAGAACAACCCGACCGCCTGTCATTCCTGGGTTTGGTTTGATTGACAGCTAATAGTCACCTCCAATTCACCCTGTAATTAAATATGTATTAATGAAGAAAATGGACACTAACTGGAAGCATAACACACCATCTGCAGCCAGCCAGCCCCAATGATATTTCTGACCACACTGCCATGTCAGTTATGAGTATAAAGTGGCTAGGCCTTGGGTGGAGAGGGGTTATGGTGGGCATGGTTAATTATGACCCTGACACACAGGTGAATACATGACAACTTGGTCAACTCTGTTGTGATGTCAGTCAGCATCCTTCCATTAGACCAGATATAGGCTGGTGTTATTCTGCTCCGCAGTAATTGACTTTATTGCCCATTTCCTCTCTCTGTCATGTCCAGTAATAACCTTCTCAAAGCCTCTTTCCTCTAAGTAATGTCTGAGCACACACTATATATAGGAGAGATAGAATAAATGTGTTTCTTCAAAAAAGAAGATGGTCAGACTTTTACATGTGTGCTATGATGCCCCTTCAAAGGCAAATTCTTTGATCTGTTGTGATGGCCAGGTATATTATCGGATTGTGGTATTTCGTTTATTGACACAAGAACAAGCCAGTTGATCAGAATATATCATGAAGTATCAGAAATTGCAGTCTGTCTAGACAGAAAAAGACTTTGAAGTCAGATTTTGAAGATAATAAAAGTATGTAGTTACTGCGTTTTACCTATGTTGGGCAGTATTCTACTGTATATGCATGTATACCTATGTATGTTGGATTGATCATACCATCTTATGACAGGTTACAGAGCATTAAACTAGCAGGCTAAAGTGGTTACCACAATATTAACTCAAGTGGATCTGTTGTCCATCTACTTCCCAGAACCCCAGAGCTGTTAGTGTCTCTTTTTGTGGTGACTCTATACTGTTTAATGGGTTTCAGATCAAGAAGGTGACGAAATGTGTCTAAGGGATTTCAGAGAAGTGTAAATAGTTTTTTGGTCAATACTCTAGTCTCTCTCTGTGTCTCCTTTGGCATGGCGGCGGCTACTGCTGCCGGGTTCCTTCTTAAACAGTCCTTTAAAAAAGCTGAAGTGTCAAAGGAGGCTCCTTTATTTTCAAATCAATGATTTCTCCAAGTTTCAGTTCGATAATCCATTAGTACTCTTCCCATTTTCAAAGATCACTGCCAAAGCTTGTTCATTAAACTGTCTGGGTACCCGAGCCTCGGTCCCCTGTCATTTTTAAACACTCTAATTGCACGTTGTTTACAGCCAGCGACGGGCAACAGCACTGCAAAAAACAAAGAATAAGAAAGAGCAAATCAGCTTCATTAATCAGATGGCTTAAAATGGCTGACGTTGTCATCTGGCATTTTCTTTTATTCAGGATAAGCTGTTAAAGTAATATCATGAAAAATACTAAATATCAAGAAATTACAATCTGTTGTCTGTGTTGAATCATCTTCACAAGAAATGTGCTCTCTTTACCCCACTTTACATTTTAATGTTTAGTAATTTATCAGACACTCTTTAGCCAGGGACTCAAACCAGCAACCTTTCAGTTACTGGCCCAACGCATCTAGCCGCTAGGCTACCTGCTGCCCTGATAACTGATACTTTACTATTGTTCTATTGTTTACTATTGTATCATCCATCATTACTTCTCCTTATCAAAGTAGTATTTCCATTTGAAGGTTAACTAAATTTTAAAAAATTCAGCTCTGCATCCAATTCAAATGACTGTAATGCTCTTCAGCACTTCTTCTTCTTTCACATGGCTAATCCTTCACTCACTCTCTTTCATTGGAAAACCTCTTGTCAGTACATTGTTCTGTCACTCATTTATCATACTTCTGGCAGATTACATCACATCACACCTTACAAAACGGTGCTTGTTCTGGCACTGTTTTGTCTTTGTCATGTACCAGACAATCCCCTTTTTACACTTCTACGCAAGTAGGCTTTGAGGTGGATTGCTCTCTCTTTGCCGCAAAGTTAACTTTGAGGTGTCAGAGTAAGACTCTAAGGAGGGCCCACCCCTAGCCCTGGTGTCTCTGATAGCTGCCAGCTAGTGTAGACAGACACTTCTTACAGAATTAATTAAACATGTGAATGCTAATTGCTAGCATTCAATAAAGATCGTTTGCCCCAAGGGCCCAAAATGAGATGCGCAGTTCAATTGAAAATCTTTACTTGTCTGACACTGCCAATTTAGAAAGCTGGGTGTTGCAGGTTACCTGGCTGTTAGGGAGGATCGTTTGAGCTTGAAAAATGAAAGGTGCGAAAGAGAGAGCGAGAAAGAGAGAGGGAAGTGGAGAGAGAGAGGGAGAGAGAGTGAAGTCGAGAGGGCGAGAGGGAGGGAGAGAGAGATGAAAAGAGGGAGCTAGGAAGAGAGGGAGAGAGTGAGAGGGAGAGAGGGAGAGAGATGGAGAGAGAGGGAGAGAGAAGGAGAAGGAAGTCGAGAGGGAGCGGGAGAGAAGGAAGTTGTGAGGGAGAGAGAGAGAAGGAAGTATAGAGAGAGGGAAAGAGGGGGAGAGGGAGAGGGAGAGAGGGGGGACAGATGGAGAGAGAGGGAGAGAAGGGGGTAGAGAGAGAGAGGGAGGGAGAGAGAGAAGAATGAGAGAGAGTGAAAAAAGTCTAGCGAGAGAGAGAGAGGTAGAGAGAGAGAGGTAGAGAGGGGAGAGCGAGAGAAAGAGAAAGAGAGAAAGAGAGAGGGAGAGAGAGGGGGATAGAGAGGGAAAGAGAGAGGAATCTGGGTTTGATGGATGCCAGGAGAACTGTACCCACCCCAATGCATAGTGCCAACTGTAAAGTTTGTTGGGGAAGGAATAATGGTCTAGGGCTGTTTTTCATGATTCCGGCTAGGCCAATTAGTTCCAGTGAAGGGAAATCTTATTGCTACAGCATACAATTACATTTTGACGATTCTGTGCTTCCAACTTTGTGGCAACAGTTTGTGGAAGGGCCATTTCTTTTTTTTCTTTTTTTTTTTACAATGCGAGGTCCATACAGAAATGGTTTGTCGAGATCTGTGTGGAAGAACTTGACTGACCTGCACAGAGCCATGACCTTAACCCCATCAAATACCTTTGGAATGAATTGGAGCTCCAACTGCGAGCCAGGCCTAATCTCCCAACATCAGTGCCTGACCTCACTAAAGCTCCTGTGGCTGAATGGAAGCAAGTCACTGCAGCAATGTTCCAACATCTATTGAAAAGCCTACCCAGAAGAGTGGTGGCTGTAACAGCAGCAAAGGGGGGACCAACTACATATTAATGCCCCTGATTTTGGAATGAGATGTTCGACGAGCAGGTGTCCACATACTTTTGGTCATGTAGTGTATTTACTCCTATTTTCCTCTTACCTCTTGTTGGGCTCCCAAGTGGTGCAGTGGTCTAAGACACTGCATCTCAGTACTAGAGGCATCACTATAGAGAACCTGGTTTGAATGCAGGCTGTATCACAACTGGCTGTGATTGGGCGATTGAGTCCCATAGGGCGGCACACGTTTGTCCCAACGTCGTCAAGAGTTCGTCTGTTGTAGGCCGTCATTGTAAATATGACTTGCCTATTTAAATAAAAAGTAAAAAAAATAATATATTATATATATATATATATATATATATATATATATATATATATATATATATATATATATATATACAGTTGAAGTCGTAAGTTTACATACACCTTAGCCAAATACATTTAAACTCAGTTTTTCACAATTCCTGACATTTGATCCTTAAAGATTCCCTGTCTTAGGTCTGTTAGGATCACCACTTCATTTTAAGAATGTGAAATGTCACAATAATAGTAGAGAGAATGATTTATGTTAGCATTTATTTCTTTCATCACATTCCCAGTGGGTCAGAAGTTTACATACACTCAATTAGTATTTGGTAGCATTGTCTTTAAATTGTTTACCTTGGGTCAAACGTTTCGGGAAGCCTTCCAGTAGCTTCCCACATTAAGTTGGGTTAATTTTGGCCCATTCCTCCTGACAGAACTAGTGTAACTGAGTCAGGTTTGAAGGCCTGCTTGCTCGCACACACTTTTTCAGTTCTGCCCACACATTTTCTATAGGATTGAGGTCAGGGCTTTGTGATGGCCACTCCAATACCTTGACTTTGTTGTCCTTAAGCCATTTTGCCACAACTTTGGAAGTATGCTTGGGATCATTGTCCATTTGGAAGACTCATTTGCAACCAAGCTTTAACTTCCTGACTGATGTCTTGAGATGTTGCTTCAATATATCCACATAATTTTCCTTCCTCATGATGCCATCTATTTAGTGAAGTGCACCAGTCCCTCCTGCAGCAAAGCACCCCCACAACATGATGCTGCCACCCCCGTGCTTCAAGGTTGGGATGGTGTTCTTCGGCTTGCAATTCTCCCCCTTTTTCCTCCAAACATAACGATAGTCATTATGGCCCAACAGTTCTATTTTTGTTTCATCAGACCAGAGGACATTTCTCCAAAAAGTATGATCTTTGTCCCCTTGTGCAGTTGCAAACCATAGTCTGGCTTTTTTATGGCGGTTTTGGAGCAGTGGCTTCTTCCTTGCTGAGCAGCCTTTCAGGTTATGTCGATATAGGACTCATTTTACTGTGGATATAGATACTTTTGTACCTGTTTCCTCCAGCATCTTCACAAGGTCCTTTGCTGTTGTTCTGGGATTGATTTGCACTTTTCGCACCAAAGTACGTTCATCTCTTGGAGACAGAACACGTCTCCTTCCAGAGCGGTATGGCGGCTGCGTGGTCCCATGGTGTTTATACTTGCGTACTATTGTTTGTACAGATGAACATGGTACCTTCAGGCGTTTGGAAATTGCTCCCAAGGATGAACCAGACTTGTGGAGGTCTACAATTTTTTTGGCTGATTTCTTTTGATTTTCCCATGATGTCAAGCAAAGAGGCATTGAGTTTGAAGGTAGGCCTTGAAATACATCCACAGGTACACCTCCAATTGACTCAAATGATGTCAATTAGCCTATCAGAAGCTTTTAAAGCCATGACATCAATTTCTGGAATTTTCCAAGCTGTTTAAAGGCACAGTCAACTTAGTGTATGTAAACTTCTGACTTGTGATATAGTGAATTATAAGTGAAATAATCTGTCTGTTAACAATTGTTGGAAGAATTACATTCACAAAGTAGGTGTCCTAACCGACTTGCCAAAACTATAGTTTGTTATAGTGAAATCTGTGCAGTGGTTCAAAAATTAGTTGTATGTAAACATCCGACTTCAACTGTATATATACAGTATATATACTATATATTTGTATAAAGAGCTGCATTCAGTTTCTGCCTGGGGTTCCATGTTGTTTTCAAATGAATGCCCCAAACATGGGATGTGGATGGGAGGGAAATGTGATTTACTCTCAGCACGCACTAATTGCACCAAAGCCCAGTGTTAGTCTTCCTGGTTGTGCTGAACGACGTGAGACCTTTTTGATTTAACATTGAAAGAGATATGAGACATTTAGCTAGCTACTGAGAGAGAGGGTGGCAATAAACCAATTCTAGTTTTTTGTAATCACTAACAGCTTTCACAGACTAGATGGGTCCTATTTTCTCATCTGTTTGGTTGGAAAAAGAGAAACACCCTCCCACACAAATGTGGTGAAATGACAAAGGATGTGCATGGTTGGGTGGCAACTAAATTGCGCTGAGAATGGACGGCACAAATAATTTGGTTTTGTCTTCCGATGGACCTAGTGTATCACTCCAGTCTAGCAGATGCATTTGTGTTAAGGGATAACTATCACATTGCATAGTGGCCATGTTAAACTTTACATATCTGTGCCTTGGAAATTATGCCACTGTACTTCTCAGCCTTGTGCATAAACAGTTTGGACCCTCTTCAGCCTGGTAACCCAACCCCTCCTTGTAAGCTGAGACCCCGCTTTGTTAGCTAGCTTCTTCTTCAATCTGTTCTTCCCACACACTTTGACATTTTCTAATTTCCTGTCTTTAACGCGACGCCCCCAATAACACGACAGCATCACCGGATACTGTAGGCTGCTCCCCAAATGCCACCCTATTCCCTACATAGTGCTCTACTTTTGACCAGAGCCCTATGGGCAGAGCACTATGAAGGGAATAGGGTGCATTTGGGGATGTAGACGTAGTCTCCCCTCCCATCTTCCTGGGAGTGGATGTGCTCTGCCAGCACCTGACAAAGCAAATCTCCAACTACCTGCAACTAACAGCAGGTGTTAAGAGATTAAGGCAAAACTGCTGTCCACTGGAGAGGCAGGCTTACAGTAGGCTGTTAAGACTAACTTTATTTTATGGATTTTGCATGATTTCAGTGCATGTTTTCGGTGCATGATTTCAGTGCATGTTTTCGGTGCATGATTTCAGTTTTGTTAGTTATGAATTAATGATGATGATAGGAGTCTTCTTTGACATGGTTGGGAGATTTGAAAGATTAGTAATGAAAAGTTTCTGTTATTATTATAATGTATACAGTATGTTACCACTGCAACCCATATAACCAATGACAATGAAAGCCTTGTTACAAAAGACTTCCATTGTAATGTTTTCAGGATGTAGCCGTGCTGGACAACGTCCATACACTTAGACCTTATGCTTCCACGAAAGGCTGTGCACCGCCGGTAAAACTGCTGTTTTCCCTAACACATGTCTGTGCTCCTCAACTCACACCTCACCCAGTACAGTACAGCTCCTCAATCCAAGATCTGGATTATACCAACTGTAGTTCCTTGGACTCCACTACTCCCTCCCCAGTGATGATGCCCAAGACCGGCTTCCTATTGAGTGTCAAACGTTTGCCTGACTGAGATTATATTGGTGTTGCTGAGCCTCTTTATATCAATGTCTCCCCAGAGTTTGTCCTAAGCACACATGTTGACTCCTCATCATCCTTCCAGCTCAGTTTAATTTTAAAGCTTCTGGCACAGCATGGCTTTCCCCTCTAGATGTACTTTTTAATCGTGACGTAAGAACTAGAGCTCTGCAACGTGTGTCGGCTCGGGATTTCACTCGAACGAACCTCCCTTCGGCAGCGAGAAGGAAAGTGCTGCGCTGTTGCTCTGGTAGTTTGTCGTTACAAGGGGTAATGTTATAACACACGCACACATACATACACCACACACATACACACACACAGTCGTGGCCTGCTTGGCAGCTGTTGTTAATTGGATGGATGGAGGTGATGACCTGGTAAGCGGGTGTACAAATGGCTGGGTTCCTTTGGCTGGCAAGGAACATGGCAGCAGAATTGTTTGTCAATGGTTAGCGATTGAGTTGGGGCGACTAGCAACGCCTGTTGATTATCATATATTTATTTTTATTTTATTTAACCTTTATTTAACTAGGCAAGTATTTAAATATATATGTTTGAGTGATGTCACGTTTCTATTAACTGATTGGGAGTCATGCGTCTTCTTTCTGCGCCACACTGGGACCGTAGAACCACAGCTATATATTCTGCAGTAGTATAGAGCCACACTGGGACCGTATAACCACAGCTATATATTCTGCAGTAGTATAGAGCCACACTGGGACCGTATAACCACAGCTATATATTCTGCAGTAGTATAGAGCCACACTGGGACCATAGAACCACAGCTATATATTCTGCAGTAGTATAGAGCCACACTGGGACCATAGAACCACATATATATATTTATCTAAATACATGACCCTGCATATTACCCAGTGGAGGCTGGTGGGAGGAGCTATAGAAGGATGGGCTTATTGTAATGGCTGGAATGGAATGAATGGAACGGTATCAAACACATCAAACAAATAGAAACCACATTTGACTCCATTCCATTTATTCCATCCTCCTATAGCTCCTCCCACCAGCCTCCACTCATGTTACCATACTCTGGGGAACTCTGAGTGAATTAATACTATGTATATATACACTCTTAGAAAAAGGGTTCCAAAAGGGTGTCCGGCTGTCCCTATAAGATAATAATTTTGGTTCTACGTGGAACCCAAAAGGGTTCTACCCTGAGCCAAAAAGGGTTCTTCAAAGGGTTATCTTATGGGAACACCCGAAGAACCCTTTTAGGTTCTAGATGGCACCTTTCTTATCTAAGAGCGTAGCCCTCTCCTCAGGACTAACCTTATTTCAGGTCAAGCCAAAGCATGAATAATGTTTTCAATCATAGCAGTTTCGAATAACATCCTCTTTTCCTATAAGGACTTCCGTAAGTGGGTTGTGTTGAGAGAAATCTCCAGGCCGATTAACATTCACTGACAATTTCAGAAGCGTCCCTCTGCAGCAGCAGTAAGCCCACTCCACCACCAACACAATGCCTGGGGGCCCTCAGCAACACCTACTAAATCTACACCGCCATTGAGGATGCCCTAGGAACACAACAAGGAGCCACTGAACTGCAACATTTAACAACCCACACGTCAATAATAGTCTGCTTTTGCTGTTTCTTTTGTTATTTACAGATTGTACAAGGCGGTATTCGTAAAGAAGTCAGCACAGTCCGTTAATTCCTAAAGCTTTTTATCTCAAACATTATTTTTATTACCCATAAACAAAATAATCCTCAGCAGATTATTATTTTCGTATTTTCCATAAATGGTTATTAAAATAAAATGTGTTCTAGTTTATTATGATAGTTGTGAAGTTCTGGCACCCATCTCTAGGTGTCTCTGTGGGTGTTGCAAATGGCTGCCGGTAGAAACTCTCTCTCTTTCTCTAAATCCACCCACCCCTCTCTCTCTCTCTCTCTCTCTCTCTCTCTCTCACACACAACACACACACACACACACACACACACACACACACACACACACACACACACACACACACTCTTTTCTTTCTCTCTGTCTCTCGGTCTCTCTGTCTGTCTGCTCAGTGCTGTGGAACCACACACAGGGCGTCACCACAGGGCTGTATGTTGTTGTCAGTGTGCACCAGTCTTAACATTCGTCCAGACACTTGGGGAAGGTGCTGAACAGTCCCTCACTCATGTTTCATTTCTATGTCTGTCCTCTCGTTAGTGTGCCACTAACAGTCTCTGTGCTGCCAGAGACTTCGTCCTAAACCTACTGGTGTCAGTGTGTTCTGACATATTTACAGTATGTAAGAGAGCATGCTGTCCCATAGTAGACTCAGCAAATGTGCTGGTAGCAAATTAGTTGAAGAGAGTTTGCACACCTACAGTGGGGAGAACAAGTATTTGATACACTGCCGATTTTGCAGGTTTTCCTACTTACAAAGCATGTAGAGGTCTGTCATTTTTATTATAGGTACACTTCAACTGTGAGAGACGGAATCTAATCAAAAATCCAGAAAATCACATTGTATGGTTTTTAAATAATTAATTTGCATTTTATTGCATGACATAAGTATTTGATCACCTACCAACCAGTAAGAATTCCGGCTCTCACAGACCTGTTAGTTTTTCTTTAAGAAGCTCTCCTGTTCTCATTACCTGTATTAACTGCACCTGTTTGAACTCGTTACCTGTATAAAAGACACCTGTCCACACACTCAATCAAACAGACTCCAACCTCTCCACAATGGCCAAGACCAGAGATCTGTGTAAGGACATCAGGGATAAAATTGTAGACCTGCACAAGGCTGGGATGGGCTACAGGACAATAGGCAAGCAGCTTGGTGAGAAGGCAACAACTGTTGGCGCAATTATTAGAAAATGGAAGAAGTTCAAGATGATGGTCAATCTCCCTGGGTCTGGGGCACCATGCAAGATCTCACTTCGTGGGGCATCAATGATCATGAGGAAGGTGAGGGATCAGCCCAGAACTACACGGCAGAACCTGGTCAATGACCTGAAGAGAGCTGGGACCACAGTCTCAAAGAAAACCATTAGTAACACACTACGCCGTCATGGATTAAAATCCTGCAGCGCACGCAAGGTCCCCTGTTCAAGCCAGCGCATGTCCAGGCCCGTCTGAAGTTTGCCAATGACCATCTGGATGATCCAGAGGAGGAATGGGAGAAGGTCATGTGGTCTGATGAGACAAAAATAGAGCTTTTTGGTCTAAACTCCACTCGTCGTGTTTGGAGGAAGAAGAAGGATGAGTACAACCCCAAGAACACCATCCCAAACGTGAAGCATTGAGGTGAAAACATCATTCTTTGGGGATGCTTTTCTGCAAAGGGGACAGGACGACTGCACCGTATTGAGGGGAGGATGGATGGGGCCATGTATCGCGAGATCTTGGCCAACAACCTCCTTCCCTCAGTAAGAGCATTGAAGATGGGTCGTGGCTGGGTCTTCCAGCATGACAACGACCCGAAACACACAGCCAGGGCAACTAAGGAGTGGCTCCGTAAGAAGCATCTCAAGGTCCTGGAGTGGCCTAGCCAGTCTTCAGACCTGAACCCAATAGAACATCTTTGGAGGGAGCTGAAAGTCCGTATTGCCCAGCGACAGCCCCGAAACCTGAAGGATCTGGATGGAGGAGTGGGCCAAAATCCCTGCTGCAGTGTGTGCAAACCTGGTCAAGAACTACAGGAAACGTATGTTCTCTGTAATTGCAAACAAAGGTTTCTGTACCAAATATTAAGTTATGCTTTTCTGATGTATCAAATACTTATGTCATGCAATAAAATGCAAATTAATTACTTAAAAATCACACAATGTGATTTTCTGGATTTTTGTTTTAGATTCTGTCACTCACAGTTGAAGAGAACCTATGATAAAAATTACAGACTTCTACATGCTTTGTAAGTAGGAAAACCTGCCAAATCGGCAGTGTATCAAATACTTGTTCTCCCCACTGTATATGTGGCTGTAGTTAATTTTTAGCTCATTAAATTACTTCACCAATCAGTGCAGATAGAGCAGGAAAACTAGTTGTTTACATGCGTTATTGACAGATAAGTGTAGCCTATGGCGCAAGATGCGACAGAAATTTTGCGGGTGGGGAAAGAGCAAGTGAGGGTTGAGGAGGAGGCTTGAAGCACTGGGCATCTCGTTATGACATGCATTATCTGAATTAGGTCCACAGAATTATACCTAGTAGGAGTGGCTTCTAAGGAGGAACTTTGAATGTCCTTTGAGCTAGCTAGCTGACAAGCTTGTGTGTGCAGAGTGGCACCAGAATAAAAAAACACGTCTTAGTAGTAGTTAATAAATCCAATTTGAAACGTGATAACTAGGCCTAAAGCATCCTTAACTAGCATTGGAAAAGTTAATCCATTCTTCTCTAGCTAATTAAAAATCGTCTCTCGCCATCTTCTGAATCAAGCTTGTAATGTCAGTACAGTAGCCTATGCTTCAGAGGGGGAGGGCCAGGTGGCCTAAACACGCACAGGCCAAGATTTTCAGCTTGCAGGCAGACAAAGGAATAAGTCTCTGAGTGACAGAGTGAGGGCTTTGCATAGGCGCCTTGTTGTCTTTTGTTGTGGGACTAGAAAAAAATGCCTGGAACGTAAAATAACGTGATTAACCGGTTCCCATGCTTTTAAAATAACAGTTCTGTTCCGGAACAGTATGGAACACTTTCGTTCCAGGTTCTGTGTCTGTTCCTTTAAAAAATGTTGTTCTTTTCTGGTTTTCTGTTCTTTTCCCTGAACCGGTTCCAACCCCTGGTTAGCATATTATCAAGTGTTGTTGACTTCCTTAGTGACCTTATGTGACTGGTAATCAGCTCAATGGTAGCTTGCATATTGTGTATCATGGTGAGGTTTATCTGTTAGCATTAGCTATATGGTGTTCTATGTCTGTGTGTTAGTGTGTTCATGCCGGAGCAGCTAGCTAGCCTCAGTGCCAGGGCTGCTGATGCGTGCAGATGCTCGGGTCAGCCAGGATTAATTAAAGTGGAGTGGCTGGCTGGATGGACATGTGATATCTCACAATGCTGAAGCCTTGCTGAGAAATAAAGAGACGGGGAAACGAACACACATATGTACTGTATGTGCATACACTTACACATGTGCATACACTTACACTTACACACACACACACACACACACATACACACACACACACTTATATATACAAGGTATACAAGCATACCCCCCCCCCCCCCCCGAACATACACACACACACATACAGATACAGAAAACTTCAAACATATACCACTGTATCTGCACCTCCAAGATGTCACTCTGCAGAGTTTATACTATTCAATCCTAATCCCCAGTTTTCCTGTTAAAGTGTTAAAGGTTTGGAGTGACAGATCCCCCAGCCCACTCCAGCTCTGTGTCTGCCTGCCTGTGCTGCTACCTAGTTGAGGTGTGCACAGACACACTACTGTGCTGCCGTTACCATAGCTCTCACTGTGCATGCAGTACAGTGCACCCCGGCGTGGGATGGAAATTGAGGATTGCAAAGGCTGGATCTGGATGGCCAGCCAAAGGGTGTGTCCCAAATGTCCCCCTATTCCCTATATAGTGTAGTACTTTTGACCAGGGCCCAAATGGCTCCGGTCAAAGGTAGCGCACTATCTAAGGAAAAGGGTACCATTTGGGACACAGCCAGAGTGTTGCTGTGATTGATGGCCCTGCTTGTAGCCTGACCTTGCAGCCACTGGAACAGGGGAAGAGATGCATTCACGGCCTGGATAATGAAGAGCTGTGACGCTCCCTGCATGGATGTGGTGATTATGTTAGGCCCATCAGTCAGCCTCTTGCATCACACAGTGGAGAGGAGAGAGGAGGAGAGGAGAGAGGACCCCTTGATTTCCCCAGACACACGTGGAAAGACCCGCAGACCCCGCTCCACCCCACCCCACCCCTGTTGGAGTTATCAAATCTTGCGTGCAGAGGGAGTCTCGTGGGACATCTGCTGCCCGTCTTCTGTGGTTTCAGACTGGTGCTCCAGTCTTCTCACATCTCGTTATGCATGTTGCATCTGAAGCCAGCAAGGCAGGCAGGTGAGAGGGAAGAGAAACAGCATCAAAGAACCAGAGGAGACCAAAGGCCTCTCTCAATAGTGTCCATGCCTCCCAGCATTATGTAGCCATTTGTGATGGCGTGGATACAGCATACTGATGAGGATAGAGATCCAGGAGATACACACTGACAACACTGATGGCCAACACACAGTATCTATCTCTGTCTAAGTTGATGAGTGAATAAGCGTATAGGAAGTTACAGTATATTCTTCAAGAATCAATGGGTACGTATAATGAATTTATACGTCCAAAAATGTATGTAGCAACTGCTGATTGCCCTTTTAATGGCATGACACATAATTATTGTGTTGCAAAATCGACAAAGCCTCATGTCTCAAAATGGTCATCTTTGCATTTACACAATATTTAAACAACTCAATGCTGAGAAGCTCCTCCCCCTCCCCTCTTCCTCCTCCTCTTCTCCCCCTTCTCCTCTTTTTCCTCCTCCTCCTCCTCCTCCTCCTCCTCCTCCTCCTCCTCCTCCTCATCTTCCTCCTCCTCCTCCTCCTCCTCCTCTTCAACCTCCTCCTCTTCAACCTCCTCCTCTTCCTCCTCCTCCTCTTCCTCCTCCTCTTCCTCCTCTTTCTCCGCCTCCTCCCTTCCTCCTCTTCTTCCTCCTCCTCCTGTTCCTCCTCTTCCACCTCCTCCTCTTCCTCATCCTCCTCTTCATCATCCTCTTCCTCCTCCTCTTTCTCCTTTTCCTCCTCCTCCACTTCCTCCTCCTCTTCCTCATCTTCCTCCTCATCTTCCTCCTCCTCCTCTTCCTCCTACTCCTCTTCCTCCTACTCCTCTTCCTACTCCTCTTCCTACTCCTCTTCCTCCTCCTCTTCCTCATCATCTTCCTCCTCCTCTTCCTCCTCCTCCTATCCACCTCCTCCTCCTCCCTTCCTCCTCTTCTTCCTCCTCCTCCTCTTCCTCCTCTTCCTCCTCCTCTTCCTCTTTTTCCTTTTCCTCTTCCTCCTCCTCCTCCTCCTCATCTTCCTCCTCCTCCTCCTCTTCCTCATCTTCTGCCTCCTCTTCCTCCTCCTCTTCCTCCCCATCTTCCACCTCCTCCTCTTCCTACTCTTCCACCTCCTCATCTTCCTCCTCCTCTTCCTCCTCTTCCACCTCCTCCTCCTCTTCCTACTCCTCTTCCTCCTCCTCTTCCTCATCATCTTCCTCCTCCTCCTCTTCCTCTTCCTCCTCCTCCTATCCACCTCCTCCTCCTCCTCCTCTTCTTCCTCCTCCTACTCCTTCCCCCCTCCTTCTCCGCCTCCTCTTCCTCCTACTCCTCCTCCACAGGACTACATAAACTACATAAACCTTTTTTATGTCATTGCTGCCTTCGTGTCTGTTCACTTAATTTATCTACATGTTTCATTATACAGCAGCAGCTCTATTATAAATGCAGGGGATGAGAGCAGACGCCTGCGTGCATGTGTGACTTGTGCCTTTGTCATTGACCCTGGATAGACAGGTCCACCTCTCTCTACCGATAATGATCTGAGTGGCTGCATGCTGCGTGTGGCGCAACTCTAAGAGGCCGTAAACCTCTGGTACTATTAGAAAGCCAGTCACGTGCCCCTACTCCCCACTGCTGCTACCTCGCCCAGTCCTCTCTACCCCCCATATGAAGAGGAGGTTAAGTGTGTTCAACAGACTCTGGGAATAGATGCTTAGATAAAGTTGTGATAAGAAGCTGTGTGGTCTCTATAATTCCAAGCACATATCTATCAATACTGAATAAAATCAAGCAATTAAATGGAAAGAATATGACATATGAAGGACTAACACATACCATGGAAAAAGGGGACAAATATCTCATGATTTTACAACAACGCAAATGAATGGCAGTCTTCGGTGACATAGTCTGCCCAACAGATTATCTGAAGGAACACACCTTTACGTAATACATCCCCAGGAGATCAAGCTGTAACGAACAAGTCAGGGATAAAACGACAGAACCTTGACGGGCACACCGGGATGGCAAATCTGATTGAGACAGAAAGTCTATCAAGGGGGAAATACATTGCAAATAGCACAGGAAAGAAAGGGTGATTTTAGAGGCCTGTCCGTTTGGCAATAAATACACTACCGTTAAAGTTTGGGGTCACTAGAAATGTCCTTGTTTTTGAAAGAAAAGCAGTAGTGTAGGCATTTGGACTTCCTCAATTGGTGAAATTGTTTTCAGTCTTTGACTAGGCGCCAATGTTTCTCCATGGGGGACCTGCGGTAAAACTAAATGGTAGTCTACCTCTCTATGCAGGCCTAAATGCTTTAATATAAGCTTTCCAATGGATCTTATATGCCATACTTAAAATCACTGAAACTGATATAATTCCCCATTCCCAAAAGTCCTCCTCGCAGGAGATCTGACGAGTGAAACTACTTGATCCTTTAACATGTCCAAAATGCCCGGCCTCCTCCTGTGTGTAAAGCAGTTGGAAATCGTTGGCTGACACATGAACTAGGGATTCCTCTGTAATTTGTACCTTGGTCCAGACCTTCACATGCTGTGACCCTGACACTAACCATCGCCTCCCTGTGGGTGGCAGTTGCAGTAGCAGCCATCTTGGTTTTTAATATAAGTTCAGTAATTATAGTGGACTGACCTCCAGGCAGGTTTTCTCCAGTTAGCCAAGCAAAATCAACTCAACAGTTAGTCAATTAGTCCATCAGGCTCCAGCGATTACACAGTGTATAGCCTATTAGTTGGTCTGGTAGCGTATGAGTTGATATGTGTTATTCGTCTTTCGCAAAATATGCCGGCTGAATATGGATAAAAGACATTTGTGCGTTTAATGAAGTCATCCAAATCAAATGATGTGTTTTGTTATGGAGAGAGCTTCGCATAAAGAGTTTGAAATGCTGCATTGCTTTTAGATGAAGTCTGACTTGCAGGGAGGACGTAAGGTCAGTGATATCTCTCAGTATTTGAGTTTTGCTTGAGTTTTGTACAGTACCATCAGTTCAGAAGACATGAATAAATATTAGTTACTTTTGTGTGTACTGTAGATTTGATGATCTATCCAGGGTTGTATAGTCTGCTATCATTTTGGATGGTTTTAAATAGATAATGCCGCCAAGAAAATAACCATACCCAACTTTTGAAACATTAACTTTTAAAGACCAAGATTAAATCTCAAACTCCACAGTATCATAGTATATTTAACAGTACAGTGTGTGTGTCTCCTTGTACTACTATAATCTTGGTCCTCTGTAGCCCATCAGTTGTGTTTCATACAAAACATTTCTATTTGTACTTTACCGTTCAGTCCAATGTTATAAAAAGTTATTTTCTTCACATTTCTCTGTTTGTGTGTATCACAGTGAGATTGCAAGAGGCTCGGACAGCTTCTGTCCACGTGGAAGTGTGGGGAGACCCCCTATGGGATAGATAGAGAGCTCTGTTCTGCTCTCTGACAGGTAGCTGTGGAGTCATGAATAAGACACACACACCGCCCCCTGCTAACACAGAGGAGGGGCCATAGAAGGCCTATCTTGGCAACCACTCACATACAATACATTTGAGTCATTTAGAAGACGTTCCAGAGCGACTTACATTCAGGATATCTGTGATTTTTATTCAAGCCAAACTTCCATTTTACTTCCTCTTGTCTCTACAGTAGTCTGTGATTAATCTTCCTCTTGTCTCTACAGTAGTCTGAGATTAGTCTTCCTCTGGTCCCTCTCTCCCTTCTTTCCCAGCGAGGTATGGACAGCGTCTAACGAGATGGCAGTCTCAGTCAGTGGCACTGAGGTCACTGAGATCCAAGGCGCCATGGCCGAGCATGTGTCATTATCTGTGTAATTGCCTTAGTCGGACAGAATGGATAGGTCTTGTCTCTCTCAACCTCCCCTGGACAGACTGGATAGGTCTCTCTCAACCTCCCCTGGACAGACTGGATAGGTCTCTCTCAACCTCCCCTGGACAGACTGGATAGGTCTTGTCTCTCTCAACCTCCCCTGGACAGACTGGATAGGTCTTGTCTCTCTCAACCTCCCCTGGACAGACTGGATAAGTTTTGTCTCTCTCAACCTCCCGTGGACAGACTGGATAGGTCTTGTCTCTCTCAACTTCCCCTGGACAGACTGGATAGGTCTTGTCTTTCTCAACCTCCCCTGGACAGATTGGATAAGTCTTGTCTCTCTCAACCTCCCCTGGACAGACTGGATAAGTCTTGTCTCTCTCAACCTCCCCCATAACAGCCCGCAGCCCTTTCCTGCAGTCAATGACTGCACTCTTACCTCCTAACCTTACTGCATTTTGCACTACATTTTGCACTCTGTATTTAGATTTTTCTATTGTGTTTTTACCATGTTTGTTTACTGTATAACTCTGTGTTGTTTTTGTCGCACTGCTTTGCTTTGTCTTGGCCAGGTCGCAGTTGCAAATGAGAACTTGTTCTCAACTGACCTACCTGGTTAAATAAAGGTGAAATAATAAAAAAAAAAAAAAAAACTCTTAGACCCCATGGGTGAGAATTTATTCATATTTGTCCTAATTAATAAAGATTTACGGTGTTTCTACTATATTTCAGTTTTGTATTATTTTAGTCTTCTATGATGTGTATAAAGTGTAAAATTGGGATGCAAAATGTAATGCATGTCAACAATTTATCTGGCATCGTAGAGGTGTCTTCTTTTTCTTAAGCCCATAACCATGTGTGTGAGGTGTATACTTTTGTTTTAAAGTAGTGATTAAAGTAGACAATAATCACTCTTTGCGACCCTGATTTAGCCCACAGCAGTATTAAATATTTTCCTCCACTGTCTAGAAAACTATTTTTCTCCACAAAAACAAGGTCCTTGTCCATTTTTGGTCCCTTACTATTGGGTTCAGTAATAATTCCAGACTATTTTGCTATGCCATTACAGCCAGTCGTGTTGATTAATAGCACCAACCTTTGGAGAGAGCTTTGCATCATTGAATGAAGGAAAGGCTACATAGAATTAGACTGAGAAATGAGGTTCCCTGCCTGATGGTTCCATGCTTCCCCAGCCATCCTGGGGTGTGTTCACTAGGAACCAAAAGCCTTCCTGGGGTGTATTGACCAATAACCAAACGCCATCCTGGGTTGTATTCACTAAGAACCAAACGGAAGCAAACAGGACAAAATGGGGAGGGACTAACCTGAATAAGAAACACTCATTTTCGTTGCAAAACATTTAGCTATGGTTTGCTACAGTGTGCACTAATGAATGCACCCCTGGCTTCGGAGCTGAAGGGTGGAGACTAGAGGTGTTTTTTATCACAATCAAAGGGGAGTGGAAGAGCTGTGACGGAGGTAGGTCGGTCGGTTGGTGGCGGTCATGGAGAGTCATTAGTGTGCAGTCCACCACTCCTCACCAATCTATGCCGCACACACAACCACACCCACACACACACACACACACACACACACACACACACACACACACTCCGCTCCAGCTCAGCCCCAGCAGCACAGGCCATCCATACCAGAACGACCCTTCAATCAATACGCATTTGAGCTGAATGATGATGTTTAGGTCTCACTGATAACATAAAGGACCAGGGTCAGACTTTCATCAAAGTTTATGAAAGCTGGCTTGACGGTAAGGCTATAGCCCTGGTTGAAGGGATGGAGAACAATATATTTGTCTTTTCCCACCCTTTCAACTTTTGTCAAGGTTAATTTACAAAGCCAGTCCTAGACCGCACCTGCAGTCGTGTGATCTGGCAAGGCAATGGTTTTAGCTGTAATGATAGGAGGGGAGTGTAAGTTCATGTACACCGGGAACCAGTCGGCACAACTAAGAGCTTTAGCACACACACATATACACACATATACACACATATACACACACACACACACACACACACACACACACACACACACACACACACACACACACACACACACACACACACACACACACACACACACACACACACACACACACACACACACACACACACACACAGAGGCACACCAGGGCCACAAGCAACTAAACACTGTGTTGTGTGTGTACCATTCCATCTTTCTTAGACATCTGAGAGATAACCTTTAGTTTGACATCAGCCATTGTCTCTGGCTCTTTCCATCACTGCCAGTCCTATCTGAAGCTACTATATATTGTCGTCCAATATTGCAGTCGGTAACATTTGATCTAAATTAGGTCATTTCAAAAAGCATTACAACCCACCCAGAGGATAGCAGAGGATGATCAATTGTAAACTAGCTCTGGTCAAAAGTAGTGCACTATATAGGGTATAGTGTTCTATTTGGAACGTAGACCTAGACCATCCTGGAGGTAAAGTGTGGATTGGCTTTTTCAGAGCATATTTACTGTAACCCTCTATATAAATCATATTTTATTTCTCATCTCCAAAATAGCAATTTCACAACACAAACCCTGGCCTGACAGACATTTTTTGGGGGGTGGAAAGCTTCAAGTGCCTCCTTCACCCCCCCCGTCCTTCTTCTTCTACTACTTCTTCTTCTTCTTCTACTTTCCAATCTCCCGGTTTGCAGTGTCATCCGTCTCAACAATAAAGTGTGATTGAAGGTGTGCCTGTAAGGCCCTCTTTTTCAGGGTTTCTCTGCTTACTTGTAATTTTTCCCCTCCTATACCTGAACCGTAAGGAGCTGTGCTTGGAATTGCTTATTTGGGGACAAATATGAGGGAGAAAAGCCACATCTGAGGCAATTGCCTAGCAGAATCTTTTTTTTTTTTTTAAGGTGCTTTTAGATTTTCTCAATGACAGGGTGTGGGGGGCAAGTCTACTGGAAAGACATTACCCCACAAACACACATAACACACACACACACACACACCAAAAAGGTAATGAGAGATACATACAGGGATGAGGGGATAATTGTGATAATGAGAAGAGAATGTGTCCATTAAGCTTAATCTAAAACAAGATGCTGCCGTGTTGATGCTGCTCGCTGGCTGCAGTGTCTATATGGTCGTGGCAGTACGTCCAACCGGCCTCACAACCGCAGACCACGTGTAACCACGCCAGCCCAGGATCTCCACATCCGGCTTCTTCACCTGCCGGATCACCTTAGACCATCCACCCTTACAGCTGATGAAACTGAGGAGTATTTCTGTCTGTAATAAAGTCCTTTTGTGGGGAAAGACATATTCTGATTGGCTGGGCCAGGCTCCCAAGTGGGTGGGTCTATGTCCTCCTAGGCCCACCCATGGCTGTGCCCCTGCCCAGTCATGTGGAATCCCTGCCCAGTCATGTGGGTGGTTGCCAGGACTGCAGCAGAGCAGTCAGAGCTGTGAAGCAGCTAAAAACACATTTAGTAGTTTACAAAACACACTCCAAAGTACATCCAAGTTTACAAATGCAATCAATAGACCTTGCATTAGCCAGCAGTTTGGATAGGAAGGCCGGAACATTGAGTAAAATACCCTGTCTGGCATCGTGGTGGGAGGGAGAGTCCTGGCCAGGTCCTGGGTCTATGGTCCGCCTATCAGAGAGCATAGCAGTGGCAGTAAGATGAAGATGGATGACTACAGGAGGCTGGAACTAGCACTGTTCAGATAAGCATACTCCAGAGAGGGACAGATAATTTGGCTGCTAAAGCCCTATCTCCCTTCGAAACACAATCAACCCCCAAGGTTGAATCTCTAGCACTCCAGCTACTGTAGCCCTACTCCAGCGCAGGGCTGTAGGCAGGCCAGACAAGAAAGCAGGAGAAAGTTGGATGATTTGCCTTTTTAGAACACCAAGGGCACCATGAAGTTATTTATTTTACAATGAGAATTACTGCGGTTAAGGCATGGTCCCTTTTGAGTCCTTCTGCCAATGCCAAAAAGTAATGAGCAGGTCATTAAATGCTGAAATAGTTGTGAATGTACTTTATGGTTTCGTCCTAGTACTAGTCAGGGAAAAATTATGAAAGAATATGGTCGTTTAAAGGGAAATATTGATGGTAGTGTACCATTTTCAAGGTGTTGAATAGTTCAGGCCCAGACTTCTCCTTCTCTTTGTTGAGGTCTAAAACGTTCTCGTTCCCAATCTGAAGTAAAGTACTTGCATGAATACTTCTGCCATAGAGGATACATCTCTCTATGCCTAATGTTCTACCTTGGGTGGGAGCTCAATTCATCGTTGTGTCGTCTTTAATATTACAATTGGAGATATGAACTGCAGGTCTAGGAGATGTCAAAGAACTTCAAATTACAATGGACTTTTCCCCTACGTTCTCCATCTTTGCATGTGTGCTGCAGCCATTACCTCATGCCCATGAGCCCATCCACCACCCAACCAACACACACACTCACCGACACACTCAGACGCACGCACACACGTTCACACACACACCCTGTAGGTATATGAGACTAATGATGATCTCCCATAGTTAAAAAGGAAGACACACACGCTGGCTGTCAGCCTAATGAGTCTGTTTTCATGCAGGCTATTTAACAACATCAGGACCAAGGTAATTAGGACTATTAAATGAATAAAGTTGGCACGCTGATACCTGCAGACATCCGTGTCTGTCGCTGTGTGTGTCCCTCGGCTAGCTGAGTGTGTGTGTGTGTGTGTGTGTGTGTGTGTGTCTGTGTGTATTACGTAGAAATACTCACGCACAGTAGACCATGTAATGGTTAGACCATGTTCCCTCCCACTGGTAGTGTGAAAAGAAGGAACAAAAGGTGTAAAATCACAGAGAAGATGGATACAGTATGCTCTGACTGATTTGAAGATAATATATCCATGATCAGACAGACTTGTATTTTTCCCTCTTTCTTATTCCCAGTGTTCACAGTGTGTTTTATTGGTAATAAGAGTCATTCCCCAGCAAATCCACTGAGAACTGTTCGCCTGAGCATTAGTTGGCTGGCTGACACACTGGAATATAACGGTGTACTTTTGGCTAGCTGTACTTTTATTGGTCTACTCTACTCTCTTTCTCTTTCTCTCGCTCTCCCCTCTCTACCTCTCTCTCTCTCTCTCTCTCTCTCTCTCTCTCTCTCTCTCTCTCTCTCTCTCTCTCTCTCTCTCTCTCTCGCTCTCGCTCTCGCTCTCTCGCTCTCGCTCTCCCTTTTCTACAGTACCTTCGCTCTCAGCCAGTATATGGTTATCTTGTTTGCTCTCACAGCATGAATCTAAAGCTGAACCCAACCCACCCAGCACAATGTGAATCCCCTTAGCTGTGTCCACTGTGGCCCTACCTTCAGATGTGCAATCAAGTTCCATGTGAATGCAGCACTGAACTGCATGTAATGGCAGTGAGGGAGCTGCTGACATTTTCCGACTGGCTTGATACTCAGTTGAATTGAGAAACATGAGAGAGAGGGAGAGAGGGAGGAGAGAGAAAGAGGGGGAGAGAAAGAGGTAGGGAGGGAGGTAGGGAGGGAGGGAGGGAGGGAGGGAGGGAGGATAAATAAAGGGAGAGAAAGAGGGAGGGGGAGAGAAGCACAGAAAACTAACCATGTTTAAGTTCTTACACAACAGGGTACTTTAAATGCCTAACGTGTGCATAATGACTGTCTCCTCTCTCCCATCTCCCCTCTTGTCCCCGTCAGAACTGCAGATCAGTGCCTGTGGAAACCCTGGGGTACCTCCCAAAGGCATCCTGGTCGGGACACGCTTTAACGTGGGGGACAAGATCCACTACAGCTGTGTAACTGGGTACGTCCTGGACGGGCACCCCCAGCTCACCTGTGTCACCAATGCAGAGAAGGGTGCCGTGTGGGACTTCCCTGTGCCCATCTGCAGAGGTGAGTGTCCATGCCCTGGCCTGTTATTGTGTGTGTCTGTGACAGCTGCATGCTAACGATATGGGAGTGTGTCTGTAGAGATGGTAGGCTGTGTGTATGGCAGATGTGTGATAGATTTGTCTAAATGTGGTTGTGTTTCATTTGCATCTGTGGGTGTTCATCTGCGAAAGTTTGTGTATGCTTGTCTGTGTCACTTTTGTGTTTTTCTGTAACCTTTTGATGAGGAGAAAATGTGTGGGTGTGAGAGAGAGCAAAAGAGAGCGAGAGAGAGAGAGCTAGAAAGAGATAAAGAGTACATGCACCTGGGGTTTCCAGCTATCTGACAGGTCAAATCAAATCAAATTGTACTGCTAACCACGTGTATGTGACCAATACAATTGTATTTTATTTTATTTGATCTGTCAGGGTTTTGCACACATGTAAACCATCCTATCATCTAAATAGTCCCATAGTGGATAGTTTTATGAGTGGGGTTTTGAAGAATGTTCAGATTTATTGGTGACATTTCCCAGTATGTGAGAACTCATACACTACAAGACCAAAAGTATGTGGACACCAAAATCATGGGCATTAATATGGAATTGGTCCCCTCATTGCTGCTATAACAGACTCCACTCTTCTGGGAAAGCTTTCCACTAGATGTTGGAACATTGTTGCGGGGACTTGCTTCCATTCAGCCAGAAGAGCATTAGTGAGGTCGGGCACTGATGTTGGGCAATTAGGACTGGCTCGCAGTTCATCCCAAAGGTGTTCGATGGGGTTGAGGTAAGAGCTCTGTGCAGGCCAGTCAAACAACAATCATGACAAACTATTATTATTATTATTCTTTTTTGGAGGAAACACCGTCCAGCTGGCGACCTAAGTCCGCTTGCAGGAGCCCGGCTTGCCACAAGGAGTCGCTAGAGCGTGATGGGACAAGGAAATCCCTGCCGGCCAAACCCTCCCCTAACCTGGACGACACTGGGCCAATTGTGCATCGCCCCATGGGTCTACCGGTCATGGCCGACTGTGACACAGCCTGGGATCGAACCCACTACAGACCCGAACCCGGGTCTGTAGTGAAACCTCAAGCACTGTGATGCAGTGTCTTAGACCGCTATGCCACTTGGGAGGCGACTGGACAAACAATTTATATATATTTTGTATGTATGTTGTAGCGTTAAGATTTCCCTTCACTGGAACTGCCTAGCCCAAACCATGAAAAACAGCCCCTTTACAGCTTTACGGGCACTAAGCATTCGGGTAGGTAGCGTTCTTCTGGCATCCGCCAAACTCAAATTTGTCCGCCAGACTGCCAGATGGTGAAGCGTGATTTATCACTCCAGAGAACACGTTTCCACTACTCCAGAATCCAATGGGGGCAAGCGTTACACCACTGCAGCCGACGCTTGGCTGTTCGGCCATGGAAACCCATTTCATGAAGCTCCTGACAAACCATTTTTGTGATGATGTTGCTTCCAGAGGCAGTTTGGAACTCGGTAGTGAGTGTTGCAGCCAAGGACAGACGATTTTTACGAGCTACGCGCTTCAGCGGTCTCATTCTGTGATCTTGTGTGACCTACCAATTCGCAGCTGAGCCGTTGTTTCTCCTAGACATTTCCACTTCACAATGACAGTACTTACAGTTTACCAGGGCAGCTCAGTAGTACATATATTTGACGAACTGACTTGTTGAAAAGGGGGCATGCTATGACTATGCCACGTTGAAAGTCACTGAGCTCGAATTTATACATCTGTCAGCAACGGGTGTGGCTGAAATAGCCGAATCCACTCATTTGAAGGGGTGTCCACTTACTTTTGTATATAGATCGTAGTTCACAATGGCATCCATAGAAAACAGAATCCATTTTGCCATGAGACAAAGTTCAAGACTGTCTCCTCTGCTACTGTGAGTCAACTGCGACGGCAGCGAGACACAGAATAGAGTCACAGTTGTGAGCAGACAGGATATTTTCCATAAGAGCTGGGGACAGTTATTCATAAACAGTGACGTTTCTAGCTTGTATGCCGCTCTAGGCGAACCCCCCACCACCCCCCACACCCCCCCTTCAGCGCTCCACTTGCTTTAAAAACATCCAGATTTATTGTTCCTGTGTTGGGGCCAATTATAATGTGCATTATCCATGACCGTTTTCAAATAAGAGCCTCTTCATATACAGCCATGTGCCTCTGCCTGCTATGTCCTTAAAAATGAGTCTGAGATGACAGCAACATGCATCATCTTTCCCTTATGTCTGATGCACACGAGACTGGATAGAATTACCAGAGCCCAAGTCAATGGAGTAATTGCAAAACAAGTATTAACGTCACCCCTCTGATTATCTCGGGTATTGAGGAACTGAGGATGCAAGAAGAAAGATAACTACTAGATGGAGAATTGAAACAATATATTTAATTTGACAGATCTGGATTCCAACAGCAAGCTGCCAGTGAGTGTAGTTTTACCATGAGAATACTGGACAAATGAAGTATGAGCCTTATATACTATAGAAACACGTCATTTCAAACCTCCCTCTGGCAACGCGATGCCATCCTACAAATAAGTGCATATTAAAATAAACCCTTAAGTGATCCGTAATTGAACAAAGTTGTTTAGAAAAAGGTGAAATGAAACAGAAATTGTTTGGCGTAACAAGCCTGGACCATTTCAGTGAGTGCAATTGGAAGGGTAGAGGGTCAGAGGGAAAATAAAGCCAGATCCATTGGAATTATGAACCTATTCTCTGTGTCGGCCTAGTCATTATGCATGTGCTTATGAATAAGCACAGAGTAAAGTGAGGCTGTGGTCAAAAGTAGCACGGAATAGGGTGACATTTAGCACGCAGACTGTGTATACAGGATGTTAAATATAAATATATTAATGTTCATATTGGCTTCCGGTAATGAATAAGTACTAAGTAACTTTAGCTCAGTGGAATGTTGTGACAGAAATCAAGCGTCAATTACAAATCACATAGGAGGTTGTGTAACATACCACTGAACCGTAACCTACATGCTCTAAATAGATGCTCAGCCTGAAATGTATTGTCCCAGATCAGATCATGTGATACCTCTTTACATCTAGAATCCAATCACCAATCATTTATTGTTTAAATGGAAGAAGAACTCAAAATGGCCCCCACGTCTTTAATAGAAGGCAGGAGGCCATCGGTTCCATCACAATCGGTCGGGTGAATTATCTTGAGTAAAGTAATTTATGCATAACCACAAGCTAGAATTTCGAAGATCATATAGAAATGTACATTCTGACTGTGCTCTTTGTATATTAGTGGACCAGGGAGCCACTCGCTGAGGGCTAATGTGATGAGAATCTCAATGGCTAAACTGCTGCCTGCCAAGACCCTGGCATCGGTACAAATTGATTTTTTGCAGGCATTCTTCAACCCTCAAATAGAAATGAGAGACTATTTTGCTGAGTTGAAGCCCAACTACCCATTCCCTGGACATTATAAGATGGGCAGTGTAATACGTACACTGACAAAACTCCAAATTAGATTGGCTAGGAGTTGAATGGGAAATACTATCTGCAGTGTGTGTGTGTGTGTGTGCACTGTATTTTTTTTTTTGTTTCAACTAAATACTGTATTATCAGAATTGGTCTGCCTGTATAAACGCAGCCTAGGATATTTATCTGGAATCTTCATGAGTGTGTGCTGCCAAGCTCACTTTTTGGCAGTGTAACTTCAAACTGCCAGGCCTGAAGTAGCATCTCTCTCTGTTAAACTTTGGAATCTCATTCTGGGTGGGGGAAAAAAATACATAACAAATTATTGTGTTTATTTAAAGACATGCTCCGGAACTTTGGTGGCTACTACGTTTTTTTGCAACCTCCCACTTTGGGTTGGATAGATAGATAGATAGATAGATAGATAGATAGATAGATAGATAGATAGATAGATAGATAGATAGATAGATAGATAGATAGATAGATAGATAGATAGATAGATAGATAGATAGATAGATAGATAGATAGATAGATAGATAGATAGATAGATAGATAGATAGATAGATAGATAGATAGATAGATAGATAGATAGATAGATAGATAGATAGATAGATAGATAGATAGGTACTTTATTGATCCCCCGGGGGGGGGGGATTTCATTGTTAAGCAGCTACAACAAAACACAGGGCAGGTGCAAAATGCCACAACGAAAGTACACAAAAGACAGATACACGGTACATGATACATAGAGCGGCAGTATGAAAAAGTATAGAAATACAAGATATCTGGAGTGCAAAAAAATAAAAGCTATAAAAGAGACATTGAATAGTATGGGTGGTTGGCTGAATATGTAAACTATACATTGGTGGATGTTGGATGGTTAACTATACTATACAGGTTGATGGCAGAGAAATACTTCAGTAGCTAAAAATGCGTATGATATGAGCGAGGGTAATAATAGTTTCAAATTTGTCCATGATGGCCAGCAGTTTGTCAATTTATAGTTCATACATAAATAACCTATGAGCATGATTACTGTTTTACCTCAATTAGCCACGAAATCCCTAGTTTGAAAGCAACTGTTTTTCTGGAAGCTGTGCTACCCCATTTTCCCTATATCACCCCACCCCCCCACTCCCCCCACCAAGTGGGCCAGCCCACTCAAAATTTGAATTCCACCAATGAGCTTCAGGCCCTTGCCAATTGAGTGACAGCTAGCAAGTGGCACACACAGTAGAGGGAGAAAGCGTGGTGCACATATCTGCACATATGTGACTCAGTATACCATTTTCAGGGAGCACTTTTGACTCGTGGAACCCTACTTTCAGAACTACTGAAGAGCAAAACAAATAAATACAGAAGAAATCAGATAAGCTTGCCAAGCAGTGCCTATGCATTTCTCTAGATAGATAGATAGATAGATAGATAGATAGATAGATAGATAGATAGATAGATAGATAGATAGATAGATAGATAGATAGATAGATAGATAGATAGATAGATAGATAGATAGATAGATAGATAGATAGATAGATAGATAGATAGATAGATAGATAGATAGATAGATAGATAGATAGATAGATAGATAGATAGATAGATAGATAGATAGATAGATAGATAGATAGATAGATAGTTAGATAGATAGATAGATAGATAGATAGATAGATAGATAGATAGATAGATAGATAGATAGATAGATAGATAGATAGATAGATAGATAGATAGATAGATAGATAGATAGATAGATAGATAGATAGATAGATAGATAGATAGATAGATAGATAGATAGATAGATAGATAGATAGATAGATAGATACTTTATTGATCCCCGAGGGGGACATTTCTTTGTCAAGCAGCACAACAAAACATACGGCAGGTGCAAAATTCCAGAATGAAAATACACAAAAGACAGATACACGGTACATGATACATAGAGTGGCAGTATGAAAAAGTATAGAAATACAAGATATCTGGAGTGCAAAAAAACTATAAAAAGACATTGCATAGTATGGGTGGTTGGCTGAATATGTACCCTATACATTGGTGGATGTTGGATGGTTAACTATACTATACAGGTCGATGTCAGAGAAATACTTAAATAGCTAAAAATGCATATGATTTGAGCGAGGGTAATAATACTTTACTTAATAGACAGACTGGTTAAATGAACAGGTAAGTGAATATTTTGCATGGTTAAATTAGCTGTACAGGTAAATATACAGTTATATTTACAGATAAGTGAATACTTGCAAATGACAGGAAGAGATACTTAAATAGCTAAATGTGTGTATGATATAATTTGGGGTAATAATAGTAATTCCCTTACAATTACAGATAACTGCACGTGTTGCACATTCGATATACTAAAAGCAATGAGAAAAGATGCAACTGACAGGATACTAATATGCATTCCTGAGTGAATGACTACGTAAGTTAAGTCCAAGAATTACTTGCAATATTGCACTTGATATGATATAACAACTGTACATGAGTATGTATATACAGACCTGAATGAATAAATAAGTCCTGAGTGAATGAGTGATTACGGACCAGAGTTACTCACGGATGGATGCATAATTGTTAAACTAGGTCCTAGCACCCCAACAGTTCCAGATCTATGTTGCCGACGGCACGGCACCCCGGTGAGGCATTATATAGTCTAATAGCCGCCGGCAGGAAGGACCTCCTGTAGCGCTCTCTGGCACACCGTGGTGGGATCAGTCTGTGACTGAAGGTGCTCCTTTGCGTCATAACCATGGCATGCAGAGGGTGGGTGACGTTGTCCATGATGGCCAGCAGTTTGGCCAGGATCCGTCTCTCCGCCACCTCCTCTAGAGTGTCAAGGCTCATCCCCAGGACAGAGCTAGCCTTCCTGATCAGCTTATTTACCCAAGAAGCATCACCGGCTTTTATGTCGGCTCCCCAGCACACCACTGCAAAAAAGATGGCACTGGCCACCACAGACTGGTAGAAGGTATGCAGTAGTTTACTGCACACGTTGAAGGACCTGAGCCTCCTCAGATAGTAGAGTTGGCTCTGGCCCTTTTTGTACAGGGCCCCGGTGTTACCAGCCCATTCCAGCCTATAGTCCATATGGACTCCCACGAACTTGTATGACCCAACCATTTCCACATCCATCCCCTGTATAGGGACTGCAGTCAGTTGTGCCTTGGTTCTCCTGAAGTCCACCACCATCTCCTTTGTTTTGCTGATGTTGAGCTGAAGGTGGTTCTGCTCACACCACAACACAAAGTCACTGATTGTGCTCCTGTACTCCTCCTCCTGCCCAACCCTGATGCACCCTAAACCATGGATTATTGGGGCATTACCAAATCAACTTGAATTCATGGAGAAAAAAGCGTCTTGCTGTCTTCTTTATTGACATGCAGACACCATATGGAAAACATAGTGGAAATTAAAGTAACATTTTCTCTTCCATATGCATTATGCAAATCTCAAGTCGTTCATCTGCCATTTATCTATTCCAGGCATGGAAGTCACATTTATTTCACTTCAAATCTAGATAAATGTCTTTGGCTCTAAATTTAAACATGTTGAGTGAATGGTTGGTGGCACACAGTGCATTTGATCTCAATTGTTGGACAGTTCTTAGTGATGCAAAACGTAATCAGATTACCGACTTGTGTTAAATTAGATGAAATAATCCAATGATAGATTGCTGGGATGGAGCAGCTCCTGTGATCATGCTAGACACACTAACAGTTCAAATTGATGAATAGTCTGTCTACTCCATGTCTCATTGTGTTCCTTGTGTGAAATAGGCTACCTATCATCGCTTCAGAAGGGGAGGTATCCTCAGTTTACATGGATAAGAGTAGCCTTTAGAAAATGGTCATACAACCCTTGTTAATCCATTTTCCCCCATTATTAATACACACTAACTACTAATGTTGAGGGAGGTGTTATTCCCACAGAGTGTAAAAAGAAAATGGACAAAGCCATTGATGACTTCACCCCATTGTTTCCTATGTGATGTCTCAATGGCTGATTTGAAGATCAGGAAGTGACGTTTTACTTCATGGACCTGCACCCTCTCATTGAGTATCTCAAGTTGAAGGGCGACCAGGGTACTGCAGGCTAGTGGTAGCGATGAGTTGAGTAAAGCAGTTTGTAAACATTATTAAAGTGACTAGTGTTCCATTATTAAAGTGACCAGTGATTCCATGGCTATGTACTGTACGTAGGGCAGCAGCCTCTAAGGTGCAGGGTTGAGTAGCCTGGTGGTAGCTGGCTAGTGATGGCTATTTAACAGGTGCAGCCCAGCCTTGGTGACATCGGTTGCTGTAGTTGCCCCCTAAAACCGCATCACCCTCTGGAGAGCCCTGCGGTTGCGGGCGGTGCAGTTGACAAGATGCTCTAAATTGTGCACCTGTAAAAGTTTGTGAGGGTCTTAAGGTCCAAGCCAAATTTCTTCAACCTCTTGAGGTGTTGCACCTTCTTCACCACACTGTCTGTGTGTTTGGACCATTTCAGATTGTCAGTGATGTGGAGGAACTTAAAGCTTTTCACCTTCTCCACTGCGGTCCCGTCAATGTGGACAGGGGCGTGTTCCCTCTGCTGTCTCCTGAAGTCCACGATCAGCTCCTTCTTTTTGTTGACACAGAGGGAGAGGTTATTTTCCTGGCACCACTCCGCCAGGGCACTCGCCTCCTCCCTGTAGCCTGTCTCGTCGTTGTTGGTAATCAGGCCTACTACTGTTGTGTCGTCTGCAAACTTGATGATTGAGTTGGAGGCGTGCGTGGCCACGCAGTCATGAGTGAACAGGGAGTACATGAGGGGGCTGAGCACACACCACAAGCTTAATGATGAGCTTGGAGGGGACTATGGAGTTGAATGCTGAGCTATAGTGAATTAACAGCATTCTTACATAGGTATTCCTCTTGTCCAGATGGGATAGGGCAGTGTGCAGTGTGATGGCAATTGCATCGTCTGTGGATCTATTTGGGCGGTATACAAATCGAAGTGGGTCTAGGATGTCAGGAAAGGTGGAGGTGATATCATCCTTAACTAGCCTCTCAAAGCAATAGTAATTTAGTTCAGTTACCTTCGCGTTCTTGGGTACAGGAGCAATGGTGCACATCTTGAAGCAAGTGGGGAAAGCAGACTGGTATAGGGAGAGATTGAATATGTCCGTAAACACTCCAGCCAACTGGTCAGACATACTCTGAGGTTCATCATGAAGTGTATAGGGGATGTTATTCCCAACATCATGGCTTCAATAAAAGGGGTCAGTCGTACTTCCCTGGTTATTCCCAAATCATTACACAATTGATGACAGTTTATGCAAACACCAATACTGAAATAAATGATGCTATAACAGCAAAAATCAACCCCCACTCTAACCTCCTCAACCCCTACTGCAAAACTATTTACAGTTTTCGTTTTTCTGTTACTAGTTTTTATTGCAGCTTTCAGGCAATAAATCTTGGGCTTGCAGGTTCGAGTGAGGCCTGTTGTGATTCCGTAAAATCGTCATGACAGTGCTGCTGTCCAGGTATAGTGAGAGGCCCAGGGAGGTTTTTTAATCTGCTCAGCTCTGCTTTCCAGTTCTGCTGTGCTGGGGTGACGACATCCTCCAACAGTATTACCAGGCATTACTGTCAATACTTGTCATCCAGCTAACCGCACCTTACACCTGGAATCCCATTTCCCATAAACCAGCTCAACCCAGTCCTAACATCCACAGAAGGTACTACATACACAACTGCCAAATCAATGGTAACAGGGGACAAAAGTAAAGTTTGTATCTGGACACCTTCCAGCTAGGCTTCCAGGATGTTTTGAGCCACTAATAAATAAAGTGTGTGTGTGCATGTGTGTGCGAGTGTGTGTGTGTTTCCGTGTGCAGTGTAGTCACAGATAACAGAACAGGAAACTGGCCTGATGCAAAGCAGCAATGCATGGTGCTAGCCGTGGTCGGTGGTAAAAACCAGCACCAAGCACTGCACTGCACTGCCTTCCTGCAGATATAGAGGCAGGTTCGGTAAACCCCAGGAACATTTTGGCTATAAATAGGCATTACATAACACTGGCATCAAAGCTGTTCTTCATCCTGCTCCATGCATCAGAACACGTGTCCAGTATATCTGAAGTAAATTACCAGGTTATAATGGTAGGTGATATAATCGCAGCTTTCAGAGATTATATAATAGCTTTGAGAGAGTGGATAAGTGAGGGAAAGCAGTGAAATGAGGAGCATTGGAAATAGTTATTTTTAGCCAATTACAAACTGATTTGAATAACAAGATTTCAGTCTTTCTGGACCATACATTGATTGGTTCCACGGCCATGATGTTCACCCTGACTTCTCTAGTGTAGGTTAGGATTGTCATTACTTCTGCATAGTTTCTAGGATGCCAATCCCTAGCATCAACTTAAAGGCTGTGGTTAGATCAAATACATTTACTGCCTAAAATTAGCTATTTTTCAGTCATTACGATTTCCTTGATGTGTTTTACGACAGTGATCATTTGACATTCCGACTCTGAGCCCGAACGACAAGCTTTTGAAGCAGCCACTGTAGTGCTTATTTAATTTTGATAGCCTGAATTTGTGCTTTTTCAAGAAGCTGAAATCAGCTGACATTTCGACTTCTCTGGTTTTCTCCCCAGTCTCTTAGCTCGGAGGCCCTGACAGACCAGGGACCACCTTCTTAACGATCTAAATAACAGGGCTGTTTATGTGGGAGCTAGCATCCACACTACTCCAGTTATACATGCTGAGAACCATGCAGGCAGCACCCCAACATAGCTGAGGAAGCATGCATTTAGGCTGGGTTAGCTGAATCTGTTGCGGTCTGTACTACTAAATAATTGTGACATACGGTATGATTCACCTGTCTCACCACAGTAGCTACCAGGTCAACCAGGCGGTCATGTTGATCAATATCCAAGTCTTTGTATGAACTGCAACCATGAACCACACACACAAACACACTTTCATGTGCTAATGTCGCCTGGGTTTGCACTTGTCTTCTGCATAGCTAATGCAGTACAGCTGTGTTGTGTCTGTCTCTGGCTTACCCTCTGGACACATTATTAAGTAATTGCTCCCTATAGACATACTCCTATATTGAACCCAACAGCTGTTTAACTAACTATATTGGAACAGGGAATGACACTCGCCACATGGTATGACAATGAGATAGAATGAGTTGTTTGTGTGTAGAATAAGGGTGATGTAGTGTCCAAAATACAAAAATACAAAAAGAGCTCATATTCACTGACTCACTGAGCTCTACAGTATTTTATAAAAAATAATACTATATAATATACTGTATGCCATTTAGCAGATGCTTTTATCCAAAGCAGGTGTAAACAAAGTAAGCATTTCACTACATAATTTACACCTGCTGTAACCTGTGTACGTGACATGTACACTTTCATTTGATTTGAAAGCGACTTCATGCATGCATACATTTTATGTACGGATGGTCACGGGAATCAAATCCACTATCCTGGTGTTGCAAACGTCATGCTCTATCAACTGAGTTACAGAGGACCACATGATCTGTGTTGTAAGACAATAGTGTCAGGAGCAAAGATACAGGGTCTCCGAAATCATATTACTACATTCACTAATCGTTTTCCAAACTGAATTAATTTCTCTATTGTATTACCTAATCTAGTGGTTAGGCTGAAAATCACAGGCCAAAGGATACTGGACTATTCTACCATAATGAACAGTAAATAGTCACTTAGAATAGGTGCTTCAATGGGTTTAGTGTTTTCTCATCCACTCTCCTTTTCTTGCTAGTTCCCCTACAGGATTCTTGGTCATACTACTCAGTACTATACACCCATAGTAATTCAGAGGCCTTGGACTGGACTGGCAGGTGGGACTGTTGGCAGGCAATCACCTCCACAGGCCTCAAGGAGCTAACAAAAAGTGTGCCTACCAAATAGCACACTATTGTCTATGTAGTGCACTACTTTTGACCAGAGCCTTTGTTTAAAAGTAGTGCGCTATATATTGGGAATAGGGTGCCATTTGGGATACAGCCAAAGAACAAACACCCCACCCTTGAGAGAGAAGAAACAGTCACCATCACTCACGCTCTCGTAAGGAGGTGATCCTGATCTTTAGATTGCTATCTATCTGCGTCCCATTAACTTAGATCAAATCATGATATCGATAATGACGTTGATGTATCAGGTGCCTTTGAAAGATCTCCAGACGATTTAACCGTGTTTTGGGGACATAGTCGTGTCGCTGTCAATACTCAACAGTGACACGACTATAATATTGGCCTGGGTGATGAATGTCAAACATTTAGGACAGGGTACTCAGCACACCCCAGTGTAGAGAGCCCAGAAAGGGATATATTAAGCCAGTTATACAGAGAAGGAATTATGAAATGGGCAATGTGTGACCGGGCCAGGGTGGGACTTTGGCCAGAATTCTGAGGTTAACACTCCCATTCTCCCTTGGTTATATAAACTCTACAGGTCCTTGGGCCCAAGTAAGTAAGACATTCATTATACTTCCTAGTACGAGAGGTCAACTTCACTTTCTCTCCGGTTACACCAAGCATTATTTTACAGTATACCCTGGTGTTGAAGATGATCTTTTGTGCTCAGAAAGAGATCCATCCGTTTAACGTCCTTGTATGAGAGCGGGCACCTTCCAATCCAAAGCATACATTACCTCTAGATACAATGCCAAGCATTCATTTATAGTGTACCATGGTGTTGTAGATTATCCGGTGTACCGAATCATTTAGTCATAGTTTTACGGTGGGGCTTGACGGCTGGCAGCGCAATCAAAAGAATTAAAGAAGATGCATGATGTAATGTGTTCTGCATGATTGGGTTACGTCTTGATACTCACTGTGTAATGGATCTAGTGTTTCTACTGTGCTTTGTGGGTTCTGATTCTGATTGTCACTGGCTAATGTCACTGCTGCTGCATGGTGCTATTGACAGTTCTAAAGGCTGTGCTGCTCTGAGAGGATCTTCTTTACTAGATAGTAATGAATGCCATAAACAGGAAATCTGTTTTAGTTTGCAGTATTGTCATCTCTGGAGGACTGGCTGGGGAGAATACATTTAAAAAACACTGGGGCCTGATATTTGTCAGGTCGTTTAATGGAAGTATTGGCATGTCTTTGTTGGTTAAGTGAACTCAAACCTCAAACCCGGTTTAATAATAAATCAACGTCTACCTGAATAAACCCTCTTCCCCCTCCTGTGAAAGAAGGCCTGTTCAGCCAGTTGATCTATTTATAAGTAAGACCTTATGATAGTGAGACATTATATTTAGGCCAGTTAATATTAGACACAAAGCGACTGGCCTGACAGAACTTTGATCACGCCCTGGAACAAATCCATGCACCAAACATTTCTCTCTCTCTGTCTCTCTCTGACACTCTCTCTCACTACTCTCCCTCTATCTCTCTCTCTCTCTCTCTCTCTGTCTTTCTCATCATCAGATTAGTGTTAACTTGGGTGCTCTAAAAATACTTCTGGGTTTACAGTTAACAAATTGCCGTCGTCCGTTATCTTCCTCTCCCAGTGCCATAATATATCCTTCCTGCCTCGCTAGCCTCAAACACTGTATATGATGAGAGCTGTGCTACTGTCTGTATCCATGGTGATAACTATAAGCGAGGGCATGTCCAAAGCCTGGGTAATTATGATAGATGTATGTTTTATCAGAGAGCATCAGCGTTAGGATTCAAAGGGCAGGCAGCTAAACAGCATATGCATACAACAGGCCTATAGCTGATACCCTCATGGATAGAAATGCACGGTTTTAGAGAGAGTAATGTGGTAGGCTACATTCACATTTATCACCACTGCTCTGAATTGACCTGTCAGCAGAAGTTTTGTTTGTGGTGCCTTATTTTTGTTTAAAATGAATTACCAAGTAGGGTTCTTGAATCTTCCCTTATTGTTCTAATCTGCTTTCAGGGACAATATCCGAGAATCGTAATTTCAGCGTCTGTGGATGGAGGGTTCAGAGCAATGCCAGAGGGCTCATTTAGACACTAAATGGTTATGGATGTTCAGGACAATGTCCATAAATTGTGCCCTCATTCAAGGCTTTATGCCAGAAGAGCATATTAAGCAGGGACCAATAAATTGGCTTAAAGTGCATTCTGTGCCCCCTCCATATACTGTTAAAAACAACACTAAAGACTAACCAGGCAAGTTGTTTTTCCCTATCACCCACAATCCTCCACTTAGATATATAATGGAAACATGATATGAGTAGGCCAAAATATCTTAACAGATAGAGTTCATACTGTATTTAACAGAAATATCTTATCTGACCTAACTTTCAATGTCTACCAAAGTTACGTTTCACATACTTCCACATCAGTTCCAGGTACAGTGGGGAGAACAAGTATTTGATACACTGCCGATTTTGCAGGTTTTCCCACTTACAAAGCATGTAGAAGTCTGTAATTTTTATCATAGGTACTCTTCAACTGTGAGTGACGGAATCTAAAACAAAAATCCAGAAAATCACATTGTATGATTTTTAAGTAATTAATTTGCATTTTATTGCATGACATAAGTATTTGATACATCACAAAAGCAGAACTTAATATTTGGTAGAGAAACCTTTGTTTGCAATTACAGAGATCATACGTTTCCTGTAGTTCTTGACCAGGTTTGCACACACTGCAGCAGGGATTTTGGCCCACTCCTCCATCCAGATCCTTCAGGTTTCGGGGCTGTCGCTGGGCAATACGGACTTTCAGCTCCCTCCAAAGATTTTCTATTGGGTTCAGGTCTGGAGACTGGCTAGGCCTCTCCAGGACCTTGAGATGCTTCTTACGGAGCAACTCCTTAGTTGCCCTGGCTGTGTGTTTTGGGTCTTTGTCATGCTGGAAGACCCAGCCACGACCCATCTTCAATGCTCTTACTGAGGGAAGGAGGTTGTTGGCCAAGATCTCGCGATACATGGCCCCATCCATCCTCCCCTCAATACGGTGCAGTCGTCCTGTCCCCTTTGCAGAAAAGCATCCCCAAAGAATGATGTTTCCACCTCCATGCTTCACGGTTGGGATGGTGTTCTTGGGGTTGTACTCATCCTTCTTCTTCCTCCAAACATGGCGAGTGGAGTTTAGACCAAAAAGCTCTATTTTTGTCTCATCAGACCACATGACCTTCTCCCATTCCTCCTCTGGATCAACCAGATGGTCATTGGCAAACTTCAGACGGGCCTGGACATGCGCTGGCTTGAGCAGGGGGACCTTGCGTGCGCTGCAGGATTTTAATCCATGACGGCGCAGTGTGTTACTAATGGTTTTCTTTGAGACTGTGGTCCCAGCTCTCTTCAGGTCATTGACCAGGTCCTGCCGTGTAGTTCTGGGCTGATCCCTCACCTTCCTCATGATCATTGATGCCCCACGAGGTGAGATCTTGCATGGTACCCCAGACCAAGGGAGATTGACCGTCATCTTGAACTTCTTCCATTTTCTAATAATTGCGCCAACAGTTGTTGCCTTCTCACCAAGCTGCTTGCCTATTGTCCTGTAGCCCATCCCAGCCTTGTGCAGGTCTACAATTTTATCCCTGATGTCCTTACACAGCTGTTTGATTGAGTGTGTGGAGTCCGTTTGATTGAGTGTGTGGACAGGTGTCTTTTAGACAGGTAACGAGTTCAAACAGGTGCAGTTAATACAGGTAATGAGTGGAGAACAGGAGGGCTTCTTAAAGAAAAACTAACAGGTCTGTGAGAGCCGGAATTCTTACTGGTTGGTAGGGGATCAAATACTTATGTCATGCAATAAAATGCAAATTAATTATTTAAAAATCATACAATGTGATTTTCTGGATTTTTGTTTTAGATTCCGTCTCTCACAGTTGAAGTGTACCTATGATAAAAATTACAGACCTCTACGTGCTTTGTAAGTAGGAAAATCTGCAAAATCGGCAGTGTATCAAATACTTGTTCTCCCCACTGTATGTTCAGGTCATAACCTTAACTTTTCTCAAAATAATCTCTCAATCAACTTGTCTCTTAAAAGTCTGTCACACCCTCCTGAAGGTTTCTTCATCTTCCCCTACAGTTAATGCTCGGGGACAGGGGGATGTTGACAGTTAAATGCTGGGCTTGCCCATGCTGGCGCACTCTCCGGCTCTCCTGTCAGAACCTCACCTGTAGAGCATGCTCACCATGATGAGCCTGGCTTAGAGCGGGATATTAAGCTTTTAAACAGGACATTCACAAAGTGCCATCAAATGTCCGTGTTCTCCGTCTGGTTTACTGGATGTCTAGAGGGATAAAATAGAAAGAAATAAGTTGGATTTAAAATTTTTAAGTTCAGAAGAAGTTCTAGTAAACCGGTGGATCATTTCACCTACTGCGTACTTAGATATACTTGGGAGGAGTTGCTGTTTCAATAGCAACATTGCCTACGCATGCCTCTTTGAGGATGGACGCTTAGTAGGTTGCCTTCCTATGTCTTTAAGAGCTGCTATTTCATATTCAAGCTTTCATGCACAATATGGCACACTAGAAAATATCACTCCCAATGTGTTCATTAAATATTGATGTTCTATTTTGGATATTAAAACCCACATATTAAACATTAAGGGCACGTGACTATTTTAAAATGTGCTGCGGGGTAAAGATAATTACACAAATCATATACTTTTTTTTTCTCCATTTGACTTACAAATTAGTCCCTTAAATAAAATATGTCGGAAAAGTAAAATGGTATTATGATCAGCTTGGCACTGTGTATCTTCATCTTTTATAAAAAATACTCCTGCATCAACTTAATGCGTTATGATATGATGCACAACTATAAAAAGTGTTGTATAATTAATGGGTCGGGGATGTGCTTATAAAGGCTGAACAAACAAACATAGCTAATGTTATTTTTTATATGCTTGTGGAGCCCATACCACAGTACTTAATGTTTCTTACAATTTAAATAGCATATACTGTACATATCATAGATTTAAACATGCATATATACTTCGGAAAGTATTTTCCACATTTTGTTAAGTTACAGCCTTATTCTAAAATAGATTAAATCGATTTTTCCTTCATCAATCTACATACAATACCCCAAAATGACAAAGCAAAAACAGTTTTTTATACATTTTAGCAAATTTATAAAAATGTAAAAACAGAAATATCACATTCACATAAGTATTCAGACCCTTTACTCAGTACGTTGTTGAAGCAACTTAGGCAGCGATTACAGCCTCGAGTCTTCTTGGGTACAAGCATCTGTATTTGGCGAGTTTCTCCCATTCTTCTCTGCAGATCCTCTCAAGCTCTGTCAGGTTGGATGGGGAGCGTTCCTGCACAGCTGTTTTGGGGTCTCTCCAGAGATGTTCAATTGGGTTCAAGTCCGGGCTCTGGCTGGGCCACTCAAGGACATTCAGAAACCTGTCCCGAAGCCACTCCTGCTTTGTCTTGGCTATGTGCATAGGGTTGTTGCTTACCAAGACAACATAGAATATCTATGGCAAGACTTCAAAATGGCTGTCTAGCAATGATCAACAACCAACTTGACAGAACTTGAATAATTTTAAAAATAATAGTTTTCAACCATTGTACAATCCAGGTGGGCAAAGCTCTTAGATACTTACCCAGAAACACTCACAGCTGTAATCGTTGCAAAGGTAATGGGATATTTCTGTATTTCATTTTCAATAAATTTGCAAACATTTCTAAAAGCATGTTTTCACTTTGTCATTATGGGGTATTGTGTATAGATGGGTGAGAAAACATTTTTTTTTAATGATTTTAGAATTCAGGATGTAATGCAACAAAATGTGGAATAAGTCAAGGGGTATGAATAATTTCTCAAGCACTGTATACCCAGACAGAGTTTGTAGAGCAATGGGGTGGTTCAGTTGTTTGGTTCAGAAGTAGGGCTGTGGCGGTTAGGGAATTTTGTCAGCCGGTTATTGTCATGCAAAATACATATGATTTTATAGTAAGAAGAATATAATTGAACTTAAAATATAAAGGATATTTTTCCCATTCAGGAGCGAGAGTGTGCATAATGAAGTACTTTACTTTACTATTTATATTTTTGACAACTTTTACTTTGTCTTCACTACATTCCTAAAGAAAATATTGTACGTTTTACTCCATACATTTTCCCTGACAACCAAAAGTACTCGTTACATTTTGAATGCTTAGCAGGACAGGAAAATTGTCAAATTCACAGACTGATCAAGAGAACGCATGGTCATCCCAACTGCCTCTGGCCTGGCGGACTCACTAAACACAAATGAATCTTTTGTAAATCATGTCTGAGTGTTGGAGTGTGCCCCTGGAGTGTGTCCCTGGCTGTCTGTACAAGAAAATGGTGCTGTCTGGTTTGCTTAATATAAGGAATTTTAACTAATTTAACTGATACTTAAGTATATTTAAAACCAAATACTTTTAGACTTTTACTCAAGTAGTATTTTACTGGCTGACTTTCACTTTTACTTGAGTAACTTTCTATTAAGGTATCTATACTTTTACTCAAGGATGACAATTGGATACTTTTTCCAGCACTATACAAACCTTGGAATGCATTATAAATCAAAAGATACAGTGGGGAGAACAAGTATTTGATACACTGCCGATTTTGCAGGTTTTCCCACTCACAAAGCATGTAGAAGTCTGTAATTTTTATCATAGGTACACTTCAACTGTGAGAGACGGAATCAAAAACAAAAATCCAGAAAATCACATTGTATGATTTTTAAAGAATTAATTTGCATTTTATTGCATGACATAAGTATTTGATCACCTACCAACCAGTAAGAATTCCGGCTCTCACAGACCTGTTAGTTTTTCTTTAAGAAGCCCTCCTGTTCTCCACTCATTACCTGTATTAACTGCACCTGTTTGAACTCGTTACCTGTATAAAAGACACCTGTCCACACACTCAATCAAACAGACTCCAACCTCTCCATAATGGCCAAGACCAGAGATCTGTGTAAGGACATCAGGGATAAAATTGTAGACTTGCACAAGGCTGGGATGGGCTACAGGACAATAGGCAAGCAGCTTGGTGAGAAGGCAACAACTGTTGGCGCAATTATTAGAAAATGGAAGAAGTTCAAGATGACGGTCAATCTCCCTCGGTCTGGGGCACCATGCAAGATCTCACCTCGTGGGGCATCAATGATCATGAGGAAGGTGAGGGATCAGCCCAGAACTACACGGCAGGACCTGGTCAATGACCTGAAGAGAGCTGGGACCACAGTCTCAAAGAAAACCATTAGTAACACACTACGCCGTCATGGATTAAAATCCTGCAGCGCACGCAATGTCCCCCTGCTCAAGCCAGCGCATGTCCAGGCCCATCTGAAGTTTGCCAATGACCATCTGGATGATCCAGAGGAGGAATGGGAGAAGGTCATGTGGTCTGATGAGGCAAAAAAAGAGCTTTTTGGTCTAAACTCCACTCGCCGTGTTTGGAGGAAGAAGAAGGATGAGTACTACCCCAAGAACACCATCCCAACCGTGAAGCATGGAGGTGGAAACATCATTCTTTGGGGATGCTTTTCTGCAAAGGGGACAGTACGACTGCACCGTATTGAGGGGAGGATGGATGGGGCCATGTATCGCGAGATCTTGGCCAACAACCTCCTTCCCTCAGTAAGAGCATTGAAGATGGGTCGTGGCTGGGTCTTCCAGCATGACAACGACCCGAAACACACAGCCAGGGCAACTAAGGAGTGGCTCCGTAAGAAGCATCTCAAGGTCCTGGAGTGGCCTAGCCAGTCTCCAGACCTGAACCCAATAGAAAATCTTTGGAGGGAGCTGAAAGTCCATATTGCCCAGCGACAGCCCCGAAATCTGAAGGATCTGTATGGAGGAGTGGGCCAAAATCCCTGCTGCAGTATGTGAAAACCTGGTCAAGAACTACAGGAAACGTATGATCTTTGTAATTGCAAACAAAGGTTTCTGTACCAAATATTAAGTTCTGCTTTTCTGATGTATCAAATACTTATGTCATGCAATAAAATGCAAATTAATTACTGGGCTGCATGATGTGACTATAGGCTATTCATGATTTGAGAAAGTTTCAAAGAAAGCTTCTGCTCTGTTCCTTACCTCAGGCTGCACACTCTGTTCTCTCATCAAGTGATCATATTTTCACCCATCAGACTGTTCACTATTTAATATTTTCTTTACTAATACTGTATGTAAAATTAGTTTTGATTCAGAATGGCCCATTATCAAATGGGCAGGGACAAGGACAAGACAAAAAGACATGTCATCCTTATGCACTGGAATAGCGAAAAGAGGCCACTTTCCCGCTAGTATGTTTTTCATTCATGTCAGGTAGGCTACTCCGGTTATTTTGCTGCTCAACAGGTGATATTCCGCCCAAACTATGCCTATCATAGGGTGAAACTAATATGATATTGTTAATCTTACCGTGCAGCGGCTGTGTTCATGCCAATGAATTGTTTACCACGTCTGGTGAACATGAGAGAATCTCTTGGAAATATATGACACTAGATTGTATGCTAAGCAAACCAGTATATGCTAAGCCCAGTCCCTATCAGTCAAAGTTGTGATGTGTCGATCACATATATTATTCAAACAGATTGTGAAGGATTTTCATGTTTATAGCTTTGCTTACCATACAACTATGATATTATAGCAAAGACTGAGACAAAAAATAAATAATCCTTCCTCAGGTCATGATAACTGAAAGTTAAGAGGATAAGAGGATAGGAGGATAAGAGGATAAGACGATAAGAGGATAAGAGGATAGGAGGATAAGAGGATAAGAGGATAGGAGGATAGGAGGATAAGAGGATAAGAGGATAAGAGGATAGGAGGATAGGAGGATAAGAGGATAAGAGGATAAGAGGATAAGAGGATAAGAGGATAGGAGGATAGGAGGATAGGAGGATAGGAGGATAGGAGGATAAGAGGATATGAGGATAGGAGTGTCACGATGTGAATACATGGGACGATAAACGGAGCGTTCGTGGTGTGTCATCCTTTTTATTTTAAATGAGATGTTCTCACTAAGCATTCAAAATAAACAAGGAGAATGAAACAAAACGACTACAAACAAAAACACTGTGACTTACTTGCTGTCTCAACTGAAGACAAGCAGGAACAATGATCCACATACAGGTGGATGTGAGGGATGGCTAAATACTATCCCCAATCAGAGACCAATTCTAGACAGCTGTCTCCGATTGGGGATCATTAACCATCCCTAGTTTTGGTGTGAGGGTTTGTCTGTGGTCCTACCACTCCCCCTAGTGGGAGTAAGGCTTGACCACAGACCAAACCCTTACAGTACCCCCCCCCCTAAGGTGCGGGCTCCCGACTGCACATGATCCCCCCTTCAAAAATTTTACACAAAACCAGGGGGGACCATGGCGGGGTACTGAGGTGGCTGATGGTGGAGGCTCCGGTTCCGGCTTCGGGTGTGACGCAGGTAGTGAAAGCTGTTTTCTTCCTGCCTCCCCGTCCGGTCCGGAACCCGGCGCGATGATTCCCCCCTCAGTACTCCCGCGATGTACCAAGTCCTGTCTGGACCCTGGTGTGGGAGCCCTCGACCCAGGAGAGGGGCTGACGTCTGTTCCCGGCCTGGACCCCGGTGGAGCGTACTGCTCCAGCACTGGAGTGGAGCGGCTGACTGGTGGAGCGGACTGCTCCCTCACTGGAGCTGAGCGGCTGACCGGTGGAGCGGACTGCTCCCTCACTAGAGCTGAGCAGATTACTGGAACTGGACTGGGCATCGGTGGAGCGGATTGCTCCATCACTGGAGCGGAGCCGACGGCCGGACCCAGACCATACACCGGTGGAGCGGGGCAGACTTCCGGACCCTTTCCCATCCCCATCCCTGGGGCAGGACTGAACGACGTGCCCAGCCTGGGCACCGACACAGAGATGTTTTCCAGCCCTGTACTTGGGCTGGCTGCCGGCCCCAGACTGGGCCCCGACACGCTATGGAGATCCTGCTCCACAGCGGGGCTGTACGTCGTGCCCACCCTGGGCACCGACGCAGAGATGGTTTCCAGCCCTGTGGTTGGGCTGGCTGTCGGCCCCAGACTGGGCTCCTGCTCCATAGCGTGGCTGAGCGTCATGTCCGTCCTGGACACCGACGCTGAGAAGGGCTCCAACCACAGAGCTGTGCTGGCCTCTGAAGACTCCAGGCTGTCAACCGTCTCTGGAGGCTCTGGGCTCTCGACCGTCGCTGGAGGCTCCGGGCTGTCGACCGTCGCTGGAGGCTCCGGGCTGTCGACCGTCGCTGGAGGGCATACTGGACTGGGGGAACGCACCACTGGTCTGGTGCGAGCAGCAGGCACGGGCCGTACAGGGCTCGGGGAACGCACCAGTGGTCTGGTGCGAGGAGCTGGAACGGGCCGTACCTGGCTGGGGGAACGCACCACTGGTCTGGTGCGAGGAGCAGGCACGGGCCGTACCGGGCTGGGGGAACGCACCACTGGTCTGGTGCGAGTAGCAGGCACGGGCCTTACCGGGCTCGGGGAACGCACCATTGGGCTGGTGCGTTGAGCTGGCACGGGTCGCACCGGGCTGGGGACACGCACCATTGGGCTGGTGCGCGGAGCAGGCGTGGGCCGTACCGGGCTGTTGGTGCGCACCGATGGTGTGGTGCACTGAGTTGGTCTCCTCCTTCTCCGACTCTGGACTGGGAACTGGCGCTGGAGTACGACTGTACCTGTCGTCCCTTCTCCACCGCCAATCCCCATCCTGTGAGGGTTCCGATAAACGGAGCGTTCGTGGAGTGTCATCCTTTTTATTTTAAATGAGTTCTCACTAAGCATTCAAAATAAACAAGGAGAATGAAACAAAACGACTACAAACAAAAACACTGTGACTTACTTGCTGTCTCAACTGAAGACAAGCAGGAACAATGATCCACATACAGGTGGATGTGAGGGATGGCTAAATACTATCCCCAATCAGAGACCAATTCTAGACAGCTGTCTCCGATTGGGGATCATTAACCATCCCTAGTTTTGGTGTGAGGGTTTGTCTGTGGTCCTACCACTCCCCCTAGTGGGAGTAAGGCTTGACCACAGACCAAACCCTTACAGTACCCCCCCCCCTAAGGTGCGGGCTCCCGACTGCACATGATCCCCCCTTCAAAAATTTTACACAAAACCAGGGGGGACCATGGCGGGGTACTGAGGTGGCTGATGGTGGAGGCTCCGGTTCCGGCTTCGGGTGTGACGCAGGTAGTGAAAGCTGTTTTCTTCCTGCCTCCCCGTCCGGTCCGGAACCCGGCGCGATGATTCCCCCCTCAGTACTCCCGCGATGTACCAAGTCCTGTCTGGACCCTGGTGTGGGAGCCCTCGACCCAGGAGAGGGGCTGACGTCTGTTCCCGGCCTGGACCCCGGTGGAGCGTACTGCTCCAGCACTGGAGTGGAGCGGCTGACTGGTGGAGCGGACTGCTCCCTCACTGGAGCTGAGCGGCTGACCGGTGGAGCGGACTGCTCCCTCACTAGAGCTGAGCAGATTACTGGAACTGGACTGGGCATCGGTGGAGCGGATTGCTCCATCACTGGAGCGGAGCCGACGGCCGGACCCAGACCATACACCGGTGGAGCGGGGCAGACTTCCGGACCCTTTCCCATCCCCATCCCTGGGGCAGGACTGAACGACGTGCCCAGCCTGGGCACCGACACAGAGATGTTTTCCAGCCCTGTACTTGGGCTGGCTGCCGGCCCCAGACTGGGCCCCGACACGCTATGGAGATCCTGCTCCACAGCGGGGCTGTACGTCGTGCCCACCCTGGGCACCGACGCAGAGATGGTTTCCAGCCCTGTGGTTGGGCTGGCTGTCGGCCCCAGACTGGGCTCCTGCTCCATAGCGTGGCTGAGCGTCATGTCCGTCCTGGACACCGACGCTGAGAAGGGCTCCAACCACAGAGCTGTGCTGGCCTCTGAAGACTCCAGGCTGTCAACCGTCTCTGGAGGCTCTGGGCTCTCGACCGTCGCTGGAGGCTCCGGGCTGTCGACCGTCGCTGGAGGCTCCGGGCTGTCGACCGTCGCTGGAGGGCATACTGGACTGGGGGAACGCACCACTGGTCTGGTGCGAGCAGCAGGCACGGGCCGTACAGGGCTCGGGGAACGCACCAGTGGTCTGGTGCGAGGAGCTGGAACGGGCCGTACCTGGCTGGGGGAACGCACCACTGGTCTGGTGCGAGGAGCAGGCACGGGCCGTACCGGGCTGGGGGAACGCACCACTGGTCTGGTGCGAGTAGCAGGCACGGGCCTTACCGGGCTCGGGGAACGCACCATTGGGCTGGTGCGTTGAGCTGGCACGGGTCGCACCGGGCTGGGGACACGCACCATTGGGCTGGTGCGCGGAGCAGGCGTGGGCCGTACCGGGCTGTTGGTGCGCACCGATGGTGTGGTGCACTGAGTTGGTCTCCTCCTTCTCCGACTCTGGACTGGGAACTGGCGCTGGAGTACGACTGTACCTGTCGTCCCTTCTCCACCGCCAATCCCCATCCTGTGAGGGTTCCGATAAACGGAGCGTTCGTGGAGTGTCATCCTTTTTATTTTAAATGAGTTCTCACTAAGCATTCAAAATAAACAAGGAGAATGAAACAAAACGACTACAAACAAAAACACTGTGACTTACTTGCTGTCTCAACTGAAGACAAGCAGGAACAATGATCCACATACAGGTGGATGTGAGGGATGGCTAAATACTATCCCCAATCAGAGACCAATTCTAGACAGCTGTCTCCGATTGGGGATCATTAACCATCTCTAGTTTTGGTGTGAGGGTTTGTCTGTGGTCCTACCACTCCCCCTAGTGGGAGTAAGGCTTGACCACAGACCAAACCCTTACAAGGAGTATAAGAGGATAGGAGGATAGGAGGATAGGAGGATAAGAGGATAGGAGGATAGGAGGATAAGAGGATAAGAGGATAGGAGGATAAGAGGATAAGAGGATAAGAGGATAGGTGATAAAAAAAACAATTGATTATAATAAGGGAAAAGGCCTGGCAGCCAATTAAAATGTCCGTTCTGACTTTTTAACTTGTTTTTATGCTGGTGGTTATTTTCTCTTTGTTAGTGAGATCTGACTCCTTCTGCCTACTCAAAGAAAGCAGGTTGAGTGACAGAGTAAGTTTGTAGTTCAGTCTCTATGTATTGATTCACTGAACATACCCAGTTAAAGACTTGGAGACAAAGGGCAAAAATAAATCCTTTCTTTCAATATGAGAAATCATATGCAGAGCCTTTGTGCGAACATTCAAAAACTGTCATCTTTAAATGTCTTTATTCAATATTAATTTCAGCCAGTCTGTCTTAATTGTCATTTGTCACATAGCACAAGCGAATGTCCTGCAATCCAATCAGCCGAACCAGTTTAATATAACGTTTCTCTCTTTTATTACATTACATTCACACTTTCTCACACCTTATCAGCTATTAGCACAATGGAAGTGGTTTCAAAGTACATATCTGTTCCTTTCAACCCATCATACCTTTAGACATATTCTACACAGACTACATTATATTAATAGTATGCTATTAATCTTACCAATTCTCTATCTTACAGGTGAATAGACAACGTGTGTGGGCTTGTGAATTCAATATCTATCAATGTAAACTAAAAAGCTTGTATTATTCCTTATATTAGAAATGAACATTGTGTTGTTGTTCTTGGACTTGGTGCAATGAACTGCAAATGTATTTAGTTTCCACTACAGTCAGATAGTGGGAAACACCTTCGTTTTAATCGTATGTTTTACTATGCCTCATGTTGTCCTTTACCTATGAGTTTGTTTTGCTAGACATAGTGTAATGTTCGGTAATGTGTTTTGCCCTGGGGCTGGGCACACAGAGAACTCAGGTGTGAAGATCACAGCTCGATGCGTGAGGGACATTTCCAAAGAGCAGTCCACTTCAGTTGAATTAGAATGAAATCTGTCACACGTGACCCTACTGAGAAATCTAGACTCGCATGAAAAGTTTTTGGCTGAGAGGTCTTGTCAGTTGCATTCTGATTTTTTTAAATTGCACTTCAGCCACAACAACTGGCGGACTTAAATATATATTCACCATTACATAAAATTACATTAAGTTACATTTATGACTATGACTAGGCACAAACAGTGTATTTTATATGATTATCATGTCAGATGGCATCACTCCTATGCAAACGCTCAGACCTGAACTGATCTGTCTTGTAGGATGTGGAATTGATTTTGCTCATCTTCCTAAAACTAGTTCCTAATTCTGATAATCTCTCCACTCTTGGTAGCTATGATGCACTGGCTACTACGGCAACCCATGCTGGATCAGCTGATCAAACTTGCTTCAGTTAGCAGCCTAGTACAAGCTTGTTTGAATGGCCATACAGTAGCTAGTTTGCCAGCTTCTTGATGAAGTTCTATGGCACCAAAGTTTTGGGACTGTTTTCAGTAATCAGCATGTACACTACATGGTCGAACATCTCATTCTAAAATCATGGGCATTAATATGGAGTTGGTCCCCCCTTTGCTGCTATAACAGCTACGAGGACTTGCTTCCATTCAGCCACAAGAGCATTAGTGAGTTCGGACACTGATGTTGGGCGATTAGGCCTGGCTTGCAGTCGGCATTCCAATTCATCCCTAAGGTGTTCCATGGGGTTGAGGTTAGGGCTCTGTGCAAGCCAGGCAAGTTCTTCCACACCGGTCTCGACAAACCATTTCTGTATGGACCTCGCTTCGTGCACGGGGACATTGTCATGCTAATACAGGAGAGGGCCTTCCCTAAACTTTTGCCACAAAGTTGGAAGCACAGAATCATCTAGAATGTCATTGTATGCTGTAGCATTAAGATTTCCCTTCACTGGATCTAAGGGACCTAGGCCGAATCATGAAAAACAGCCCCAGACCATTATTCCTCCTCCACCAAACTTTACACTTGGCACTATGCATTCAGGGCAGGTAGCGTTCTCCTGGCATCCGTCAAACCCAGATTCGCTCGTCGGACTACCAGATGGTGAAGCGTGATTAATCACTCTAGAGAACGTGTTTCCACTGCTCTAGAGTCCAATGGCGGCGAGCTTTACACTACTCCAACCGACACTTGGCATTGCGCATGGTGATCTTAGGCTTGTGTGGGGCTGCTAATGTTTGTCTATGGCGATTGCATGGCTGTGTGCTCAATTGTATACACCTGTCAGCAAAGGGTGTGGCTGAAATAGCTAAATCTACTAATTTGAAGGGGTGTCCACATACTTTTGGCCATGTTGTGCATCTGACTATGACAACTGGCACTGTGCCTCGCTACTTTACTGATTCAACCACCGCAAAACACCTAAATTAGGTCGTTCTTTTTTCCAGTATTAGCTGCAGGTTTATAGTTTTGGGTCAGATTAACTCTGTCTCTTTTGAGGATGAAGGTGACTTAGTGGACGTTGTCACCTTCGTAACATTTTCGAATGTTATGACAGCATATTGTAGCCAAACCGCTTTTTAGCTATCCTGTTAGTGTTTGCGAGTTATCAGACAGATCAGTGCAGACTGCCGTTGCACTATCTGACGTGAGACAATTAAGTTCTACATCAAAAGTACACACCACAAAGCAAAATGCGTGACAGCAATGTAATTGATCACGTGCTAGTGAGATTTTTGTGCAAATGGAAGATTCTGATTGTAAAGTACACTCTACTCTCTCCATACACTTCATCGACTAGCTCCTTCTATTGAGTTCAGGAAGTTTGATCCAACCTTTGATGATCGACCCCATCCAAACCGTCACAAATAGGCCAATCTACCCAATCACTTCAAGCTCATCATCTTGACTTGGTGATCCCCATATTGGCACTCAGATCTGGGAACGGAAAGGCTAGAACATAGGGTAAAACTCATGCTGGAAACTAATGCATCCTTAATAAAATCCCATGGCTGGATGTAGGGATGGAATGGTGGGTGAATAAAAATTCTCATGCTCTTAGACGTTGACACTTATTGCATAGTCTCATCAGAAGTTTCAGTTGGTAGTTTTGACAGTTTATTTCAGCACCTATCAGACACTGGTCATGTCAGACTGTCAGGTATACTTTTGGGGGGAGTGTGCTCAAAGAAAGAAAGTCAATACCAAAACATACTAGAAAGAAAATAAATAATGGAATGCCGTGTGTAAGAGAGAGGTGTATTGTCTGATATGAGCCCAGCAATAGATCTAACAGCTGCATGAGAAGTGGTAATGCCTTAGTAAAGATATGTCCAGGCTCGTTAGTAAGGTGTACGTAGCAGATTGAGCGCAATTTACCAGAAGTACTGCCTGGAAACAGCATCCTTTGAGATAATAGTAACTTCATACTCCAAACACGCATCTCAACTATGGAAATTGGCAAACAACACATGGTCTCATCCCAAATGGCACCCTATTCCCTATGTAGGGTGCACTCTATACCCTATGTAGGGTGCTATTCTTATAGAGAATAGCACCCTAATCCCTATGTAAAGCACTACTCAAAAGTAGAGCACTATAAAGGGAACAGGGTGCTATTTGGGACGCACACATGGTCCCTCCCTCCCTCCCTTCATCAGGTTGAACTTCTATGGACTATTGCCCTGACAAATAATCCAGCTTCCAAAATTGTTATTTCCATCCCCATTGTTCAAACACGACTGCTGGTTAGAACGTACAAAGGAATAAATTACAAATGACAATGTGTAAGATGGGATGTTCTGGTCGTGCAAATTCTGAAACGATGCCACCAACCTTCCCACATAATAGTTTCTCAACCGTGTCCCGGTACCTTGTTTGGCCAATTTCAGGCCACATACCTACACAGAGGCCTGTCAGGCAGATACCGGTAACACACAACGAGAATCAGCCTAAAAGTGACAAGTAACTTGACTGCAGGGCAACAGCTTGGCAATTGTGCTTCTGGGGAAGAATCTAGGCTAGGCAATGCCTTAGCATCTACAGGGAAACTGGTTGGCTTGTAAACCTGGGCCACAGACAGAGTCTAAGAGAGAGAGAGTGGATATCTGGAGACCCACGCGTGTGTTAAAACAAAGAGCCGGGCTGTTGCGGGAAGAATACAAACCCCAGCAGAACATGCCGGCATCACAGAGCGAGTGTGCCTCAGCTCCTGTGTGACTTACTGCCCAGGCACGGGAGAGAATGGGGAGAACCAGATATGGAATTAGTCTTCTTGTAAAACCACAGAGAGAAAAGGTTACAGTGATTGCTTTCTAAAAATAGGCCTTTTGTGTTGTGGGCATAATGCATGCATATTTGTTTAGCTAGCTGTCTTTGTCTGCCTGCAGTATCTCCTACATGTCCCTCTCCCTCTATTTATCTCTCTTTTAAGCATCCCACATGACAAAACATCTATATTCATAAAGCTGCGTAGTCCCCTGCATGTTTGCCTTAACTTTCTCCCTCTGAACGAAGACATGTATTCATATCTAATTAGTAAACCAGGTATTGTTATCAAGTATCACCATATCACCATGAAATTAATCAATTTCATGGTACAAGTGAGTTTGTTTTTCAATTGTGATATATTAGGAAAAGATATGCAGCTGAAATTCAATATGAAAATGGCAGCTCTGAAATGCATGGAAGTCATTAACAGTCACAGCTTTAGCTTAACGGCTTCCCAGAGTAGGAGAGGAATCCACACTCTCTCTCTCTTCATGACAAGTACCGCTTTCATGCGAGGAAATATTTTGATAAGTGGAGATCTTCCTTGATCTGCATCCCAAATAGCACCAAATTCCCTTCATAATGCACTACTTTTCCTAGGAGAGAGATAGGGAGAGAGTAGAGGGAATTAGAGAGGAGGTGGATGGTGAAATAGGGAGCGAGAGAAGAGAGACGGGGAGGGAGAGAGAGAGAGAGAAAGAGAGAGAGAGAGAGAGAGAGAGAGAGAGAGAGAGAGAGTGGTAGAGAGAAGAGAGACAGGGAGGGAGAGAGAAAGAGAGAGACAGAGAGAGAGTGGTAGAGAGAAGAGAGACCGGGAGGGAGAGAGAGATAGAGACAGAGAGAGAGAGAGAGTGGTAGAGAGAAGAGAGACGGGGAGGGAGAGAGAGGAGGGAGAGGGACAGAGAGAGAGAGGCAGAGAGAAGAGAGACGGGGAGGGAGAGAGAGAAATAGAGAGGGAGAGATAGAGAGGGAGAGATGGGGAGAGAGAGGAAGAGAGACAGTAGTTATTATGTTTATTTATGATAGAGGGTGGGGTGGGAGGTCATCTGTGCCGAGGAAGCCTGACCAAATGAAGGGATGGGGACACGTCATTAGGACTCAGTTGTACTGTACTGTTGGAACTGTAGTGTGTGTCTGTGTGTGTCTGAGCGTGAGTGTGTGTGTTTCTTCATTTTTATATTTAAACAGCAAAACGACAGCATCAAGGGCTATGCAAAGTTTACCTCCTTTGAGGAATTACCCAAATTAGAGCTCCTCTGTTCAGATATACTTCATCCAGAGAGCTGGGTTCCTGGATTTCTGTCAGTATTTATCAATACTTTCTGTCAGGAGTATTGTACATCATTGGAGGGAATGACAGGCAGTGTAGTCTAAACTCTGCCCGAATTCATAGTCATAGTATGAGTGCTGATCTAGGATTAGATTTGCATTTTAAATTATAATGAAGAAGGCTCTCATGGTGTCCGATCCCACCCCCCACCCACAGCAATGCTATTGGCAGTGTTTGACCCTCCATGAACCCTCAACACTGATTTATAGAAAGACAAACTAATTTGATGAGTGCTTCCGCTAAGTCATGACAGATACTTAACCCTCCTCCCCCCATTGCTCTCTCTCTCTCTCTCTCTCTCTCTCTCTCTTTGTCCCCCATGTACTGACTGACACAAACAATACCATACACACATACTGTATATACATACAGTACACCCACAACACAGTTGTTCATAGACAAACATACATGCACACATACCTACACACAGCCTGTAAAAACACACACACGGTCTCGCGAGAACAGCCTTGCGTACAACTGAGCACCTCTCTACCATAACAGTAGCTGCTCTCTCTGTCTTGGATAGCATTGTGGGCAGGATGGATATCTTGGACCCTGGAGGAATAATATTTTATCATGGTCATGTAGTGCTTGGATCAAACCCTTACCAATGGGCTTTGGGCCTGTCAGTCTTATCACAGTCTTATCCCAGTCTTATCACAGATCCATGGAGTCGTTTTACACTACATATTTTTATTTCCCCTCTGACATGATGCTACTGCCATCATTACTGTGTACCTGCCTCCCACTTCCACTGTCATTCCCATTGGCTCACCATTAAACGAAAGTTGTAAAAAGAAATTGGATCTCAATTACCCTCCCCTTGGAGTGACTGGCTACCTCACAGCATGGCCTGTACAGATCATTATACCTGTGAAAGCATTGCTAATTACCTGTGAAAGCATTTCTAATTACCTGTGTAAGCATTGCTAATTACCTGTGTGTGCAGGAGCGACTGTGAAATGGGCAGTCAACACGACGTTGCCTTTGATCACGTTTCCAAGATATATTCTGTGAGTCTGGCTCGGGGAGAAAAATAACAATTCAGGTAGAAAAAAGTGAGGTTGAGAGCAGAGCAGAGGAGAGGAGAGGAGAGGAGAGGAGAGGAGAGGAGAGGAGAGGAGAGGAGAGGAGAGGAGAGGAGAGGAGAGGAGAGGAGAGGAGAGGAGAGGAGAGAAATGACTTACCAGTAATAGCAGGACAGCAGTGTACTAAAGCAACACAGCAGATCTAGAGGTAATGGATTTGCTTTGAAACAAAACACATTTCCTCATTGTTCCCTTTCTCCTTCCCTTATCTGCCTTATTAATCAACAGACACATAACCTGTAATGACATTTTGTGAGAAAGATAATGATTCAAACCTGAGGTTATTTATTTATGTTTGTATCGCGTTTATTCCATAAGGTGACATTTCATTAAGGAATCGGTCCCTGTTCAAACATGAAGTACCATGAGGATGTGCAATCCAATAACAAGGCCCACACTCTGTCAATACTCCCTCATCAAGGGCATTGAAATAATGGGATTAGCAGCAGCAATAAAATATCAACAGCATGCTTACATCAGGCAACGAAGATGAAGGTGACTTTACGGTGCTCACCGTGTTGGAATGAGGGAGGCCCATCCCTATAATGCAGATAGAGACGGCCATCGTTTGTGGCGATGTTTCAGAGCTTGGCTTGACTCTGGAAGTTTCTCACTAGTTATTGTCAAAGTTATTTCACTATAGGTGCTGGAATAAAGGAAATACATAATACCACATTAAATAGTACAACATTGATGTTGTTTTACATGTTTTCTGTGTTTTTATGGTATTTAAATGCCACATCCCCACACTGCTTGAGTGTTTCTCAGCATCTATGAAGGTATACAGTACCTATAACCATATGATCTATTGTGGTGTAGCCTACCTACCCTGTTCCCTGCCTGATTGTGTGTGCCTCCCTGGTTCTTTGCATAGTGTGATTTAGTAGATTCATGTAGCCAGTCGTGTAGCCATCCATCACGGCTGACTCTCTCAGCAAATTATAGCTGACCTCATTTTTCTACTGCCTTATTAGCCATGGGGGTTAGGGTATGGCGGGGTGGAGATGACCCCAAGGTGATCCCTCACCGGACACTTATCCCACCCACCCCTAAATGACAGAATTATCTGGTCATGGATATTGACATTGGATGAATACATTCAGATGAGAAGGTGTGTGCTGAGTGGAACAGCTTATGGTCTTGGTAGTATAAATGCTGAAGGTATTATAACCTTCAGCATAAGCGATGGGGGCATCTGGACTTGATTGATGTGCTGCTATCCCTCAGTAGATCCTTCCAGGATGCTATGCACAGTAGGTCCATGATGCTATGCACAGAGGCATGTCTTGTCTTGTTGTGTAACCATTTTGATTATACTGACTGCAGAAGATTGTCACGTTGGCCTGGGTCTGGTTCAATGTTAACTTCAGGTAGTACATTTCCAAAATATAGCTTTGTTTTAATGCATCTGTTTTGCAATTAAACATAGCTGACCATCAATAACAGCTAACAGACAGTGAGTTATCTTGATTGTAAAGATGATGAATTACATTGCCAGGCATGATGTGTCGTCTTCCATAGATTTCCATTTTAACAAAAGACCCTCCTATTCCTGCACTGATGAACGTCTTAATCCATTATGAATGTTTTGACGGCCGCTGAACCGAGAAACCAAATTTTACCACATGACACAGAGGGGATCTATCTCATTTGCGTACTGATATATAATCAAGAGCATGCCGATGCTTTCTGAAGATGGCCCTTCCCTCTGAACGACCGTATGCTCAGTGGCAACGAAAGTGGACACCTTTGCGGTAGCCAATCGTATTGTGCCTCGTCTACAGCAAATTGACCCCCAAAACATTTTTTCAAGATGGTCCTTTACCTCAAACCTCATACTTACTGTCAGATCTTAACAGTCGCCAGTCCAATCACATCTTACAGTGTCTTTACTTACCTATTCTGCTGGAGCAGATAGACTCCTCATCAGGCCTCTGAACGGGGTTATCCAGCACAGCTCATGAGGGGTGCTCAGGTCTGTTTGCTGTACTGTGTAATTACTCTAGGTTAGGATGGATCAGGCTCCTGTCAATCGGTCAGAGTCACAGCTAAGCCCCTAATTAGGTAAGGTAATTAAAAGATGATGTGGAGGGGATCACTTGTTCCAATGCTTGGAGATTGATGGGGAGGTTAGGAACGATACATCCTTGGCCAACTCCATTGTCATTATTAAGTGCGGCTTTGGGAAAAGTATTGCAGGTCTGTTTGTGTTGTCTTGCCAAATGCCTATGGTTATTGTCATGCCAGGACCAAAGTAGTTGGCAGGACAGCACAAATAGATTTGGAACCAGGCTAGGGCTAAGTAGTGGTTGTTATTGAGCGAGCTGGTACTAAGCTCCCTCTGCTTCAGGAGACACCCAGCCAGGTGTATGTGCCGAAAACTAACCTAGTGTATAAGGCTATGGAGGGCTGCTATGTGGTTCACTAAGGTGACCATGATATGAGTTATTATGGAGGGCTGCTATGTGGTTCATTAATGTGACCATAATATGAGTTATTATGGAGAGCTGCTATGTGGTTCATTAAGGTGACCATAATATGAGTTATTATGGAGGGCTGCTATGTGGTTCATTAAGGTGACCATGATATGAGTTATTATGGAGGGCTGCTATGTGGTTCATTAATGTGACCATAATATGAGTTATTATGGAGGGCTGCTATGTGGTTCATTAATGTGACCATAATATGAGTTATTATGGAGGGCTGCTATGTGGTTCATTAATGTGACCATGATATGAGTTATTATGGAGGGCTGCTATGTGGTTCATTAAGGTGACCATGATATGAGTTATTATGATTGAGTAGGTAGATTAGTAGAGATTGCAGGTAGAGAGGGGATTTAAATTAATTGCTATTTGTGGTGGATGGTCACTTTTGTTTATTATCTACTTCACTTGCTTTGGCAATGTTAACGTACGTTTCCCATGCTAATAAATCCCCTTGAATTGAACTGAGTTGGTTAACTCAGTAACAGATTAAGTGCAGAATATTATAAAATAGCATACGGTTGTTCAGAGGGAAGGGCCATCTTCAGAAAGCATTGGCACACTCTCGATTACATATCAGTGTGCAAATTGGATAGATCATCCCCTCTATATCATGTGGTAAATAGGGTTTCTCTGTTCAGCACCCCAACCCTCCCAGTGCTGCTAAAATAAAAATGTATAGGAGCCTAAAGGAAGAGGCACCTGTCACGCTGAATGACACGTCTTTTTGACGAATGTAACACTCTGCTGTGCCTCGCTTACTGCTGCACTGTCCTAGGGTCCCCTAGGTGCCAAATAATACATTGCAGAAATAGGGTTGAGCTATTCAAAGCATTCACACCACAGAGGGACATTTCTCCTAATTGATTGATTGATTGTAATTTGATATGGATCGTGGTGTTGATTATTAATGGAGGGGTCGTGGTTCCCTTGATTGCGAAGTTTTAAGCACTGATTATCTTATTAAGGGGAGTAGATAATCGTATACAGTGGGCACTGGTGCTAGCGGTTGCATCAGGGCTGCTCCCCCTCAGCAGCTAGGCCAAGCTGTCTCCTCTTACCTGACTGAAAACCGATTACTCAGCCTTCCCAAGCCAGACTTTAGTGATAGCATCTCTGAACTGACTTTACTGCCAATGTAGTAAGAAATAAATGTGGGCCTCATTCTTGGCAAGATGTGTTCGTATCACTAGGGGTGCGTTGTGTTTGAGCTCCTAACTTTTATGTAGATACAACCGACCAAATTTTGAAGCCCAGCAGAACTGAACAACAGAATAGGCCATTTGAGGCCCATCAATGCTCTTCTTGTTTCCTATTCCTGGTAGTCCAATAAAATCATCCACCCTGATGTTGAAGGCTGTGCTGCTTTATTTACCACTGCATCAATCCAGTGCTGTTTTACAAGGTTCCATCCACAGGAGCTGTGGTTTTACTGGTGTCCTCTTTGGGACCTCTGAGCTATGGCTTGGAACACTCGCTGCAGTCATTGTTGCCTGACTCTGCTTTGTTTTGACATGAAACATTTGTGGCAGATGTCCCCAAGCAGACCTGTGATGAATTGAACAGCTAGGTAGCAGATGATTTGGCCTGGAATAGCTGTCCCTGTCCCTGTATTTATATCACTGTCGTACGTGGCTCCCTGCATCCCTGAAACTGATGAGAGTCGACATTCTCTTCGTGGAACATTGCAGTTCATGTCATACTGAAGCTCCTTAATGGATGGAACTCTCTGGCCATTGTCGTATGCTCTCGACTTTTGGCCTTCTAGGGGCTAGTGTTTTCTGTATGTCCTTGTGCGACACTGACTGGGAGAAGAGATCTGCGGTGAAGCACTAGAGAGGACTGTCAAAACTTTAGAGGAATGTTGAATCTTCACACTGGTGCCGGAGGAGATGGCTGCCATTTTACGCCCCCCTAACCAATTGTGCTATTTTGTGTGTTTTTCCGCGTTTTTTGTAACTTATTCTGTACATAATGTTTCTGCCACCGTCTCTTATGACCGAAAAGAGCTTCTGGATATCAGGACAGCTATTACTCACCTCGTATTGGAAGAAGATTTTATAATTTAACGAGTCGGACGCAAAGTATATTCTACAGACACCCGACAAGGCCCAAATCCATGTCATTTGCATGAGAAAGAGACAGAGTTCCTTGTAATGACCCGACGGCGAGTGAGTAATCTGCCCTTCAGTCCTATTAGCCAACGTACAATCATTGGAAAACAAAATAGACAACCTATAATCACGGATATCCTACCAACAGGACATTCAAAACTGTAATATCTTATGTTTCACTGAGTCGTGGCTGAACGACGACATGGATAGCTTACAGCTGGGGGGATATACGCTACATCGGCAGGATAGAACAGCTGACTCCGGTAAGACAAGGGGTGGTGGTCTTTGCATATTTGTAAACAACAGCTGGTGCACGAAATCTAATATTAAGGAAGTCTAAAGGTTTTGCTCGCATGAGTATCTCATGATAAGCTGTAGACCTAGTGGTCAGTACTTTAATGCAGGGAAACTTAAATCCTAATTTCTACTAGCATGTTAGATGTGCAACCAGAGGCAAAAAAACTCTAGACCACCTTTACTCCACACACAGAGACGCTTACAAAGCTCTCCCTCGCCCTCTATTTGGCAAATCTGACCATAATTCTATCCTTCTGATTAATGCTTTAACAAAAACTAAAGCAGGAAGCACCAGTGACTCGGTTAATAAAGAAGTGGTCAGATGATGCAGATGCTAAGCTACAGGACTGTTTTGCTAGCACAGACTGGAATATGTTCTGGGATTCTTCCGATGGCATTGAGGAGTACACCACATCAGTCACTTGCTTCATCAATAAGTGCATAGATGACGTGATCCCCACCCCACAGTGACCGTACGCTCATACCCCAACCAGAAGCAATGGATTACAGGCAACATCCACACTGAGCTAAAGGGTAGAGCTGCCGCTTTCAAGGAGTGGGACTCTAACCCGGACGTTTATAGGAAATCCCGCTATGCCCTCCGATGAACCATCAAACTAAGATTAAATCGTACTACACCGGCTCCGACGCTCGTCGGATGTGGCAGGGCTTGCAAACTATTACAGACTACAAAGGGAAGCACAGCCGTGAGCTGCCCAGTGACACGAGCCTACCAGATGAGCTAAATTCTATGCTCGCTTTGAGGCAAGCAACACTGAAGCATGCATGAAAGCATCAGCTGTTCTGGATGACTGTGTGATCACGCTCTCCATTGCCGATGTGAGTAAGACTCCGAACATGCGCTGACATTTTCAACATATCCCTGACTGAATCTGTAATATCAACATGTTTCAAGCAGATCATCATAGTCCCTGTACCCTAGAACACTAAGGTAACCTGCCTAAATGACTACCAACCTGTAGCACTCACGTCTGTATCCATGAAGTGCTTTGAAAGGCTGGTCATGGCTCACATCAACACCATTATCCCAGAAACCAGTGGTAGGCCTGATCACCAACAATGATGAGATAGTCTAGGTCCAAAAGGCTTCTTAACAGCTTCTACCCCCAAGCCATAAGACTCCTGAACAGCTAATCAAATGGCTACCCGGACTATTTGCTCTCTGTTTATTATCTATCACTTTAACTCTAACCACATGTACAGTGGGGAGAACAAGTATTTGATACACTGCCGATTTTGCAGGTTTTCCTACTTACAAAGCATGTAGAGGTCTGTAATTTTTATCATAGGTACACTTCAACTGTGAGAGACGGAATCTAAAACAAAAATCCAGAAAATCACATTGTATGATTTAAAAAAAATTATTTTGCATTTCATTGTCTGACATAAGTATTTGATCACCTACCAACCAGTAAGAATTCCATCTCTCACAGACCTGTTAGTTTTTCTTTACTCATTACCTGTATTAACTGCACCTGTTTGAACTCGTTACCTGTATAAAAGACACCTGTCCACACACTCAATCAAACAGACTCCAACCTCTCCACAATGGCCAAGACCAGAGAGCTGTGTAAGGACATCAGGGATAAAATTGTAGACATGCACAAGGCTGGGATGGCTACAGGACAATAGGCAAGCAGCTTGGTGAGAAGGCAACAACTGTTGGCGCAATTATTAGAAAATGGAAGAAGTTCAAGATGACGTCAATCTCCCTCGGTCTGGGGCACCATGCAAGATCTCACCTCGTGGGGCATCAATGATCATGAGGAAGGTGAGGGATCAGCCCAGAACTACACGGCAGGACCTGGTCAATGACCTGAAGAGAGCTGGGACCACAGTCTCAAAGAAAACCATTAGTAACACACTACGCCGTCATGGATTAAAATCCTGCAGCGCACGCAAGGTCCCCCTGCTCAAGCCAGCGCATGTCCAGGCCCGTCTGAAGTTTGCCAATGACCATCTGGATGATCCAGAGGAGGAATGGGAGAAGGTCATGTGGTCTGATGAGACAAAAATTTAGCTTTTTGGTCTAAACTCCACTCGCCGTGTTTGGAGGAAGAAGAAGGATGAGTACAACCCCAAGAACACCATCCCAACCGTGAAGCATGGAGGTGGAAACATCATTCTTTGGGGATGCTTTTCTGCAAAGGGGACAGGACGACTGCACCGTATTGAGGGGACGATGGATGGGACCATGTATCGCGAGATCTTGGCCAACAACCTCCTTCCCTCAGTAAGAGCATTGAAGATGGGTCGTGGCTGGGTCTTCCCGCATGACAACGAGCCCAGAACTACACGGCAGGACCTGGTCAATGACCTGAAGAGAGCTGGGACCACAGTCTCAAAGAAAACCATTAGTAACACACTACGCCGTCATGGATTAAAATCCTGCAGCGCACGCAAGGTCCCCCTGCTCAAGCCAGCGCATGTCCAGGCCCGTCTGAAGTTTGCCAATGACCATCTGGATGATCCAGAGGAGGAATGGGAGAAGGTCATGTGGTCTGATGAGACAAAAATTTAGCTTTTTGGTCTAAACTCCACTCGCCGTGTTTGGAGGAAGAAGAAGGATGAGTACAACCCCAAGAACACCATCCCAACCGTGAAGCATGGAGGTGGAAACATCATTCTTTGGGGATACTTTTCTGCAAAGGGGACAGGACGACTGCACCGTATTGAGGGGACGATGGATGGGACCATGTATCGCGAGATCTTGGCCAACAACCTCCTTCCCTCAGTAAGAGCATTGAAGATGGGTCGTGGCTGGGTCTTCCAGCATGACAACGACCCGAAACACACAGCCAGGGCAACTAAGGAGTGGCTCCGTAAGAAGCATCTCAAGGTCCTGGAGTGGCCTAGCCAGTCTCCAGACCTGAACCCAATAGAAAATCTTTGGAGGGAGCTGAAAGTCCGTATTGCCCAGCGACAGCCCCGAAACCTGAAGGATCTGGAGAAGGTCTGTATGGAGGAGTGGGCCAAAATCCCTGCTGCAGTGTGTGCAAACCTGGTCAAGAACTACAGGAAACGTATGATCTCTGTAATTGCAAACAAAGGTACCAAATATTAAGTTCTGCTTTTCTGATGTATCTAATACTTATGTCATGCAATAAAATGCAAATTAATTACTTAAAAATCATACAATGTGATTTTCTGGATTTTTGTTTTAGATTCCGTCTCTCACAGTTGAAGTGTACCTATGATAAAAATTACAGACCTCTACATGCTTTGTAAGTAGGAAAACCTGCAAAATCGGCAGTGTATCAAATACTTGTTCTCCCCACTGTACATTGTTCCTCAATAACCTCAACTAACCTGCGCCCCCACACATTGACTCTGTACCGGTACCCCTGTATAAAGCCTCGCTACTGTTATTTTACTGCTGCTCTTTAATTATTTTTATTTTTTACTCATCTTTTTTTTTTACATAACACTTATTTTTCTTAAAACTGCATTGTTGTTTAATGGCTTGTAAGTAAGCATTTCACTGTAAGGTCTACAGCTGTTGTATTTGGCGCATGTGACAAATACAAGGAGAATAAAGTGTGTTGTCAATAGGGCTCTGAGATGCATCTCCTCACATAGAGTACCAATTATGTAAGGTATTTTCTTGCAAAGTTGTAATTTGGTGACACACACACATTAAAACTGGGAAATGGGCTGCATTAGTTCTGTGACTGTTTGAGTGATGACACACTCTCTGGAACTCACCTGAATTAGTTTCAGAGTTGTATTTTTTAATCCTAATTATTGAGCTGCCAGAACCATAAGGTGCTTTGAGTGGATGAGATCATAAAGTTGAAATGAGCTTGTTTCTCTGGGACCTGAGGAGCATAACAAATGTGTTTTCATGCAAGCATTTGTTTAAATTGTCAGGGAGGGCTGACATTTTCCCACCTCTTGAGAGAGAACAACAGCCTAGCTGTCAACACTAACTTTTGAAACGGTCCTAGCATCCAAAAGCAACCACCCAAGAAACAGGTGCCTGCCTCAACATATTCAGCATATTCATATTACCTCACATCTTGATGGTTTTTATAATTAATTCCCACCAGATTACAGCATTTTATTAAACTGTTTAATTGACGGTCAATAGATAACACAATTACTGTTTTGTTTAACACAATGATTGGATTACAGTGAATGGTTACTAAATCAGCTTTATACACCTCACAAATTTCTTTCCCCCTGTTGGTCTCAGTCCCTCTGATGTTAAGGCTTTGTCTTGTCTGTTCATGTGTGAATGCTGTTGTATTCTGTCTTTCCACTGTCTCTTTATTTATTCCTGGCTATCACTCATTTAAACCCTCTACCGGTCTACTAACTCCTAATTGGCGAAATGTCAACAATTTATTAGTGATGGAAACAGCTGATCAATGTTTATTGGGATGGATGGAAAATATGTGGCCTAAATTAAGGTCATGCTTGTTAAGACCGAAGTGCTCGTTATGCTTGTTAAGGCCCAAATGCTCTAACGTTGAGGCCAGCACAGTGAAGCGTGAACTCAGGAGCTACAGTTGAGTAAACCAACCACCATAAAGGTACTGTACTTAAAGAAAGAAAAAAGAATAGTTGGGCACTGCAGCCATTTGTAGTGCATGACAAGCCAAAGATATGAAGGTGTATTGAAGCCACATGTAGGTGTTAACCTAAGTCTAGGTCAGGAGCATAAAGAAAAAAAAAGAATGCTGATTGGCTGACAGCTGTGGTATATCAGACTGTATATCATGGGTATGGCAAAACAATTACTACAGTATGCCAACCACCATAAAGTGATTTAAAGAGGAAAAAATGAATGGTTCGTCAATGCAGCCAGTTGTATGAAGAGCCAAAGGTGGAGGCGAACATTAGCTCTTTGTTTTGAGTAGTTGCCAGTAGCCAAATGCCCACGTGTAGCACGGCCCCCTTAGAGAGGTAGAGGTGCTTTCATCTCTCTGCTTCGGCCTCATCATTTCTCTTTATTGCTTCCTCTCCCATCAATACAGCATCAATTTGAGGCTTGTCTCCATCTCTCATAATAAAACATCCCCCTTTCAAAGGCTATTGTCCATGGGTCCACATAAGAGGTTTTTGATTTATTAGATCTTAGGGTCTCTGTGGCTTCCCGGCCCCAGACTCCCCACCCACACCCCACCTCCCTCCACCCCTCACCAGTGCTGTTCACTAAATGCGGCTCGATAACCTTATTCCTTGGAAAGCCTCTCTTGCCTGTCACACAGTAAGGATTACATGCCATTTCCATCAATCGCAGATCCAGAAAGTGATGGCTCCTTGAACGAATGTGCAGAGACTAGTCGATGGGTCGCATGAATGCCAAAATAAAAGATAAACAGCTACGTCATCAGTAAACACCACCAGCAGGACCCAGCAGAGGAAGGAAGGAAAGATGGAGGTTGAACTCAAACTGGATGGACATCAGAAATAGATGGGAGAGGTTGATGATAGAGGAAGGATAGGAGTAAAAACAAACAATAACTATTGTAAAATAGACTGTGTCCATAAAATGTATATAGTATGTATAAGCTGGAAGTAGAGGCCTATGTGTTATTGTTCACTACACCAATTAGGGGAGGGGTTGTAGGGTTAAAATTAAATGCAGGCTGGCTTAGAGAATAGTGATGTGCGGTTCCCTCGGCAACGTTTTTTAATGTGGAACATTAGTATGGACTATCTATAATGCTTTGTCCTCTTTTAGGCATAACGGACAGATTATGATAAACATTACAACAAAACATTGTTCCGAGCGAATATCGACGGTTATTATCTTTGTGTAAGGGATTGTAAAAGTCTAAAGGGGTCAGGGAGAACAGACTAATGGTGGATGTACCTCTTCTAAATGTGCCAGAATCCTATTCACACTCTCACAGCAGTGGGCTGCTAAAGGAATTCTGCTATTAAGACTCTCATGTCCAGTTGGGAGAAAGATGGCTCAATTTTTGGAGCACTGTTTGAGCAGGGAAGATTAAAAATTTAAATAAAACAGAACCCTTGGCAACCAAAACTCTTTCCATGACATAGACTGACCAGGTGAATCCAGGTGAAAGCTATGATCCCTTATTGATGTCACTTGTTAAATCCACTTCAATCAGTGTAGATGAAGTGGGGAGACAGGTTAAAGAAGGATTTTTAAGACATGTATTGTGTTTGTGTGCCATTCAGTGGGTGAATGGGCAAAACAGCAGATTTAAGTGCCTTTGATCGGGGTATGGTAGTTTGTGCCAGGCACACTGGTATGAGTGTGTCAAGAACTGCAACACTGCTGGGTTTTTCATGCTCAACAGTTTCCCGTGTGTATCAAGAATGGTCCACTACCCAAAGGACATCCAGCCAACTTGACATAACTATGGGAAGCATTGGAGTCAACATGGGCCATCCTCCATGTGGAACATTTTCGACACCTTGTAGTCCATGCCTTGACAAATTGAGGCTGTTCTGAGGGCAAAAGGGGCGCAACAATGTTCCTAATGTTTTGTACACTCAGTGTATATCATTCCCATTAATTATTAAACAGGTGTTTCTTTGTAACACTCATGGGGTGTGCTCTGTGGAAAAATATCTATATTTATTAAATTATTTTGATAACTCAAAAGTGCTTAAACAACATTTGGTAGATCAAAATTAATGTAATCCAGTTCTATAGCCTCCGAAACTCTAACATTTGAAACCCATCTCATTATATGTTGTGGCCTAAAATAGGTATTCAGCAATTTTGGTCTGTTTGTCTGTCTGTCTTTCAGTAGAGGTTAGCATTTCTGTCTGTCAAACTGATAGAAGAAAAGAGTGATCTGGTTTAGAGAGTAGAGTAGAGCATGTTAAACTGGGGTGCTGAGGGTCTCTGGCCTGCCTCCTGCCTGCTGCAGGGGAGAGATCAGGGCCAGGCTGGGGGTCTCTGGGATGCCTGTTGCAGGGGAGAGATCAGGGCCAGGCTGGGGGTCGCTGGGATGCCTGCTACAGGGTAGAGATCAGGGCCAGGCTGGGGGTCTCTGGGATGCCTGCTGCAGGGGAGACATCAGGGCCAGGTTGGGGGTCTCTGGGATGCCTGTTGCAGGGGAGAGATCAGGGCAAGGCTGGGGAGCCAAAGGATTACTCTCTTCTCCCGGAACCCTATCAGAGGCCTGACACCTCAAACATGCGCCCGAGAATACCACAGCAGAACAGCGGGATGAGGATTTAATTTCTCTCTCTCTCTCTCTCTCTCTCTCTCTCTCTCTCTCTCTCTCTCTCTCTCTCTCTCTCTCTCTCTCTCTCTCTCTCTCTCTCTCTCTCTCAATTTCTCTCTCAGCCTCACTCTTGCGCTCTCTCTTGCTCTCTTTCTCTCTCGACTAGGATAGTAAATTGCTTTGAAAATGAAATGACATGAGAGTGTACAGTAAATCGCTCATTACATTTAGGGGAACCCCTGCTTACAGAAGTGACATGAACTGTAAAGATTTAGGCACTGTTGACTGATTGTTTGCAGAACCAATTAAGTCTGCCCTTGTTTCGTATGTTTTGCTCCATTTCTTTGTTAATGTTGTAGTGTAGAAGAGCACTGCTCTAGTAGTCAGCTACTGGGAGTTTACCAACAGCCTAGCATCAGTAGAATGGCAATGCTGTCTCCTAGGGCCTATTTGTGTGACAACTATAGGCTAGCCCGTGGTGTAGGGATACACAGTCTGTTGAGTGGTCTGTCTGTGACAGGGCTGACAGGTCGTCCCAGGGCACTGACAATCATATGTCCAGCAAAACACTTTCTGTTTAAAGCATATCAGCCAAACAACAGCTGTCAAAGCTTTGCATGTTGGGAGTCTAAAACAGTCCAATGAGAATGTCTATTCGACAAACCTCGGTAGGTGGAAAATGGTATAGGACCTTTATAGGCAGAAAAAGGAAGCCCTGGTCCATGTTAACCTGTGTTAGGTGTATTTATGGTGGGTGGTATCTCCTGCAGTGCAGCGCATATATTCTGGTTCATGGTGGATTTATTTTCTGACTGAGTCCCTATATGTTTTTCATTATTATGATTCAGGTTGAAATAAAATGCTGAGGCTGGTGTTCTTGTTCTGCTCTTGGGTGTGAGGGCGGGCAGTAGAAGAAGCAAGGGAATGCAGAATTGATTTACAAATGACTGACAATAATTTTTCCAAAGGGAATTTATCATAGCCAGGCAGACAGCGCCTCTGCATTACAATGCTAATGTCAAGGCTGAGCCATCTCCAAATCTAGAGAAATCCGGTTTTATGCCATTTCTCTCCAAAAACAATCTCCTACCATTGTTGAAGTATCTTATTTTGATTAGTGCACATCATTCTTTGAGTCATTTTTCATTTAATGTTACATGTAAAAGGATGTTATTTTAATTTCTAAAAACAGGAAATTAGTTTTTTCAGCATTGACGTAATCAAAAGGAACCATTGAATCCAACTTAGTGATTAGCCATGAATCAAGTAAAATTCTTTGTTCGCTGGTTCATATCCGGCTCGAAGGATGATAACTTCTTAAGGCATCAGGTAGTCTAGTACAGTTCCTAGTCGATCACCAAACATTTCTGTAAAAAACCCAACGATAAAGCCTTGCATTCCTATTTTTTTATTTGTTTTGCGCTGTTGGCGGTAGGTGCACTTGATTCAGCTGCCCCAGCTTCAGGAAGGCAAAGTGTTCAAATTTTTAACCAGTTCATGTGTCTGAAGGTAAAACTCTGCCTACCCAGCATACCCCAGAGAACAAATCAAGTGTACCTATAGGCCTACCGCTGGCCAATCAGATAGCTTAGATCACCATGTCTGCACAGTAAGTTCATGTTTAAGTTGTTATTCAGCACTGTCAACACTTTGTTAAACACTTTTATAAGCCATAAAATGTGCATTCTCCCTACTTCCACTAACGCTACAACAAGCACTGCAGCTGCAATGCATGAGTATAGCAAAGTGTTCCGATAAGCTTGCATTGTTATTATTAGCGGCTTCTGTCATTTTTTATATCAATGACTAGTTCACTTTCTCTGGTCATAGGAGCAACAACATGAATTGTTGCATGAGGCAGAAATAATGCAGTGTGACTTGAGTTTCACCAGCAGCTGGAAGACTGTCCCCTTTTCTCAGCGGAGGGAGGGAGAGCGGGGGGAAGGCAGAGTCGGGTGAGAGGCAGACCCACCACTACTCCCTCCCTCCCCTCAGACTGACCATCAGATGCAGGCCATCAGTACAGTAGAAAGAAAAGCACATTATTATGCTCACTCAGCTGTACCTCACAAGTAATACAACAAATTAACTATTACCGATGTGATCATATACCTAAAAAAAATAATATTTGAAAATGATCTGAGAAGAACAACAACGACAGGGCAATTCAAGCATAGCTTGAAAATGTATTGTCTAATATAATAATCTATAGCCTATAGCAAACCCCATTGCTACGGAACAGTTTTTTTTTACCCCTCTTTCGTGACATCCAATTGGTAGTTACAGTCTTGTCCCATCACTGCAACTCCCGTACGGATTAGGGAGAGGTGAAGGTCGAGAGCCGTGCGTCCTCCGAAACACAACCCCGCCAAGCCTCACTGCTTCTTGACACAATGCTTGGTTAACTCGGAAGCCAGCCACACCGATGTGTCAGAGGAAACACCGTACACCTGGCGACCGTGTCAGCGTGCATGCGCCAGGCCCGCCACAGAATGTGATGGGACAAGGACATACCGGCCAGCCAAACCCTCCCCTAACCCAGAAGACGCTGGGAAAAACTGTGCGCCACCTCATGGGTTCTGTAGTGATGCAGCTAGCACTGCGATGCAGTGCCTTAGACCGCTGTGCCACTCGGGAGGCCCTTACAGAACTGTTTTTAATTGGTTAATGTTGCATAGGTTAAGGCATGTTTTAAAGTAATCTCAGAAAGTGATCTAAACTTAGAAAAGGTTGGTGCCCACTGGCCTAGTGGTTAGAGCGTTGTGCCAGTAACTGAAAACTTGCTACTTCAAATCTTCAAGCTGATTAGGTGAAAAATCTTCCGATCTACTCTTGAGCAAGGCACTTAACCATAATTGCTCCAGGGTGTCTGATTCCTGGCTGTGACCCCACTCTCCGAGGGATATGCAAAAAAAATAAATCACACCATTTGACAAGACTATTGCATTGAGTCCTCCACTTTTTCTTCATGTGTATCTAATGAATGTTCAATACATTACATTTTGCAGACATTCATATACAGATTGATGTACAATTAGTTAGTGGATACATGTTCATACATTTTTCATAATAGTCCCCCATGGGAATCGAACCCACAAACCTGGCATTGCAAGCGCCATGCTCTACCATCAGAGCTACACGGGACTATTACAAAGAATGTTCCGTTCATCAGTTCAAAGTCCAACCGTGAGTGCTAATTAACTGAACAGTGTGACCTAGAGAGTCATATATGCATTAAGGAAATTCACATGGCTCTTATGAAACACTTAGAAGTTCTTCATTCACATCTTCAAGTTTTCTATAGGGTGCTCTTAGCTCTGAGCTCTGAGCCCTTACCCCTTAGCTCTTAGCTCTTAGTCTTTGACGGGGATGGCATCAGATGTTACCGGTACTGTACTTTGATCAAAATGGCACCCTGTTCAACAATGTATTTGTCAGCTTGCATGGTGAATGTTGTTTTCCAAGAATCACAATGCAAACTGACCAAGAAAATAAGATAACTATTTTCCAAGACAACAAGAAATACAGTGCATTCGGAAAGTATTCAAATCAAATCAAATCAAAATCGTATTGGTCACATACGCATGTTTAGCAGGTATCTAATCAGCCAATCATGTGGCAGCTATTCAATGCATGTAGACATGGTCAAGACGATCTGCTGAAGTTCAAACCAAGCATCAGAATGGGGAAGAAAGGTGATTTAAGTTACTTTGAACGTGGCATGGTTGTTGGTGCCAGACGGGCTGGTATGAATATTTCAGAAAGTGATGATCTGCTGGGATTTTCCCGCACAACCATCTCTAGGGTTTACAGAGAATGGTCAGAAAATGAGAAAATATCCAGTGAGCGGCAGTTCTCTGGGTGAAAATGCCTTGTTGATGTCAGAGGAGAATGGCCAGACTGGTTCGAGCTGATAGAAAGGCAACAGTAACTCAAATAACCACTCGTTACAACCAAGGTATGCAGAAGAGCATCTCTGAACGCACAACATGTCAAACCTTGAATCAGATGGCCTACAGCAGCAGAAGACCACACCGGGTGCCACTCCTATCAGCTAAGAACAGGAAACTACAATTTGCACAGGCCCACCAAAATTTAACAATAGAAGATTGGAAAAACATTACCTGGTCTGATGAGTCCCGATTTCTGATGCGACATTCAGATGGTAGGGTCAGAATTTGGCGTAAACAACATGAAAGCATGGATCCATCCTGTCTTGTATCAATTGTTCAGGCTGGTGGTGGTGGTGTAATGGTGTGAGGGATATTTTCTTGGCACACTTTGGGCCCCTTAGTACCAATTGAGCATTGTTTAAATGCCACAGCATACCTGAGTATTGTTGCTGACCATGTCGATCCCTTTATGACCACAGTGTACCCATCTTCTAATGGCTACTTCCAGCAGGATAACGCGCCATGTCACAAACTCACATAATCTCAAACTGGTTTCTTGAACATGACAACATGACACTGTACTCAAATGGCCTCCACAGTCATCAGATCTCAATCCAATAGAGCACTTTTGGGATGTGGTAGAACGGGAGATTCGCATCATGGATGTGAAGCTGACAAATCTGCAGCAACTGCGTGATGCTATATTGTCAATATGGACCAAAATCTCTGAGGAATGTTTCCAGCATCTTGTTGAATCTATGCCAAAGAGAATTACGGCAGTTCTGAAAGCAATATGGGGTCCAAACCGGTACTAGCATGGTGTACCTAATGATGTGAGTGTATGTGAACATTATTAAAGTAACAAGTGTTCAATTATTAAAGTGGCCAGTGATTTCAAGTCTATGTATATAGGGCAGCAGCCTCTAAGGTGCATGGTTACGTAATCGGGTGGAAGCCGCCTAGGGATTATTTAACCTTTAAAGGATCGGACCCTTTTTTCAAACTTCCTGTTTGAGTTTCTGCCTATAGGAAGGGATGAGCAAAATAGAGTTGTGATCAGATTTGTTGAAGGGAGGGCGGGGGAGGGCCTTTTAGACATTTTGCAAAGCTGAGTAGCAGTGGTCTAATGTTTTCTCAGAGCGAGTGCTACTGTCAATGTGTTGGTAGAACTTCGGTAGCATTTTCCTCAAATTTGCTTTGTTAAAATCCCCAGCTACAATAAATGAGGCCTCAGGATATGTGGTTTGCAGTTTGCCAGTGAAGTTCTTTGAGGGCTGTTGAGGTATCGGTTTGAGGGGGAATATACACGGCTGTGACTATAACCGGAGAGAAATCTCTTAGGAGAAAATACAGTTGGCATTTGATTGTGAGGTATTCTAGGACGGGTGAACAAAAGGACTTGAGTTTCTGTATGTTATCACAATCACAACATCAGTAGTTAAAAATGAAACATGCACCCCCCACCTTTCTTCTTCCCGGAGAGTTGTTTATTCCTGTCTAAGCGATGTAAGATCCCAGCTGGCTCTATGGACAAAGACATTATATCCAGAGAAAGCCATATTTCTGTGAAACAGAGTATGTTACAATCCCTGATGTCTCTCTGGAAGGAGATTTTCGCCATGAGCTTGTCTACTTTATTATCCTTTGACTGAACATTAACGAGTAATATACTCGGCAGTGGTGGATGGTGTGTGCGCCTCCTGAGTCGGACTAGAATTCCACTCCGAATACCTCTTCTCCACCAGCTGTGTTTTGGATCAGCCTCTGGAATCAGTTAAATTGCCCTGGGGGATACGAACAAAGGATCCAATTCGGAAAAGTCGTATTCCTGGTCGTAATGCTGGTCTGATATCCAAAAGTTATTTCCGGCTGTATGTAATCACACACAAAATTCCTGGGCTAAAATTCTAATAATGTAAGAAATAACACACAAAAAAATAAAATACTGCAAAGTTGCTTAGCAGCTAAAAGCAGAGCTGCCCTATCTGTTGGCGCTACAAGTTTGGCACACCTGTATTTGGGAAGTCTCCCATTCTTCTCTGCAGATCCTCTCAAGTTTTGTGAGGTTGGATGGGGAGCATCGCTGCACAGCTATTTTCAGGTCTTCCAGAGATGTTCAATTGGGTTCAAGTCCGGGCTCTGGCTGGGCCACTCAAAGACATTCAGAGACTTGTCTCGAACCCACTCCTGCGTTGTCTTGGCTATGTGCTTAGCTGCTTAGCTTCCTGTTGGAAAATGAACCTTCGCCCCCAGTGTGACGTCCTGAGCACTCTGGAGCAAGGTTTTATCAAGGATCTCTCTATACTTTGCTCCGTTCATCTTTCCCCTTGATCCTGACTAGTCTCCCAGTCCCTGCCGCTGAAAAATATCCCCACAGCATGATGCTGCCACCGCCATGCTTCACCATAGGGATAGTGCCAGTTTTCCTCCAGACGTGACGCTTGGTATTCAGGCCAAAGAGTTTAATCTTGGTTTTATCAGACCAGAGAATCTTGTTTTTCATGGTCTAAGAGTCCTTTATTTGCCTTTTGGCAAACTCCAAGTGTGCTGTCGTGTGCCTTTTACTGAGAACCGTCTGGCCACTCTACCATAAAGGCCTGATTGGTGGAGTGCTGCAGAGATGGTTGTCCTTCTGGAAGGTTCTTCCATCTCCACAGAGGAACTTTGGAGCTCTGTCAGAGTGACCATCGGGTTCTTGGTCACCTCCCTGATCAAGGCCCTTCTCTCCCCCAATTGCTCAGTTTGGCCAGGCGGCCAGCTCTAGTAATAGTCTTATAGAGAATTTCATTGTGTGTTCTATTATAGAGAATGTCAATAAGTGTTCTATTACAGAGAATGTCAATGAGTGTTCTGTTATAGAGAATGTCATTGAGTGTTCTGTTATAGAGAATGTCAATGAGTGTTCTGTTATAGAGAATGTCAATGAGTGTTCTGTTATAGAGAATGTCAATGAGTGTTCTGTTATAGAGAATGTCAATGAGTGTTCTATTATAGAGAATGTCATTGACTAGGCCTATATTATTCCGTGCTCTATATAACCTCTTCTCTGTGCTTCTGTTACGTTCCCTCTAATTGAGGCCTGATGAGCCTGTCACTCACATGCTCAGTGACATTATAATAGTGTTTGTATTACTGATGGTATTGATAAAAGGATTGTTATTAAAGGTTTGACTTTCCCCTGGCTAGCAGAGTGTGTAATCTAATCACCTCTGAATCTCCAGGATAAACTAATGTATAATTGCAAAAGAGAAAACAGGAGCTGAAAAAGAGTGTGCATGTGTGTGCACTTGATTGTTTTTTTGTTTTTTTGTGTGCATGTGACTGTGTCTGTGCATTATTGGTTGTGAGTATGTTCTGTCTGTGCATTATTGGTTGTGAGTATGTTCTGTCTGTGCATTATTGGTTGTGAGTATGTTCATGTACGAACGTGATGAGAAATGTTTTTCAATGTTTATACATTTGTCCTCTCTGTAGATTGTTTGAATAAAACATTGGCATGTAACTCCATTCATCTCACATGCCAATGTCTTTTTCCTCAATGTTTCTATGTATGTATTACTGTTCCCCAAAGATTCTGTTATAGTCCTGGATAAAAGGGATTCTCCAATGAGCATCGCTTTGCACCTTATTCGCTATACATCCATACACACGGTCATGTACCATGTGCATGCATGTATACGTGTATCTATATGTATGTTATAGGTTTGTCTTACTGTATAAATTATATGTATATAATTTATAAAGTCTGCGCAGACCAGTCCATGTGTCTTTATCTGTACATTATGTATCCAAACATTTACAAAACAACAAGAAAAAAACAAATCTGAATCCTGTAAAAAAAAAAAGAATTTATCTAAACTTTGTTCAAATTAAATTGGAAGTCCTTGATTAAAAAAAAGGAGAAATAAGACAAGTGCAGAGCTCCGAGTCTGCTGGGAAATACAGCTGGGACCTTTTTGATTCCAAGAACCCATGTATGGATGGAGTCAATTAATAGTCATGACAAAGATGAGAGAGAGAGAGGCGTTGAGCGTTTCGGCACCAGAAGCCTTTCTAAGTAGGGGCTCCTCTCTAAAACCTGATGAAAAGACTAGAGGAGGCCTTGAAGTGAGACTTCATTTTACTTTATACTGGAACACTGAAAGGCGGCAACTCAAATTCCAGGTATATCTCATTTCTAATTAAAAACTGTAAAAGAAAGAAAGGAGAGAAAAACAGAAATCTACTGTCAGATAGCATGTGGCATACAAAAGCTGCAGCAATATTATGAATTCAATTCGTAATTGAGAAATGGGCTGGATAAAAATCATCCATACTGTATGTGGTAAAAGGGTTGTATGTATGAAATATATATATACAAAGACACATACATATGACGTTGCCTTAGTCAAAAATCGACCAAAACAAAAACAAAAAAAAAGGGTTCAGCTGTTATTTTCTGCTGTATACTACTTACATGTGGAGCAAAGCCCAGTTCCTAACAGAAGTCTTTCCGTTTGATTGACAGCTGAGGACACATGTGGTGATACTCTGAGGGGTTCAAGTGGCATCATTTCAAGTCCCAATTTCCCGAGTGAATATTACAATAGTGCGGACTGTACGTGGACCATACTTGCTGATCCTGGAGACACCATCTCCATCATTTTTACAGACTTCCAGACGGAGGAAAAATATGACTACTTGGAAGTGGAAGGGTCTGAGCCTCCGACAATATGGTGAGTCTACTGCTACTACTGTGCATCTCTCTGTCGGTGTTTGTCTGGTCATTGTTTCAATTCATCACTTCAAAATGCTAATTTGTTGTCTTGTTGTGCTTGGTAGTCAGTGACTACAAATGTGAATCATTGATGTAAGTAATAAAGGGACGAAAGTAGAGACCTACTTTCAATGTATATCTGAGGTAAGGCTTTACTGTACAGCTGCAATGAAATAGTCACGTTGCCACCAAAACTATCTACACTGGACGTTGAACTTGTTTGGCTTTGCGTACTGACAATTGTGTATGTGTGTGTTGGTGCCGTATTGTATGTTTTATGAAATATTGACATAATCATTAGTCATTTTGGAAGTGAGTAATATTTTCTAATGTGCTCGTGATAACAATATTTTAGCTCAGTGTTTTATTGATTTTTGAAAAATTAGTCTATCGATCCCCTTCTCTATTCTGCTACTGAAGATAGGAACCAGACGGATACGACTTGTTGTATTTAGGGGAGAGACAAACAGCTCTTCTTCATCTCTCATCTCTTTTTCATCTTTCAGTTTTCAACTGTAGATACAGTATTTGTAGCATATACAGTACATGACATGGAAGAAAATGAACAGAGGAGAGCAACACATTGCTAATTCTCACCATAATGTAGGTTATATGGTGTTGATGTATTTGAATAGGGATCTGAATATTGGTACAGCCACTACAGTTTGTCTGGGATATGTTTGATATGTTGTCTAGTGTATGGGGTAGATAGCATTTTAGAGTAGGAGTACTGATTTAGGATTTAGTTTTGCCTTTTAGATCAGAATGAATAAGAATACATTGACAAGGAGGATCTGATCCTAGATCAGCACTCCTACTCTTAGATGCTTGATACATACTGCTCTTATATACTTACTAAATCCTCTTCCTTCCTTGAGGAACATAGGGGACTGGATATGACCCATTGTTGATTTTTTTTTTTAAGATGGGCTGTCGACTTCTTTACTTGTTTGTGTTGGTGTTGTCGTAACGTTGGCTTTGATTAAATGTGACTATTTTATCAAATAGATTATTCAATGTTTAATTGATGATGTGATTGAATTAAATCCTGCAACAATTAACTAATTGATAACCTGGGGCACCACGGAAGTTTGTTTATAGAGTAATATCTCCCGAATCTACTCTTAAAGATCTTGTACATCAATAGCAGTCAATTGTTCAGTCACACAGAATGACATATATACTCAGCAAAAAGAGAAATGTCCTCTCACTGTCATCTGCCTTTATTTTTCAGCAAACTTAACATGTGTAAATATTTGTATGAACATAACAAGATTCAACAACTGAGACATAAACTGAACAAGTTCCACAGACATGTGACTAACAGAAATTGAATAATGTGTGCCTGAACAAAGGGGGGGTTAAAATCAAAAGTGCACCAGCTGCATTAAGTACTGCAGTGCATCTCCTCCTCATGGACTGCACCAGATTTGCCAGTTCTTGCTGTGAGCACTGATGGAGGGATTGTGCGTTCCTGGTGTAACTCAGGCAGTTGTTGTTGCCATCCAGTACCTGTCCCGCAGGTGTGATGTTCGGATGTACCGATCCTGTGCAGGTGTTGTTACACGTAGTCTACCACTGCGAGGACGATCAGCTGTCCATCCTGTTTCCCTGTAGCGCTGTCTTAGGCATCTCACAGTACGGACATTGCAGTTTATTGCCCTGGCCACATCTGCAGTCCTCATGCCTCCTTGCAGCATGCCTAAGGCACATTCACGCAGATGAGCAGGGACCCAGGGCATCTTTCTTTTGGTGTTTTTCAGAGTCAGTAGAAAGGCCTCTTTAGTGTCCTAAGTTTTCATAACTGTGACCTTAATTGCCTACAGTCTGTAAGCTGTTAGTGTCTTAATGACCGTTCCAGATGTGCATGTTCATTAATTGTTTATGGATCATTGAACAAGCATGAGAAACAGTGTTTAACCGCTTTACAATGAAGATCTGTGAAGTTATTTGGATTTTTACGAATTATCTTTGAAAGACAGGGTCCTGAAAAAGGGATGTTTCTTTTTTTGCTGAGTATATATACATACAATAGATCATATATCGATTACTCATCATTTCATCGAGGCCCTAGTGGGCTACCCCGATATGATGGCAGGTTACACAAAGGAAAGGAGGGGTGGAGTTTTGGAAGGGCGGGAAGATTGAAAGACAAAGGAAGGTCATTTATATATGACTTGGTTGAAGCTAGGCTAACATCAATATCATATGCACTAACAACCGCCCAATTAGAAAGTGAATGCATTTATAGATATTTAAGATTGAGCTTGGCTTCAATGGATGGAAGACTCTGGTCCTTTGGAGTCTTTATTTTTTATTTTTTTATATTTTCACCTTTATTTAACCAGGTAGGCCAGTTGAGAACAAGTTCTCATTTACAACTGCGACCTGGCCAAGACAAAGCAAAGCATTGCGACAAAAACAACAACACAGTTACACATGGGATATACAAACATACAGTCAATAACACAATAGAAAATATATGTACAGTGTGTGCAAATGTAGTAAGATTAGGTAGGTAGGGCAATAAATAGGCCATATTGGCATTAATAATTACAAATGAGCAATTACACTGGAATGATAGCTGTGCAGATGATGATGTGCAAATAGAGATACTGGAGTACAAATGAGCAAAAATAATAAATATGGGGATGAGGTAGTAGGGTAGGCTATTTACAGATGGGCTGTATAAAGGTGCAGTGATCGGAAAGCTGCTCTGACAGCTGATGCTGAAAGTTATTGAGGGAGATGGTAGTCTCCAGCTTCAAAGACTTTTGCAATTCGTTTCAGTCATTGGCAGCAGAGAACTGGAAGGAATGGCGGCCAAAGGAGGTGTTGGCTTTGGGGATGACCAGTGAAATATACCTGCTGGAGTGCATGCTACGGGTGGGTGTTGCTATGGTGACCAGGGAGCTGAGACAAGGCAGGGATTTACCTAGTAAAGACTTGTAGATGACCTGGAGCCAGTGGGTTTGGCGACGAATATGTAGTGAGGGCCAGCCAACGAGAGCGTACAGGTCGCAGTGGTGGGTAGTATATGGGGCTTTGGTAACAAAACGGATGGCACTGTGATAGACTACATCCAATTTGGTGAGTAGAGTGTTGGTACCTATTTTGTAAATGACATCGCCAAAGTCAAGGATCGGTAGGATAGTCAGTTTTACGAGGGCATGTTTGGCAGCATGAGTGAAGGAGTCTTTGTTGCGAAATAGGAAGCCAATTCTAGATTTATTTTTGGATTAGAGATGCTTAATGTGAGTCTGGAAGGAGAGTTTACAGTCTAACCTGACGCCTAGGTATTTGTAGGTGTCCACGTATTCTAAGTCAGACCCGTAGAGAGTAGTGATGATAGTCCGGTTGGCGTGTGCGGGCAGCGTTTGATTGATAAGCATGCATTTAGTTTTACTAGCATTAAAGAGCAGTTGGAGGTGTTGTATGGCATTGAAGCTTATTTGGAGATGTGTTAACACAGTGTCCAAAGAGGGGCCAGAAGTATACAGAATGGTGTCATCTGCGTAGAGATGATTCAGAGAGTCACCAGCAGCGAGAGCAATATCGTTGATATATATAGAAAATAGATTCGGCCCAAGAATTGAACCCTGTGGCACCCCCATAGAGACTGCCAGAGGAACGGACAACAGGCCCTCCGATTTGACACACTGATCTGTATCTGAGAAGTAGTTGGAGAACCAGACAAGGCAGTCATTTTAGAAACCAAGGCTGTTGAGTCTCCCAATAAGAATACAGTGATTGACAGAGTCGAAAGCCTTGACCAGGTCGATGAAGATGGCTGCACAGTCATCTACACTGTCTTTTATCTATGACGGTTATGATATTGTTTAGTATGGCTGAGGTGCACCCATGACCAGCTTGGAAACCAGATTGCATAGCAGAGAAGGTACGGTGGGTTTCGAAGTGGTCAGTGATCTGTTTGTTAACTTGGCTTTCGAAGACTTTAGAAAGGCAGGGCAGGATCAATATAGGTCTGTAACAGTTTAGGTCTAGAGTGTCTCCCCCTTTGAAGAGGGGGATGACCGCGGCAGCTTTCCAATCTCTAGGGATCTCAGACGATACGAAAGTGAGGTTGAACAGGCTAGTAATAGGGGCTGCAACAATTTCGGCTGATAATTTTAGAAAGAAAGGGTCCAGATTGTCTAGCTCAGCAGACTAGTCCAGATTTTGCAGCTCTTTCAGAACATCAGCTATCTGGATTTGGGTGAAGGAGAAGTGGGGGGGGGGCTTGGGAAAGTTGCTGCGGGGGTACAGAGCTGTTGGCCGGGGTAGGGGTAGCCAGGTGGAAAGCATGGCCAGCCGTAGCAAAATGCTTATTGACATTTGTGATTATCGTACATTTATCAGTGGTGACAGTGTTTCCTAGCCTCAGTGCAGTGGGCAACTGGGAGGAGGTGCTCTTATTCTCCATGGACTTTACAGTGTCCCAGAAATTTTGGGAATTAGTACTACAAGATACAAATTTCTGTTTGAAAAAGCTAGCCTTTGCTTTTCTAACTGACTGTGTTCCCTGAAAAGTTGCATATCGCGGGGGGCTATTCGATGCTAATGCAGTGCGCCACAGGATGTTTTTGTGCTGGTCAAGGGCAGTCAAATCTGGAGTGAACCAAGGGCTAAATCTGTTCTTAGTTCTGAATTTTTTGAATGGGGCATGCTTATTTAAGATGGTGAGGAAAGCACTTTTAAAGAACAACCAGGCATCCTCTACTGATGGGATGAGGTCAATATCCTTCCAGGATACCCGGGCCAGATCGATTAGAAAGGCCTGCTCACTGAAGTGTTTTAGGGAGCGTTTGACAGTGATAAGGGGTGGTCGTTTGACAGCGGACCCATTACGGACGCAGGCAATGAGGCAGTGATCACTGAGGTGTATTTGGAGGGCAAGTTAGTTTGGATGATATATATGATGGTGCCCATGTTTACGGATTTAGGGCTGGTAGGTTCCTTGATAATTTGAGGGCATCTAGCTTAGATTGAAGGACAGCCGGGGTGTTAACTTAAACATATCCCAGTTTAAGTCACATAACAGTACAAACTCTGAAGATAGATGGGGGGCTATCAATTCACATATGGTGTCCAGGGCATAGCTGGGGGCTGAGGGGGGTCTGTAACAAACGGCAACAGTGAGAGACTTATTTCTGGAAAGGTAGGTTTTTAAAAGTAGAAGCTCAAACTGTTTGGGCAAAGACCTGTATAGTATGACATAACTCTGCAGGTTATCTCTGCAGTAGATTGCAACTCCACCTCCTTTGGCAGTTCTATCTTGACGTGAAATATTGTAGTTGGGGATGGACATTTTGGAATTTTTGGTGGCCTTCCTAAGCCAGGATTCAGACACGGCTAGGACATCAGTGTTGGCGGAGTGTGCTAAACAAGTGAATAAATCAAACTTAGGGAGGAGGCTTCTGATGTTAACATGCATGAAACCAAGGCTTTTATGGTTACATAAGTCAACAAATGAGAGTTCCTGGGGAATAGGTGTAGTACTGGGGGCTACAGGACCTGGGTTTACCTCAACATCACCAGAGGAACAGCGGAGGAGTAGGATAAGGGTACGGCTAAAGGCTTTAAGAACTGGTCGTCTAGTGCATTTGGTACAGAGAATAAAAGGAGCAGATTTCTGGGTGCGATAGAATAGATTGATGGCATAATGTACAGACATGGATATGGTAGGATGAGAATTCAGTGGGGGTAAACCAAGGCATTGGGTAATATTGAGGGAAGTTGCATCTCTGGAGACACCCGTTAAGCCAGGTGAGGTCTCCACGTGTGTGGGGCATGGGTCAAAGGAGCTATCTGAGGCATGTTGATCGGGACTGGGGTCTCTACAGTGGAATAGAACGATAAGGAATAACCTAAACAGCAACAGACAAGGCATATTGAAATAAGGGAGAGGCATAAAACAAACCCAGTTAATAAAGAGAGCTAAGATAACAATGGGTAAATGGCGATGAATACACTGAGAAAATGTTGAAAAAGTTGTGCCACACACAGGACCTGATATCGAATCTGAGGATTAACAGATAAACAGAATGAGGTACCGTGTTAGGGAACATTCTAGCAGGCAACAGCAATGTAGCCGAGTGATCATAAGGTCCGATGAGCAGCAAAAAGGTGAGCCATGGAGCAGTTCAGGGGACCCTGCACTAGGTGAGCAGGAGGCACGGCATTCGGAATGCTAGCGGGCCGGGGCTAGCAGATGGATCTTCGGCGACGTTGCAGCGGAAATTAGCTAGTACACGTCGACTAGCCGGGAGATGGGCCTAGCTCGGTGCTAGCTCAAGGCTTACTGGTGCAAGCTTTTGGACAGTAGTGTAGTGGAAGGAAACGTGATCCGATATGCTCAGGGTTGGTAGCACGCTGTGCAGACTGGCCGATATTGTCCGAACTACAGCTGGCTGATGTAGGCAGAGCAGTGGTGAGGACCGCTAGCAGTGGCTAGTAGCTAGTTAGCAAGCTAGCTAGCAGGCTAGCTTCTGTCGGAGGTTCAGTTCAATTATAAAAAATATATAAATAAATAAATAAAATAGTAGATCCATTCCACGTTGGGTGAGGTGGGTTGCAGGAAAAGTATTTGAGGAATAAGAAAAATATAAGGAAAGACAGACAAATTACAGACTATTTACACGGGACATGAGACAGGACAAAAAAACACGTCCGCACTGGCTGCAGTCTGTAGAGCGGATACAGGGGAGTACCCTCACTCCTTCGGAGTCTGTCTGTGTTCAAAGTTCATACCAAGTGGTATAATCAGCTCGTGCTGGATCCTGACTCGAAATTCACAGTTTTAACATGGTAATCGTCACATACACGTTATCTTCGCATGTAGATTTCGTTAGATAAGGTTTTAGTTTAACCATTCGCATCCACAGCTCACGCCGGGGTCTGCTTAGTCTGACATGAATGGTTTCACAAAGGCTTTTGTAAAGAGACAGAGAAGGGCATGTTTCCTAGTTGTCAGCCAATGTCTGCCCAACTGTGTGTGGCTACTGAATGTGCATAAGTTTAGTTATGAAAAAATGATCTATGTTAGGAGGATAAAACTACATTTAATATTTTCACAAATAGTTTCATATTTAAACACATCAATTGCATAACAATTCCATGTAAATATTATCACTAGAATGGTTAAGCTTTATAAGATGCAGATTATGACATCCTGTGGTCCGATTCGATGTCCTAGACCTCAACGGATTTCACATAATATTCTTTAAATACCAATGGGCATTTTCACCTGGAAAAGTAATTAAAATATTGTTCATTGTCTTACCTATTGAAGTTACCATACGTTCTCTGTGGTAACAAAGTGTCTCTCTCCAAACTCCATTTCAGTAAAGTGGAGAGAGAAGGTATTTATGAGGGTAATAAACCTGAAAAGTGGGAGAGAAAAGGGTTGGGAATGACCCCTCTCCACCCAACAGGGCAAGTCGTGACAGTGTTGACAACCAATTTATGGTAATGAGTCTATGAATTGCCCTCTCTATCTTTGATTTGGGAACTGGGCCTGTCATGCCAAATAATGTCCCCTGGCCAAATAGTGTCCCCCTCTATTTGGCATGACAGGCCCAGTCGACAAACTGAGACATGGCTTCAAACTCTCCACACCCCCCACATCACACATCAGACCCACATCAGTGCCATAGTTCATATTCAAATCACTTTGGCATTTGCATACTGCTTAGCCTAAATGTGTATATTGTTGTTTCTGCATGTGGTTTACTATTCATTGTTTTACACACTGGTAGCTAGCTCCCTGACCTTGTTGTGGGGCGAGTTCTGTGTCAACAGAAGCTGTTTGCCCCCTCCCTCCCTTGTCCATCTTACCCTCATTCCATCTGTCTTGTTTTTTCCTCCTTCCCTGGCCTCCTTCCTGTATAGAAGTAGAATCAGAGACTACTTTATTGTCTTATTTTGATCACCTGTGGCCCTGTCTGTACCCAGAATACACACAACCAATTCCACAAATTTCGAAGCATGGCAAACTGAAGGAAACCAAAAAGGCAGACACTATAGGAGGATATATTGGGCTGTTATGTGCCTTTATGTGTGAAAGATATTGTATAATTCTGTGGACCATCTTCTCTCCAACTTCTCCTGTGCTGTTTTGTCCCTGTGGTATCTCTGATCGTCTCATTTGTGAAGGCTGGACCATGCTTCTCGCATTGATGATTGTCAGTATCTCTATTTGTGACCAGGTATCCTTGCTAATTTGTAGAGAAACAGCTCTTTGGTGGAAGTGTGGAGCATTTGGGCCCAAATAAGCAGGAAACCATAGTTCCATTGTCTCGTTAGATTATTTTGTCCTTGAAACCAGGCCTATACAGGCAAATGTATCTCCCTTAACTGGAAATCTGATGGTATCCTTTAGTACCTTGTTTTCATTGATTAGTAATGTGTTTATGCCAGTTTACACAGTTGCTCTCTATACGTAATGTGTATTGTTTGAATTGGAAATTAGATGTTTCTTACTGTCAGGATTAGGGTTCAGAGTTGCCTCTGGGCATCTCTATGTGACTGACAGGATATGTGTTTTGAGAGAACTCTAGGTAACTCTAAATTGTATTTGTGTTTGGTCCCCAATTAGAGGCAGCTGCTATGCGTTGTCTCTAATTGGGGATCCTATATAAGGTGCTTGCCTTCCCACCTGTGTTGTGGGTTATTGTTTGTAGTGGTGCTTAGAAGTACCCTCACGTTACGATTGCTGTATCTTTGTTGTTTTGGTTCATTTAAATAAATATTACTACTACAACTCTGCGCCTTGTGTCCAGCCAACCAACCGTGACAGAATAACCCACCACAATAGGACCAAGCAGTGGCAGACTTTTGGGAAAATCTTCCAAGACTGTAATTTGGTTCCTGAGGAAGAGTACCTCTGCTGCATAGCCCAGGTCCGTGAAGAGGATTCAGGGCAGCGGCGACTCCGACGGGCTCCACGTCGGTGATCAAAGAGGAAGACCCAGCCCTGATGAACCTGCATAAAATTTTTATGTGGGTGGTCAGGGAGGCCAGGAGACGAACCAGTGCCACTACCCTTGTGTGCGGTCGAGGAGGACTTTTTATGGGGAGCAGAGAATAAGGACGAGGAGGAGTTCCTGTTGTGATACTTTGGGGCAGTATTGGAAGAGCTCAATCAGCCATGGGAGGAGGACGATGACGACGATGAGGCGTCGGACGAGGACAGTTTTGAGGACCGCAGGAGGATGTGTGGAACGAGTGGCTGTCGGCCCCCAGGTCAGAGCCTCCTGTGCCGGTCCCCAGCCGGTACGTTCAGTGCCGGCTCCCCACACCAGGCCTCCAGTGCATGTCCCCAGCCCGGTACGTTCAGGGCCGGCTCCCCGCACCAGGGCTCCAGTGCGCATCTCCAGCCCAGTACATCCAGTGCCGGCTCCCCGCACCAGGCCTCTGGTGCGCATCCCCAGCCCAGTACGTCCAGTGCCTGCTCCCTGCACCAGGCCTCCGGTGCGCATCCCCAGCCCAGTACGTCCAGTGCCGGCTCCCCGCACCAGACCTCCAGTGCGTGTCTCCACCCTGGTAGCTCCAGTGCCGGTTCCCAGCCCGGTAGCTCCAGTGCCAGTTCCCAGCCCGGTAGCTCCAGTGCCGGTCTCCAGCCCAGTACCTCTTGTGCCGGTTCTCAGCCCGGTATCTCCTGCGCCGGTTCCCAGTCCAGGACTGGCGTGCAGTCCAGCTCCGGGGTCGGAGATTCCCTCTGTGCCGGTGCCCAGTCCGGGAACGGCGTCCAGTCCAGCTCTGGCGTCGGAGCCTTTCCCTGGTCTGGTGACCAGTCCTGAGCCGGGGGCGGAGCCTCCGGACCCAGTGCTCAGTCCAGCTCCGAAGGTGGAGCTTTTTCCTGGTCTGGTGCCATGTCCTGCTCCAGGGTGGAGCCTCCGTACGACCTGGTGCCACGTCCTGATCCGGGGCTGGAGCCTCGGCCGATGCCAGCACCCCACCCTAAACCCCCCCTTGGGTGTCCCCAATTAGAGGCAGCTGCTATGCGTTGTCTCTAATTGGGGATCCTATATTAGGTGCTTGCCTTCCCACCTGTGTTGTGGGTTATTGTTTGTAGTGGTGCTTAGAAGTACCCTCACGTTACGATTGCTGTATCTTTTGTTGTTTTGGTTCATTTAAATAAATATGTTGAACTACTACTGCTCTGTGCCTTGTGTCCAGCCAACCAACCGTGACACTCAGAGAACTTAGAAAACAGCAGATGGCTCATTAATTCAGATAAATCAGCTAGAGTAACATAGTTTTCTCTTTAAGTATGCGTCTTCACAATCCTCTGAGAAAAGTACAGTAGTTACGTGCACTTTAAATCCTCTTTGACCTTTTACAAAGAAAAGACAGCACAAACGAAAGGGTAGGTGTTCTCATTTCATGCGTTTTCCGTTTTTTAATCAGTTGAATTATGCAGTTTGCTGATCGTTTAATTGGGTAACCCTTTAAGATGCAAATAGTGTACTATTGCAATTGGATATGGAATGTGATATTTCAACAAACACCTGTAATTGCTTTTTTTATCAGGTCTCCAGTGATGCAGAACAGTCATAAAACAAAGCCTGAGTGAGTGCGGATGTGAAAGTTTGATTACGTTTTAGCAACATTTATTCCTAAACCTTCACAAAGCATTGAGAACTGTGGATCTATAACAGTTTTTCATGGTGACTGGAACCGGATAGGTAGAGCAATGCTAAACTTTTGTTCTAGTACTCTGGTCAAAAGTAGAGCACTATATAGGGTGGTTTTTAGGACGCGTCCTGTTTGGGACGCATCCCTTTGTTTGCACATCACTGACAAAGTAGGCTTACTACTCCAGGCAAAATTTATTTTTTATTTCCGTTGTTAGATAAGATCTTGTTGCATCCCTTGATTTGTTTGTCATAGATCAGATTCCGCTGAATAATGCTATCTATTTTCAGTACAACCCTCTCCACAGTAGCCTGCTAGCACACTTACTATGCAGACTTCAAATATAATCCAAAATATCAATTTTGTGTTCTCTCTGCAGTCTCATGGGCCTCAAGTTGAGCATTCAGAGAGAGAGAGGGAGAGAGAGAGAGAGGCGGAGAGAGAGAGGGCAGAGACAGAGAGAGAGAGAGAGGCAGAGAGCGAGAGAAAGAGAGACAGAGGGCAGAGAGAGAGAGAAAGAGAGAGAGAGGCAGAGAGAGAGGGCAGAGAGAGAGAGAGAGAGAGAGAGAGAGAGAGAGGCAGAGCGCGAGAGAAAGAGAGACAGAGGGAGAGAGAGAGAGAGAGAGATGGCAGATATATATATGTATATATATATATATAGAGAGAGAGAGAGGCAGAGAGAGAGAGAGAGAGAGAGAAAGAGAAGCAGAGAGCTTCTGAGCTCTGAGCCAGTGGAGCTAGAGCTGGATCTGGGCTGAGAAAGAGCCACATACTGCTACTATACTCCACTGATGGAAGGCTGATGGCTCTCAGGCAGCCAGACCCAGCCTGGCCCATTACTGCTCCACTCTAGTCTGGCTTCATGGGTCTGGTACTGGACGGGCCATGTGTCTGATATTGGAGGGGCCATGGGTTGGTACTGGAGGGGGCATGGGTCTGGTACTAGAAGGGCCATGGGTCTGTTACTGGAGGGACCATGGGTCTGGTACTAGAAGTGTCACGATCGTGTGTTTCCATTGACCAAGGCAAGGCGTAGTGATAGTTCGACATTGTTTTATTCAACATAAAACTAAACCTGGTCGGAACTATACAAAATAATAACAATATACATGAACTAAAGGAAACCACACTTACTTGAAAGGAAACCACACTTACTTGAAAGTAAACCCCCTCTAAGGCGCGGACACCCGCGCCTTAGACATGGGAGGTGTGAGGAGGGACAATCCACTTCGGTGGCAGCTCAGGCCCCGGCGAAGTGGATAATTTCCTCCCTGACCTGAGTCCGATGACCAGTCCCGGAATGGGACCTGGCATGGCGAACGGCTCCGGCCATGTAGCGGTACAGACGACCGGACCCGGACTGGGCACCGGTGTGGCAGGACGCTCCGGTTCTGGAGCAGGGCAGACGTCCGGACCCCGACTGGGCACCGGTGGAGCAGACTGCTCCGGCATGGGAATGGAGCAGACGACCGGCCCCGGACTGGGCACCGGAGTGACAGGTGGTTCCGGCTCTGGGCAGACGTCCGGACCCCGACTGGGCACCGGTGGAGCGGACTGCTCCGGCATGGGAGTGGAGCAGACGGCCGAACCCGGACTAGGCACCGGTGGAGCGGACTGTTCCGGCATGGGAGTGGAGCAGATGGCCGAACCCGGATTGGGTACCGATGGAGCGGACTGCTCTGGCACTGGGGCGGAGCAGACGGCTGGACCCGGAATGGGTACCGGTGGAGCGGACTGCTCTGGCTCTGGAGAGAAGCAGACGGCTGGACCCGGATTGGGCTCCGGTGGAGGTTCAGGGCGGCTGACCTTCGCTGGAGGTTCAGGGCGGTTGACCTTCGCTGGAGGTTCAGGGCGGCTGACCTTCGCTGGAGGTTCAGGGCGGCTGACCTTCGCTGGACTGGGCACCGGACTGGGCACCGGTGGAGCGGACTGCTCCGGCACTGGAGTGAAGCAGACGACCGGCCCCGGACTGGGCACCGGTGGAGCGGACTGCTCTGGCACTGGAGCGGAGCAGATGGCTGGACCCGGATTGGGTACCGGTGGAGCGGACTGCTCTGGCACTGGAGCGGAGCAGACGGCTGGACCCGGAATGGGTACTCCGGGCTGCGGACCCTCGCTGGAGGTTCTGGGTTGCGGACCTTCACTGGAGGTTCTGGGCTGCTGACCTTCACTGGAGGCTCCGGGCTGCGGACCTTCACTGAAGGCTCCGGGCTGCGGACCTTCACTGGGCTGTGGACACGCACCATCGGGCGGATGTGTGGAGCAGGCACTGGCCGCACTGGGCTGGTAAGACGCACTGGAAGTTGAATGTGTGGGGCCGGCACTGGAGGCACCTGGCTGGACGCACACACTGGAGGTCGGGTGCGAGGAGCCGGAACTGGGCGTACCGGACTGGGAAGACGCACCGGAAGTTGAATGCGTGGAGCCGGCACTGGAGGCACCGGGCTGGTGACACGCGCCTCCGGGCGAGTGTGGAGAGTAGGCACTGGACATACCGAACTGGAGAGGCTTCCCGGAGACTCGGCTTGGAAGGTTGCCACCGAATGACCCGGATTGGGAATGCCCCTCTTGGGCCTCCCCTCAGCTCCGTCCTCTCGCTCTCGCATTCCTTCCAATTCTGCCTACTCAGCTCCGTGATCCTCCTGAATATTCCAGCCCGGTATCGCGCCTCCTCTTCCAACGCCGTCCAGCCCTGTTCCTCTTCCTCCTCATCATCATGCCACCTGGAGAGTGGTACTGGCGCCTCCTCCTCTCGGCCAGACCACCCCCATAGCCCCCCCCCAAAATTCCCTTGGGGTTGTCGGCGGGCGTTTCCCCGTATCGCGCGTCACGCATAACGTGGCGGCACCTCCTCTCTCTCCCTCTCTCCCCAGTTACGCTGCTTGGTCTGGTAGTGGTGGGTCATTCTGTCACGATCGTGTGTTTCCATTGACCAAGGCAAGGCGTAGTGATAGTTCGACATTGTTTTATTCAACATAAAACTAAACCTGGTAGGAACTATACAAAATAATAACAATATACATGAACTAAAGGAAACCACACTTACTTGAAAGATGACATCAAACAATGACCCACACAAACGTGTTGGGTTGAGCAACTTAAATAGAATCCCCAATCAGAGACAACGTCTCACAGCTGTCTCTAATTGGGGATTCAACACAAAATGAAAAACACAGATCTAGATATCTAGATCTGTCAGGCTCTGACCATGGCCAAAAGGTACTCCCTATGGCCAGAGCCTGACAAGAAGGGCCATGGGTCTGGTACTGGAGGGACCATGGGTCTGGTACTGGAGGGGCCATAGGTCTGGTACTGGAGGGACTATGGTTCTGGTCCTGGAGGGAATATGGTTCTGGTACTGGAGGAACCATAGGTCTGGTACTGGAGGGCCATAGGTCTGGTACTGGAGGGGCTATGGGTCTATAGGCAGCCTCTCTGCTCTGTTCTAGACAATAGATCTGGAGATGAGAGAAAGCCTAATGCTGCTGCTCCATGCTGAGTGATGGCTGATGCCACTCAGACAGCCAGACCCAACACCGCCCACTCTACTGTAGTCTGGCTCGGTACTGAAGTAGTCATTGTCACACTCCGACTGCATGGCTGCTGTCCTGTGTGTATTGAGGCCACAACGTAACTATTGCCTCAAAATAATTGACCCATCTCCCTTTCTTGTGAGCAAACACACTGGATGATTGTAGGGAAGCAAGTGTGTTATTACTGGCACTCATATTGGACAGCGTTTACCGTAGAGTATAGGCAGTTTACTGAGGTTGTATAGTACCTATCACACACACATTGCTTAGATTGGATGTCAGGATTCATCACTATATTTCAGCCAATCAATTCATATTATCTATCTCGCTAATGAGTAAAAGCTGATATTTTGTTGTTGTTTTAGCGTAATGGTAATGAAACTAGTGCATTTATGACAAATGAAGATATGTTTGATACCACCTTATGCAAAGAATATGCTGCCGGCCCCCTGGGGTGCAGGGATCCTGCCTCCTCCTGAAAGATCTGTATGAATGGCACCCAGTTCCCTAAATATAGTAGTCTAAATGGTCATACACACAAACTAAATTTGAATTGTATCAAATCAAATCCCATTTTATTGGTCATATACACATATTTAGCAGATGTTATTGCAGGTCTAGCGAAACGCTTGTGAATTATACTGGTAGGTTTGATTGATTGTGGAGGCTGTGTATATGTCACCTGTCTTGCTCTCCTTAGAACAAATGTGCAGCCAGTGTGCATTCCTACTCACAAGCATGCACACACATGTACACACACGTATGCACACACCCACACACACACTTTACACTCAGTCTACAGTGTGAGAGATTTTGCTGTGTTAGGTTAAAGCTGACCCTTAACACAAGTTAGGCTAAACGTGGAAATAAAAAATGTGAAACCAGGTCTTCTGAAATTGGGTCTAGTTCAGACTGTCTGTCTGTCGGTCTGTCTGTGGGCACAGCAGAGAGCCCCTCCAGCATCCACCATGCTTGGCTGCCACTAAGAGGGGAGCATAATTAACCGTGGCCTTTTCCTCCAAGCCTCTGAGAATGAGAGAAAGAGGAAAAGAGAGAGGGAGACAGAGAGAGAGGGAGATAGAAAGAGAGAGAGGGAGATGGAGATGGAGAGGGAGATAGAGAGGGAGAGAGATGGATAGAGAGAGGGAGATAGAGAGAGAGGGGGAGAGAGAGCGAGAGAGAGCGAGAGAGAGAGAGGGATATAGAGAGCTAGAGATAGAGAGAGAGAGAGAGAGAGAGAGAGAGAGAGAGAGAGAGAGAGAGAGAGAGAGCCGGCTGTGAAATAAATAAGTGACATTTGAATGCCTTCCATGTGCCTCTACTGTCAGTATAACAGTGCAGTTCACACACACACACATTTATTTTCGGCTGCCTGTCAGATTGTCAGAGTACCAGGTCATAGCAACACCCAGCAGGCTAAAGACAGACCCAGCAGGCTAAAGACAATTAGCCCACCATTTCAACCAACACTGGGTGATTTCCCATTAAGTGCTATAAGCACGCCTGGCAAAGATGCCTGGCACAGCAAACAGACATGGCCACCCAGGAATGAGATCTTTTGTTTGGTTAGAAGATGACAGACGACACAACACTTGGCTTAGTTGTCTTATTGTTGTCTAGGAGCTAACTGACTCCTCTTTGCTTTGTTTTGTTTGTTTGTCGAATGCTCTGTACACAGTTTTACTTATCGTTATACAAACAGGGTTCCAATGCCTCAGGGGTTTAGAACAAGGTGCTGGCAACACCAGGGCTGCAGGTTTGATTCGTGCATCAACTGAAAATAAGTCTCACTGTCACTGTTGACGAATCACTTTAATTGACATATTAAAGGAGTATTATTATAGGAATAAGACAAAGATAAACATAGTAGATTTCACATAACACGAATTTGTGGCGTTGCCATAGTTTTAACCATTGTTTTCTTATCAGAGTAGTAAAATAAAAGTGCTAAATAAAAGTGCTAAATACATTTTTAAATAAAGTGCTAAATAAAGTGAAAAATAAAGTGATAAATAAAGTGCTAAAGGAAGTGCTAAATAAAGTACTAAATAAGGTGCTAAATAAGGTGAAAAATAAAGTGCAAAATAAAGTGATAAACATAGTAGATTTCACATAACACGAATTTGTGGCGTTGCCATAGTTTTAACCATTGTTTTCTTATCAGAGTAGTAAAATAAAAGTGCTATATAAAAGTGCTAAATTAAGTGCTAGATAAAAGTGCTAAATAAATGTCTAAGTAAAGTGATAAATGAAGTGATAAATAAAGTGATGAATAAAGTGATAAATAGAGTGCTAAATAAAGTGCCCTATCATCAAAACTCCTCTTATACACCAAACAGAGCACTCTTGTCATAGACGCTGAATGTACAAAACATTAAGAACACCTTCCTAATATTGAGTTACACCTCCCCCTCATTTTGCCCACAGAACAGCCTCAATCCGTTGGGGCATGGACTCTACAAGGTGTCGAAAGCGTTCCACAGGGATGCTTGGCCATGTTGACTCCAATGCTTCCCACAGTTGTGTCAAGTTGGCTGGATGTCCTTTGGGAGATGGACCATTCTTGATACTGTCGATACGGGAAACTGTTGAAATAAACCGGTGCGCCTGAAACCTACTACCATACCCTGTTCAAAGGCACTTCAATATTTTGTCTTGCCCATTCACCTTCTGAATGGCACACATACACAAGCCATGTCTCAATTGTCTCAAGGCTTAAAAATCCTTCTTTAACTACAGTCCACTGATTGAAGTGGATTTAACAAGTGACATCAATAAGGGATCATAGCTTTCACCTGGATTCACCTGGTCTGTCTATGTCATGGATAGTTCCTAATGTTTTGTACACTCAGTGTATGTGTTCTTTCTGTTTAGTATGGCGGTGGGCCTTAAGATAACACAGAAAGGCCTTGTGAATTGAGTATCTATCAGGCCTAATGTTATGCGTTCCACGTTCTAATCAATTCTGCTGGCTGGCACGCTCCTCAACGTGCACTTCTGGGAAATCTACTAGGCCAGAATGTAGACAGCATCCTGAAGCAGGAAGTGACTGAGCTCTGACCTTGGGCGGGATGGAGCTAAGAGTAATGTAGAATGCCCCACACACACACACACACCCTGGACGTAACACACACATGCACAGACAATAAACACAGAGTACATTCACACAGTGTCATATACACGCATACATATGAACACACACTATCATGCAATAGATACAGGCACTCACTCACTGTCATACACAAGGACACACACACACATACTAAGTACACACAAGTACTCCCTCTCTGCCTGTCACACACAACCACATATGTGCACACACACGCACACACACACACACACACAAATTCCAACCGTGGCAGAGTGGAAATCCATTAAAGTTTGCCCCTATCCAAAAAGCTAGTAAGAAATAAGAAAGTACGGACACTGCTCAATGCTCAAAGTTGTGACAGTCAGTTGGTGGGGATGGCTAGAGTCGCAGACATTTATCAGTGGCTGTGCAGCCATCAGGCATCTGGGTGGAAGAGGAGGATAGAGGAGGCTAAAGTGGAGGTGGCAGACGACCAGAGAGCTGTCAAGTGGGCCAAGGGGAGGAGGGGGGAGGGACAGGAGAGCCTGGCTGGCAAGAAACACTGGATCTCTGGATCTCCCTGTCCTTCCTAGACCCAGACCATGCCAGGGTAGGAGTGATGATTGAGGATCACATTTGCCTTGATGAATTAATTAGTATGATTACATGGCCAGGGGTAGACCTGATCCGGGATCAGCACTCTTATGATAGAGGTCTCCCATGGCCATGTAATCTTATTCATCCTATTTATATGTCACTTGATATATGTGGGAGTCAGACTCATGCAACATGGATTATAGATTAAACATCTAGGCTATTCTGCCTCAAACAACATCCAATGTTACCTAACACACGTATTCGCGTGTTGGCAGTCAGATTAATCTATTCATATGGATCCAGATCCGGCTTTAGCCACCTATAGGTTAATCTGTCTCACGCCATATCCCACATTACCTACGGCCTGCCAAACCAAACCATCTCCTTTTCACATCCACATGACAACCAGGCTAGTTTACAGTACATTAAAGCAGACAGAGTGGTAACTGTGTTCTAACATATGCATGCTAATCTGCATGAAGCTGGTGTGTGATGGAAATAATTGCATGTACCACATCTGGCATCTATGCAAATCCAACATTCTGTTGCAGTAGGCAATGTCTGCATCCTAAATGGCACCCTATTCCCTATATAGCGCACTACGTTTGACCAGAGCACTATAGGCGCTGTTCAAAAGTAGTGCACTACACAGGGAATAGGGTGCCATTTGGGACAACTGCATTAATTGATTCAGCTGCATGGATTCCGGAATTCCATGTCATTGTTCTAAAACGGAATGCTATGACAATCAACACTACATGTTGTCAGTGGTCAGCCCCCAGGTTACTACATGTTGTCAGTGGTCAGCCCCCAGGTTACTACATGTTGTCAGTGATCAGCCCCCAGGTTACTACATGTTGTCAGTGGTCAGCCCCCAGGTTACTACATGTTGTCAGTGGTCAGCCCCCAGGTTACTACATGTTGTCAGTGGTCAGGCCCCAGGTTACTACATGTTGTCAGTGATCAGCCCCCAGGTTACTACATGTTGTCAGTGATCAGCCCCCAGGTTACTACATGTTGTCAGTGGTCAGCGCCCAGCTTACTACAAGTTGTCTTGTCCCGTCCTGACTCCACCACTTATTTTAAACCAAGTGGACTCAGGAAGAGCTATGACACCAATCCACTTGACACCAGATTTATCACCAGCAACAGGCAGGCAGCTCATAGCCGTAACTCAGCAGGCCGCCATTACAACATACTGCTCAATCCTTGACATTTCTAAACCACATTTCCATCTATTAAGGAAGAAAATCAGCTTAACTTATTTGACTAACACAAAACCTATTTTTGTTCATCATGACTCGTTTCGCTAGGGCTTGTCATGGTCATGTAAGCAGCTGTTGTGGTTGGACTGTGGCAGTAGTGAGATACAGTGCCTGCAGAAAGTATTCATACCTCTTGAATTTTTTAAAATTCTGTTGTTTTACAGCCTGAATTTAAAATTGATTAAATTGAGATTTTTTGGTCCCTGGACTACACACGATAATGTCAAAGTGGAATTATTTTTTTCTAAATGTTTACAAATTAATAAAAAATGAAACCTGAAATGTCTTAGTGTATAGTGTAACATGATTTTTGAATGACTACCTCATCACTGTACCCCGCACATATATTTATCAGTCAAGCAGTGAATTTCAAACACAGATTCAACAACAAAGAACAGGGAGGTTTTCCAATGCCTCGCAAAGAAGAACACCAATTGGTAGATGGGTAAAAGTAAATACAGTACCAGTCCAAAGTTTGGACACACCTACTAATTTTTTCTTTCTTTTTTACTATTTTCTACATTGTAGAATAATAGTGAACAAAAGCTGAAGGACATACGCACATCCAGGTACTTTCCACAGGTACTGGAGTTGTAGGCACGCTTATGAAAAACAGAAAGAAAACGCCGCACACTGCTGTTAATGCTCCCAGGTGATATCTTTTTATAACAATGATGATACATTCAATGTATCAAAATATATGATCATATACAAGGAATGTGATCAATATTTACAGTAATATACATGCACGTACCATATTCATACAATATTCAATTAGGATTAAAAAAAAAAACACAATTTGGACACATTGAAACTATAAAACGGTTTCAAGTCAAACTCCTCTTTAAGGCCAAGAAGAGACTGCGTTGAGCCTGTGGATCCAGAAAGATTCCCTTTGAAGAAGTTTCCTCTCAATGTCCCCTCCCCTGCGTGACATCTTGACCATTTCTATTCCAATGTATCTCAGAGAACTAATAGGGTGTCCAGCAACCAGTTTTATTGTCTCATCTGTCCGTATATTGCTGCGGTGCTCACTGATCCGTGTCTTAAGGCTTCTGCAGGTTTTCCCGATGTAAGACAGACCACAAAGACATTTCAACATGTGAACAACATTGGTGGACATGCAGGTAATCAGGCATTCGATGTTAAATCTTTGTCCTGAGTTATATTTGTAGGTGAAGCTGCATCGAGCACATTGGCCACATTTGTAATCACCCTCCGGAACCTTGTCCAAGAAAGTTTCCCTTTTCTCTGGTGGGTAATCAGATTCAACCACAATGTCTCTCATGTTTGGGAGTCTTTTAAAGACCATTCGTGGGGGATATTTAAAATTGGGTTTCAATTGTGGGTCAGTATCAATAATGTACCAGTGCTTCCTGATAATGTCCTTAAATGCCTTCCCCAAAGGTGAGTATTGGGTAAAGCATGAGGGGACATGTTCTGCTTTTTCTTTAACTCTTGGTTGAAGGCTTTCCAGCTGAGTTAGTCCTTCAAAACGATCATTGGCATGTTTTAACCAATTGTCTTTGTACTTAAACCTTTGTGTGAGGTCCGCGGTCTGTTTCTGATAAGAAGCATCAGAGCTGCATATTCTTCTGATGCGACTGAATTGACTTATAGAGAGACTTTTAGTAAGTGGATGTGGATGAAAGCTGTCACCTCTAAGGAAGGTATTCCTGTCCGTAGGTTTCCTATAGAGATTTGTAGAGAGGGAGATTTTGTCCTTAATAACCATCACATCAAGAAAACTGGTGAAAAATTGTGAAATTAAGGTTTTCATTCATAGAGTTTAGATAAGCATGGAATTCCAAAAGTTCGTCCTGGGTCCCTGCATAGATCCTGAAAATGTAATTGTGGATGGTTTTACCAAATAGGGCTATCTTCTGTATACCACCCTTACCTTATCACAACACAACTGATTTGCTTAAACACATTAAGAAGGAAAGGAATTGCACAAATTGACTTTTAACAAGGCACACCTGTTAATCGAAATGCATTCCAGGTGACTACCTCGTGAAGCTGGTTGAGAGAATGCCAAGAGTGTATAAAGCTGTCATCAAGGCAAAGGGTGGCTACTTTGAAGAATCTCAAATATAAAATATATTTTGATTTGTTTAACACTTCTTTGGTTACTACTTTATTCTATTGATGTCTTCACTATTATTCTACAATGTAGAAAATGCAAAAAATAAAGAAAAACCCTTGAATGAGTGTTCTAACCTTTGACTGGTACTGTATGACAATGATACATTTCTGTATTTCATTTTCAATACATTTGCAAACATTTCTAAAAACATGTTTTCGCCTTGTCATTATGGGGTATTGTGTGTAGATGGGTGAGAAAAAAACAATTTTAAATGCTGTAACACAACAAAATGTGGAATAAGTCAAGGGGTATGAATACTTTATGAAGGCACTGTATCAAACAACTAGAGGCTCCATGGAAATTCACAGCCACAACGATTTACATGGCTCCTCAGAAGCTCATATTTTAGCAACGGATGATTAAGGCAAACAAGAATTTCATCATCCACCCAATCATCGCATCGTTACCAGCCCCACACTCTCATTCCAAACCAGCAGCACAGAAAATGAACCCGATTTCCAGTCGTTTTTGGTCAAATTTGTCCCTTGGTTTGTGAGAGACTATTGAATAGCTACAAGCAAGTGCAGCTCCTCCTGAAATAATAATAGCATCAGCTCCCCTCTCTTACTTCTACAAGCGGCGGGCGGGCTGGCGGCAGGAGGGCCGGCGACACGCGACACGGATGCTCGGCTCTGGGAATGAATTTCATTTGGAACCACATTAGAGTTATTGGTTGATGCTCAGAGCGCACTGCTGAATTGAAATGGCTGATAGGCACAAGGGCTCGGCTCGGCTCTCTGTCTGGCTCCCAGACGAGCCCTCTGAACATTAGAGCAGGCAGTGTCCTGATGGGAGCAGGCACAAAATGTCATGATGCCTCTGCAATGTGTGGAGAAGAGGAGAAGAGAGGAGAGGAGACGAAGGGAGAGGAGACGAAGGGAGAAGAGAAGGAGGGATAGGAGAGGAGGGATAGGAGAGGAGGGAGAGGAGAGGAGGGTTCGATCATTTATTTTTATATCAATTTTAAATCTGATTGATTGCTGCCTAGCCTATACCAGAGGTGGGAGAGAGTCACTATTATTTGAGTCACTAGAAATTCACAAGTCACAAGGTCCAAGTCTCATGTTGAGTCCTAAGTGGAAAGTCCAAGTCGTGCATTCTAAGAGCATGTCAAGTCGATTCAAGTCACACGTTTTTTCAAGTCAAGTCTCAAGTTAACAAAAAAAATCGATACAACTTCAAATCTATGTATTTATTATGGCTGCCAAACAGACCTTTTCATTATTGTGATTATGTAGCCTAATAATACATTTGAACAACAAATTCCAAATTAAAGCTTCGTAAGTAAATCATCAATTTCAAGCAATTGTTACATACCAAAAGACCAGTAGGCCTATGCTGGTAATTTATGGTTGATGCCCCATTACTGGTGAGATTGCAAAGTAAAGGTTCATATTTTTTATCACCATACTACACTATATATATATATATATATACAAGTATGTGGACACCCCTTCAAATGAACGGATTTGACTATATATAATGTATAATATATTTTATAATTAATTTGTTTAGATGCAATATTCATAAATAAAGTAAATAACTCAACCCTGTCACAGGTTTACAACCCTGTTACAATGAAACATGTGACGGGGTTGAGTGTGACGGGGTTGAGTTTTTTTGGCTCAAAATGGCCTCTGCTCCTCGTGTGGTGAAGGACAGGAGACCATATTGTGTGCATGAAATTAATAGATAGTATATTTTTATGGGTTAAAGTATAAGTACTAGTTTTCCATCTTTATTTCATGTAACGGGGTTAAGTTGGTCAGCTCGACGATCCCCATCTGTGTTTGTCTATACTATGTGTATGCGCGTGTGTGTGTGTGTGTGTTTGCATGCGTGTTTGGTGGGTGTTTTGTTATGGCTGTGTGAGCTGGCGGCGGAGACAGATATTTGCATGATGAATGGCAGGTCTGGGTAAGTCCCAGTAGATGTAAATTAAACAAAGCTCCTTTACTCCAATATTTGCCAAGCCCATTCACTTTGATCTTTGCACAGTCTGTAATAGCTTGTATTTTGGCAGGTTTCAATCTGGCTAGGTTTTTGTGCATCAGTAATAAACCCTGGTATTTGGGTAAAGACTTTTCATTGTTGACTGCGGTGGGTTGAGTGGGCACAGTGTCTGGGCAGAAAAGAGGCCTGTGATGGGAATTCTAAACAAAATTCGAATCATTTTCCATATTCAGTCCCAAGTAAAATCGCCTCGAGTTTTGAATGGCAGGGAAGTTTTACCATCATGCTTATTGCTTGTCATCACACATCATACATCTATTGATGTTTTAATTGTAATAGAATGCAGATTGCTGTACAGTTTTATGTTGATGATTTATGGAGATCACATTGCCTTTCAAAGGGAGAAAAGCGCCTTTGATCATTACATCATGTATGTGCATACAAAGCAAACTCTTATTAATATGCTGTATAATCGTGATATTGACCAATTAAAATTCAATTATGCTACAGTTTTCCAGAAACACACATGTAGGCGTGTGATAGTTATCAACAACACTGTGGTGGTTTCGTATTGTATATTATTTATGGTAATTAATGACAATGAATTTCGGTGACAAAGTTCTATGAAGTATTGTTTGTTCACCTGGGTGTTACATGGGTGTTGTACAGTTGATTGCCTTGACTGTAGGTCATTAGAGAGCCATCTTGATACAGTACATGTGCCCTTGATAGATAGATAGATAGATAGATAGATAGATAGATAGATAGATAGATAGATAGATAGATAGATAGATAGATAGATAGATAGATAGATAGATAGATAGATAGATAGATAGATAGATAGATAGATAGATAGATAGATAGATAGATAGATAGATAGATAGATAGATAGATAGATAGATAGATAGATAGATAGATAGATAGATAGATAGATAGATAGATAGATAGATAGATAGATAGATAGATAGATAGATACAGTGGGGAGAACAAGTATTTGATACACTGCCGATTTTGCAGGTTTTCCCACTTACAAAGCATGTAGAAGTCTGTAATTTTTATCATAGGTACTCTTCAACTGTGAGTGACGGAATCTAAAACAAAAATCCAGAAAATCCCATTGTATGATTTTTAAGTAATTAATTTGCATTTTATTGCATGACATAAGTATTTGATACATCAGAAAATCAGAACTTAATATTTGGTACAGAAACCTTTGTTTGCAATTACAGAGATCATACGTTTCCTGTAGTTCTTGACCAGGTTTGCACAAACTGCAGCTGGGATTTTGGCCCACTCCTCCATACAGATCCTTCAGGTTTCGGGGCTGTCACTGGGCAATACGGACTTTCAGCTCCCTCCAAAGATTTTCTATTGGGTTCAGGTCTGGAGACTGGCTAGGCCACTCCAGGACCTTGAGATGCTTCTTACGGAGCCACTCCTTAGTTGCCCTGGCTGTGTGTTTCGGGTCGTTGTCATGCTGGAAGACTCAGCCACGACCCATCTTCAATGCTCTTACTGAGGGAAGGAGGTTGTTGGCCAAGATCTCGCAATACATGGCCCCATCCATCCTCCCCTCAATACGGTGCAGTCGTCCTGTCCCCTTTGCAGAAAAGCATCCCCAAAGAATGATGTTTCCACCTCCATGCTTCACGGTTGGGATGGTGTTCTTGGGGTTGTACTCATCCTTCTTCTTCCTCCAAACACGGCGAGTGGAGTTTAGACCAAAAAGCTCTATTTTTGTCTCATCAGACCACATGACCTTCTCCCATTCCTCCTCTGAATCATCCAGATGTTCATTGGCAAACTTCAGTGGGGCCTGGACATGCGCTGGCTTGAGCAGGGGGACCTTGCGTGCGCTGCGGGATTTTAATCCATGACGGCGTAGTGTGTTACTAATGGTTTTCTTTGAGAATGTGGTCCCAGCTCTCTTCAGGTCATTGACCAGGTCCTGCCGTGTAGTTCTGGGCTGATCCCTCACCTTCCTCATGATCATTGATGCCCCACGAGGTGAGATCTTGCATGGTGCCCCAGACCGAGGGAGATTGACCGTCATCTTGAACTTCTTCCATTTTCTAATAATTGCGCCAACAGTTGTTGCCTTCTCACCAAGCTGCTTGCCTATTGTCCTGTAGCCCATCCCAGCCTTGTGCAGGTCTACAATTTTATCCCTGATGTCCTTACACAGCTCTCTGGCCTTGGCCATTGTGGAGAGGTTGGAGTCTGTTTGATTGAGTGTGTGGACAGGTGTCTTTTATACAGGTAACGAGTTAAAACAGGTGCATTTTTTTGTTAGATTCCGTCTCTCACAGTTGAAGTGTACCTATGATAAAAATTACAGACCTCTACATGCTTTGTAAGTAGGAAAACCTGCAAAATCGGCAGTGTATCAAATACTTGTTCTCCCCACTGTAGATAGATAGATAGATAGATAGATAGATAGATAGATAGATAGATAGATAGATAGATAGATAGATAGATAGATAGATAGATAGATAGATAGATAGATAGATAGATAGATAGATAGATAGATAGATAGATAGATAGATAGATAGATAGATAGATAGATAGATAGATAGATAGATAGATAGATAGATAGATAGATAGATAGATAGATAGATAGATACTTTATTGATCCCGGAGGGGACATTTCTTCATCAAGCAGCCACGAAAAAACACAGAGCAGGTGCAAAATGCCAGAACGAAAATACACAAAAGACAGATACACGATACATGATACTACAAACAGACATGCTCGCACAATATATTCTGGGATCATCTGCCATGATATCTCTATTCATATCCGTGGAACATTCTTAGTATATTTCTGCTGCATCATCTACTGTATGTATGACTTGGTTTTATGGACAACAAAGAAAACTTGTCAAGAGGGACAAAAATTAAATCACCAGCCACCTTTCCCGCTCCTGAATTTTATAGACTGACTGTCGAGGTGACGAGCAAAAAGCAAGCAGCTGTTCAGCTGTTGCTCAATAACAAGCCTGTCTGAACTAGCTGAAAATATGTCTGGCAGCACACTATGACTATTGATTGTCGTTGAAGGTAGTTATCTCCCTGATCTTTAATGCAGAACCACGATGGTTTATGAATGAGGCATTGGACTCTCAATCACGAGCCGGAGCCATAGAACGATAATTCACTTCCTCCCATGATGCATCTCTGGTCCTGGGTCGCAACGTGGATAATTTGAAGAGTGGAAAAGTAATTAGTTATCGTCGTTGAAACTTCACAGGACAATGAGCAGAAGAGTAGAATTCTTCACTGCAATCTAGACAATTGATTATACCTGATATAGTTAAATAAAGGTTAAATAAAATAAATAAAAAAATAAGTGGAATACTTGCAAACAGTGAATATGAGGACATATATGAGAATATGAGGAAGAAAATTTTCATTTAGTTTTGACATAAGATAACTGACAATGCCTGAGAAGGCTTAGACTCTCTCTTTACAGTAAACTAGTTGTCTACCTAATTGTCAGTAGACTGGATTTGATACAGCAACAGCGCCTCTTTTTGGGTTGGTAGATTACTACAGGCTTCATAGCTACCACCAATATGATAGTGAATGATGGGCCGGGATCCTTACAAGATCTTGTAAGCCTGTTTGCAAACCTCACATCTATTGCCATTACCTCTAAAACAGCTTTCAAACAGCTTCCTTTGATTGAAGAAGTTCAAGTGATTAAGACTGCTTTGTCATGACAGGAAATGGATAGAGGGGTGGATTTTTAAAGGTACTACCTGGGAAGAGGTTTGGTTGATGGAGGAAGAAGACAAGGTGATCATACAGAACATGGCTGCTGCGTAATATTCGCCCAGGGGAGGAGACTGATGGGATGTCTGTGTTTATCACTGGAACGCCACAATAGAGCTGTTAGACCTCATTAACACTGCGTGACTGTACCTACCATGCTATAGCCTAAGACAACATGTGTCCATGTGAAGATATTCACTGTTTTTGTGTTTTCTTCTCTTTTTTTGTGCTCAACATTGTATTTTTATTTCACCATATACAACACACAAGGCAGGGTCACGTTACAAATACTAGCCGACATGACAACACTAACATACAATAAAACGATGTGCATACTGTCAGGAGTCAATTATTTGAGTGCACAATATGACATTTACAGAAAGGAAAACATATATAAAAACATATTCTATATTATTCTCAGAAACAAAAAGGTCGGCCCCCCACTCCCTTACCATGTACTGTAGGTCCATTGCTTGGTCAAGAGTTGTTGATATCTGATAGATTTTTGCATAATACATCCCATGCATCAACTGTCTTTGCCCAAGCTTTGTTTCTGTATACAAACAACCTCTTGAAAGTATTACAACCATGTTTGAGGCGAGAGGATTTCAGGGGTAATGCTGTACCCAAGAAAGCAAAGGTAACTGAACTAAAGGACCATCGCCCCGTAGCGCTCACTTCTGTCATCATGAAGTGCATTGAGAGACTAGTCAAGAATCATATCACCTCTACCTTACCTGCCACTCTAGACCCCCTTCAATTTGCTTACTGACCCAACAGATCCACAGACTATGCAATCGCCATCACTCTGCACACTGCCCTATCCAATCTTGACAAGAGGAATAAGAATGCTGTTCATTGACTATACCTCTGCATTCAACACCACAGTACCCTCCAAGCTCATCATCAAGCTTGAGGCCCTGGGTCTGAACCCCGCCCTGTGCAACTGGGTCCTGGACTTCCTGATGGGCCACCCCCAGGTGGTGACGGTAGGAATCAACACCTCCACTTTGCTGATCCTCAACACTGGGGCCCCACAAGGGTGCGTGCTCAGCCCATGCAGATGACACAACAGTAGTAGTAGTTGATTACCAACAATGACGAGACAGCCTACAGGGAGGAGGTGAGGGCTCTGGGAGTGTGGTGCCAGGAAAATAACCAACAAAGCAAAGGAGATGATCGTGGACTTCAGGAAACAGCAGAGGGTGAACCCCCCTATCCACATTGACGGGACCAGAGTGGAAAAGGTGGAAATCTTCAAGTCTTTGGTGTGCACATCACTGACAATCTGAAATGGTCCACCCACACAGACAGTGTGGTGAAGAAGGCGCAACAGAGCCTCTTCAACCTCAGGAGGCTAAAGAAATGTGTCTTGCACCTAAAACCCTCACAAACGTTTATAGATGCACAATTGAAAGCATCCTGTCGGGCTGCATCACTGCCTGGTAGGGCAACTGCACCGCCCGCAACCTCAAGGCTCTCCAGAGGGTGGTGTGGTCTGCCCAAATGGTAGAATCGCTTGTAGCCCAAACGGTTATGTTTCTTGTTTTTATATCTGTTAGGAAAACAAACATGTTTTCAATGTTCTCAGACTTCAATTGATTACTTCCATTGCCCTATGAAGCAGGGTAGAAGTGCATTGAAACAAATAAAGTATTCTGCTTTTGTGCTGTTACTAACAATAATAGAAACTCATCCTGCCGGTGAGCTGTCTGTTCTGAGGACGTTGATGACATCACATGATGCTGATGACAAAGGTCACTTTCATTTGTGTGCAACGTCCGGAGCCCCAGGTGTAAAGATTAGTCACATTTACCCTAATGATATCCCTTTTTAATGGTAGCTACCATGGTAACATGTGTCTATTATATGTATATTTTAAATTCTTTGTTTTACATTTCTACAGATGAATCATGAAACATCGTTCCACAATGGCTGTGAATGACACATTTGTTAGAGATTTATTTTCATGAAAAACTTTGTTATGTCTGACTATCTTTTGATTTATCCACTTGAGAGGTTCTCATTCTATTTCTCATCTATAGCAAGGGCGAACACAAAGGAATACAACTAAGCTGAATACACTTCTGGGAGCCAATTGAATTTGTAACTCAGCCATGTCACCTTGGGATGAATTGATTGAGGGTTCTTCAGCGGAACTTTCAAAAATGCGTCATAATAAATGGAAAAGTCTGTCAAGCATCAACAGAGCACCTGCGGGCAAACCTTTTATTCCAGCAACTTTATGTGCATAATAATACAGTAAATAGTGGAGGAATTTTAGTTGTATTGGAAGCCTCTCCAGTCCACTTATTTTCTCCAAAATGTATTGTCAGATTTCTCACACCTCCCTGGTTTTGTGTATAATAGTGTAGTTTTGCTGTATATGAGATTTATTTTATTTTCTTGATTTATAACTAGCCTCTTTTTAAAACAAGTCTTCCTCTCCAGATCCGTGTCCCTGTGAACAAATCAGGTATTGTGTTTTGGAATGTCCTGTGCAGTATGTGTTTATTACTCATACTCAAAGGTTTTTCTATTAACACATTATGTAATGCTGCATATCTACCAAGCCCCTGCGGCTCTGTGTGGACTCCAGAACACAGTAGGGGACCAGCTTTCTGATTTTGCACATTTGAATGACGTTCAAACCAAGAGTCTTTGTGATAAGAGGGTGTATGCTCTTGAACCTAATCTGAAGTCAGCATCACCTTTAGGAAGACCAAGCACCCCTGGAGGCAGTCCTTTGGATTAATCCATACTCCACATTCACTAATCTACATAGAAGAAGAAGAAGAAGAAGAAGAAGAAGAAGAAGAAGAAGAAGAAGAAGAAGAAGAAGAAGAAGAAGAAGAAGAAGAAGAAGAAGAAGAAGAAGAAGAAGAAGAAGAAGAAGAAGAAGAAGAAGAAGAAGAAGAAGAAGAAGAAGAATTTGGTCAAACCGGACTGATATTTCAGTGGTTAGTAGGAAAGATTAGCATGGGACCATCTTTTAGAAGGGGTATGAAGTTTTGAACACAAATCTCGCTTAATAGCTTCTCTAAATCTGATTATGTTATAAGATTGCCAGGGTGGTCACCCAAACGTCTTAAAGCATTTGTTTACAGTGCAAGGATACATCATTGAAATTTATTTTGGGGGGTCTGAGAGTAGTGATGAATTATGTTTCTGGGTGAAAGCATTGTGAGGCCATTAGCTGCCTTTAGGAAGTCAATGTATAATCCTCTGTGCCAAGTTGCCTTCCTGTTTCTCAAGTCTGATAGCCAATGGAATGAAGTCTGTGTTAATTTTAAGAGGGACCAGCAGCAACAGGGCTGTCTGGGTAGAGCAAGGGGAGAGCACTTTATTAGCATTGTAGGGGATAGTCCTCACACTGGACACCATTTATGTAGGGTTTGTCCTACTTGTAAGGATGTATTATAATAAGACATTCGTATTATGAATTATGAGTCATTTCAGACAATACGATTAATAACAATAAAAAAATGTGCACAAGAGTTAACGTTTTCTCAAAACCCTAAACACACGTCTTGATACTCGCACCATTTTGGCCAAACCCTTGACTTTTGACCCAAAAGTAAACATTGTAGTCAAAACCATATTATCTGTCGTAGAAACCAAACTTTGCATTCAAAATATACACAAATCCATCAAATCCAATCAACCTTCTGAATACCCCTTTAACACACTGCTGGGAGGAATTGAATAAAACTAAACCTAAAAAGGTTTCCATGAACTAATAACTATAACGGGTCCCTGAATTTCACATACGTTTGATACGATGTGAATCATACAATCACACAAATACTACAATTGTCCTTTCTTACAGGATGTTTCTTTTCTACAGTACAGTACTGCAATTGCTTGTTGAACAATAATGCTCGTCACTGTAGTGGTCACGGTAATGTACTGTAGGTCACCAACACAAATACGCCAAAATTGAATTTGCGGAAAACAAAGAAGACTGAGAAAAAAAGGAAAGAAACATAGAGCATTTTCACCTGGGTAAGATGGCTAGAGTACGCTACAGTACTGTAATAGCAATAACAGTTCATTCTGGCTCAGCATCCTGTCTCCGACCAGGGTCAGGCCAGAGATTTTCATCATCACAGGCTATGTTTTCCCTAGCCAAACAGCAGGGGGAAAAAATGCCCTGGAATGCCTGAGCTATCCCTGACATGTCCCCACAAGCTTCCTCCATGGCTTGGAGAAGGTTGTTCTGTACATAGGGATTTCTGTCATAGACCTTCCACCGCCATGCTGAGAAGAACTGCTGAGGAACACATTTGTGAATCTTGGATCATTCATGAACCAGTTCCGGACCAGAACAGCATGGTGGAAACGTACATTGTCCCAAACAACAACATAACAAGGCTGCACTTCTCTCTGGGCATGTTGGAAAAGAGCTTCCTGTAGGCCATCCAGACAAGTCAGAAGACGTTGAGTGTTAAATGGGCCAAGAGTAGTGTTGCGCCCTCTTTGTCTTCGCTTTGTGAGGTTGAATCCTGCCTCATCCACAAAGATGAACTCATACAAGGTGTCACTGGCATCAAGCTGGAGTATTGTCTTAATGAGATTTGATTACATTACATTTCAATACAGCCAATTCAGTATTGTTACAGTAAGCCAAGAAAACTATATCACAACATGTAAGTTATCTGTAGCCTACACAGTACAATAATTGATATTTACACACAAATTATGGAATACATGTTAACACATACCTGGACATATTGGAAACGCAGCTCTTTCACTCTCTCTGAGTTCCTCTCAAATGGAACCCGGTACACTTGTTTCATGTGCATATGGTTGCGCCGAAGGATGCGATCAATTGTTGAAATGCTGACTCTCTCTATATTTTGGAAAATGTCATTGTCTTCAATAATTCCTGCCTGAAATTTCTCTGAGGCGTATGAGGTTGTTTACCACAACCATGTTCACGATGGCGATGACTTGGGCCTCAAATGCTTGGTCTACCACCAACAACTGGTTGTCTTTCAATTCTGCAAGGAAAGGGTTTGACATTGTCACACATTATTGACAATAAGAATCCTCAACTTCATGTCATTTTCTTGTATTGTTTCTGCTACTGTAATGCATATAGTTTCATGGTACATATAGTACAGAAAAGTACAACTTCATAGTATGGTACCTGATTTCATCAAGTCCGGACAATCAATGCAACACTGAAACGGCTCAGGTTTGGCTGTACTCTTTGCCCAGCTTCCCTCATTGTCATACCGTGTACAACAACATGGTCTGCTACAGTAGCATGGATCTCATTTGAGATTTTTGTTGTTGTTGTTCTCCCTCTCCCTCTCCCTCTCCCTCTCCCTCTCCCTCGTCCACCTCCTCTCATTCTTACATTCCTCTGCCTTGTTCTCTGATGTTTGCATCCATGATGCTGAAACACAGGTGAGCTTATCTGTTGCCCTTTCTAGGGAGTTTTTCCTAGCCACCGTGCTTCTACATCTGCATTGCTTGCTGTTTGGGGTTTTAGGCTGAGTTTCTGTATAGCACTTTGTGACACCAGCTGATGTAAAAAGGGCTTTATAAATACATTTGATTGATTGATTGATTGATTGCATTGTTGCTGTAGGGATTAGAGATGTATTGGAAACCCTGAAATGGTACTCTTTTATGTCGGTCTGATTGTGAAGATAAGCTAGGCCCTGGCTAACTATTGTTTTCCTCTCTTTCACTCAGATCCATTAATGTTGTTCTGAGACTAGAAGGATTGTATTACGGCTTGCAACTGAGGCCTCTGGCAGCCATTTACTGCAGCGGAGAATATAATTTGAATAAATATCATCTCAGGCTCCAAAAAACGCATCCCCCTATTGTGTCATTCGGTTTGTTTTGACCACAGTGTTTTAGATTTGAGAGGAGAATTACAGCAAATTACTGTTGTGCTTGTGTTTTGTTGTGGTTCTTGGGCAAAAGGTCTGACCCCTGCACACTGATCCCAGACTGCAATTTGGACAGCTCCACGTCGACCCTGCATGCTGCGAAGAAACAGATGAAATATAGTTCCCAGAATCCAATGGGGTGGAGAGGCCTTGACTCGCTGTATCAAAGTGTGAGGAGGCAGTCAGTGCATCAGGAGAGGAGAGGGAGGTAGGGGAACAAGGGGAGGGGTGTGGAGGAGGAAGGTGGAGGGCTCTGCCATAGAAGGAGTGCCCGTGGAGAACACTGATTACTTACTTTCAAAACATCAGTTTGATGGAGAGACGCTCGTCGCTTCCCAGCGGCCTCCCATCCGTCTCTGAGGCCTGGGTGGTGATTGATGAGGCTCTGCCTGCCGTCGTACACTGCCTGCCTGCCTGCCTGCCTGCCTGCCTGAGGCCCAGAGCTGATGCACAGGCCTGCCCTGCTTCTCTGTTTCTCCCCTTCCTGGGTGTGTGTGTGTCTGTGTGTGTGTGTGTGTGTGTGTGTGTGTGTGTGTGTGTGTGTGTGTGTGTGTGTGTGTGTGTGTGTGTGTGTGTGTCTGTGTGTCTGTGTCTGTGTGTGTGTGTCTGTGTGTGTGTTTGTGTGTGTGTTTATGTGTTCAGAGGTGATGACATCACCCGCTGTGAGAGGCAAAGAGAGACATGAGTTAGCACATTAATCTAATCTGGTGTCTTGATGTTCGTGTGTGTGTGTGTGTGTGTGTGTGTGTGTGTGTGTGTGTGTGTGTGTGTGTGTGTGTGTGTGTGTGTGTGTGTGTGTGTGTGTGTGTGTGTGTGTGTGTGTGTGTGTGTGTGTGTGTGTGTTTGTGTGTGTGTGTGTGTGTGTGTGTGTGTGTGCGTGCGTGCATGTGCGAGTGAGTGAGTGAGTGAGGCCCATTCAGCCAGCACTGCAGGGATGTTAAAGTTAATATTAGAATTGCATTGAGAATGCTTGAGTACTTTGATGACAAATCGACTACACTGTTGATAAGTAGCCCCCTTAAAAGTCTCACCACTGTTGCCTCTTCTTGTCACTATCAATTCACACTGAGTTATTTCTGAGACCTTGAACGGCTTTCAGAACCCAGAAAGACAGGAAATTCATTGTAAATGCCTCAGTGAATAGTCCCACACTGTTGCTGTGAGAATGGTCTCTCTCTCTCTCTCTCTCTCTCTCTCTCTCTCTCTCTCTCTCTCTCTCTCTCTCTCTCTCTCTCTCTCACTCTCTCTCTCTGCTCTTCCCTCCCTTCCTCTCTCTCTCTCTCTCTCTCTGCTCTCCCCTCCCTTCCTCTCTCTCTCTCTCTCTCTCTCTCTCTCTCTCTCTCTGCTCTCCCCTCCCTTCCTCTCTCTCTCTCTCTCTCTCTCTCTCTCTCTCTCTCTCTCTCTCTGCTCTCCCCTCCCTTCCTCTCTCTCTCTCTCTCTCTCTCTCAATCTTCTCTCATGCAGCCATTGTTTGTGTCATTTATATTTCGGCAAATGGAGGGGAGACAGAGAAAAGTCCAAAGCTTTGAGACTAGCATGTCCTGTTGGGGACGTCACAGTCTCTGCACCATGGGCCCTAGCCCACTCTACACTACCGTACAATCAACACACTACCTTTTTATCACAAAAAAGGGGACTAATTGAAGGTGTGGTGGAGAGGCATTACGGGAAACAACACATGAATTTCACATGTGATCACATGAATTGTTCCAAAAACACATTTTCTATTATATTATGTGAAGACAAATGTAAAGCAACATGTGTTAACATGAAACTACATGTGTAAATGTGTGATCACATGTGATGTGTTCCAAAAACACGCTTTCACATGATTTCACGTGAAATTTCTTGTAAAATCATGTGATGTTCCACATGTGAAATCATGTGTTTTTTTTTCTGTAAGGGTAAGCCTTAGACATGGTGTGGTCTGTTCACTGTAGAGGGACAGGGATTGTCAGACTAAGCATCTCCTCAGCTCCATGACACACTCTAGGCCTTTCAATAACCATGGCAACTATTCTGACAGTGACAAGAAGGACCCCTGAATGCCACAGAGTAGTTTACTGGGATTTATGTATTCACAACTGTAGCACTTAATTGAATGACATGAAGTGGCCGTTTTGGGCTACTTCACCAACTACGGGTCTCAAAGGTATTATTCAAAATGAACACATTATTAAAGGCCCAACCGTGATTCACTCATAGGGCACCACTTCCAGCGTAATCTTTATGTACCAAATAGACATACTACTGGTGTTAAAGGGATAGCTCAACCACAAAGTGGCAAGGTTAACAAAACCAAAGCACATAATGCTGTCTCTCTTTGTCCATAAACCAATATGTAATTTTGTAGTTTGGGTGAACTATCCCTTTAAACCTATATGCAGTAAACCATACTTATCCCTTCTCCATTCACATCATGGTTGTTTACCCCTCCCCGCTTTTATAGACACCTTGGCGTGAGATATGTTGATTAAATTACACTTATCCATATAAAACTTTGTATTGCCTTTTACAGAGATTTAGGAGAGGGCGGGGATATGGCGAGGGTGTAGGGGAAGGGTTGGGGTGGGGTGGAGGGGCGGTGGTGAGGGTGTGTGTGTGTGTGTGTGTGTGTGTGTGTGTGTGTGTGTGTGTGTGTGTGTGTGCGTGCGTGCGTGCGTGCGTGCGTGCGTGCGTGCGTGCGTGCGTGCGTGCGTGCGTGCGTGCGTGCGTGTGTGTGTGTGTGAAAGCACTCTCGATCTGCTAGAATTATGTCCAACGCAGAATGCCGACTCATTTAATTAAAATGTATATTATTGGATGGGAAACACCCCCTGGTACCCTAACCCGCCATGTGGCCAATACTCTTCTCCCACATAAACTGGGGTTGCCTCTTGCTCTACTAATGTACTTATGTACTGCTAATGTACTGTAGGTGCTAGATCAAGTAGATTGCAATTCCTCCGCAGATGACTTTGATCACAAACGCTTGCCATCAATAAAGTTTTTTTTTAATGAAATGGTGCCACACCTACTGCACACTACTTTCATTTTGAGACTTCTGTGTAGTTCTATACATTTGTTCCTAACATTTCCTCATCTGCACACATGTTCTGTATAATCCAAATTAGGATTGGGATCAATTCCATTTCAATTCCAGTCTATTCAGAAAGAAAACCAAACTGCAGTTCCAATTCCAAATGTTCCTCATTGAAAAGCATTGAAGAGAATTGGAATTGGAGGGGGGTTTGAGGTTAAACCCGACAGTGCTCTGAGCCAGAGGGGTCTGATGTCTCTGCCTCTGTTTCAGTGTGGGTAATGCAAGAGACTTTAGCTTGATAACGGTAATGATATGGCCCAGCTCCAGCTTTTGGTGGCCATTAAGCCTTGATTCATGTGACCGTGTCTTTTAATGACACAGCCCGTCAGTCATCAATAAAGGCCGGTGGATGTAGTGGTGTGAGGCATGGTGGGAAGAGGGGGTGGGAGGGGGAGGGGAGAGAGAGGTCTGTGTGTGACCTCTGTGTGCTCTGTTCCTCCTCCTCCACGCTGCACAGTCACATGTGGACAAATTACAAATTACAGAAGCAGGATATTTCCTCTGGCCAACTCCATTGTATGTTGTGGTGGTGCTGGCCAAAGCGAGGGCCGGGTGAGGACCAGATACTCTCAGTACTCTACATGCATATTATTGTATACAAGTGTGAAACTTTTAATGGGTGGATATACTGTACACTGACTTCAGGAAGTATTTTTCTGTTGTACAACCTGAATTTAAAATGTATTAAATTAAATTGAGATTTTCTTTCAACTTTAATATTACATTGTATTTTATGTAGATTGCTGACAAAAAATGGACAATTCAATTAACTCCCTAGTCGATTGAATCTAAATAACATAATACAAAAATACCCATAAAATACGAGATATCTAGGATGTTTTGGATTGGATGTGTCTGAATCAACCGCATCCGCCGATGTCACACTTCCTCATCTGCGGTGAAAGGTGGGAGAGCTAGAGCCCCCATTCTGAAGCAGAACACTCAGCCTTTGTCCATTCAATATTACCCTATGAACATTGTTTTGAGTTGTATGTCCTATTGTCATTGATTTGTGAATAGTAAGCAGCATTAATGTACTTGACTTTGGATTTTGTAGTGTCTCAACACTGTTCAACTGTTCAAAACAAAAAAATACTTTACATTTTTTGATTGACCGACACACTTAAAGACACCAGTGTTATAACTTGCTGACTTTGAGCGTGCAGTAAAAAGTCTAACGATTATCTCCTCTTGTTTTCCTCAGGTTATCTGGGATGAATGTCCCTTCTCCTATTGTCAGCAATAAGAACTGGCTGAGGCTACATTTTGTAACCGACAGTAACCATCGATACCGGGGCTTTAGCGCCCATTATCAAGGTAAGCCTCTGTTTCAATCACCGCAAAGACGCTTAGGAAGGAGTTTCCTGACGACCTAAAAACAGAACAAACTTGTAAGAGGAGAGGAGGTCCATTTAAATAAGAGTGTAATCCCTGTAAAGCCCTGAGAGAGTCAACACATAGCGCTTTGAAAGTGGGATGAATCCTACACCTCTTCACTCTGTCGTCCTCAATTAGTTTTCTCCTTTTTGTCATAGGGTTGTGTTCTTAGTTTGCTTTTCTTTGTGTAATTGTTTTGCTTCAAACTAAGTCTTTCTCTCATCCTGCATTTTAACTGTGTATAATTACAACTAGAAGAGACAGATATTTATTTTCTAATGTAATATGGTAAATTCTCTAATAATTTATTTGGGCAATTAGCGCTTCCGGTTTTCACTTTTAATTAGAAACCTTTCTCTGTGCCAATCATGCACAGCACAGAATTCAATTACAAAAAGTGTTTTTGTTGTATTAGCTTGCAAACTAGCCAGTAGATCAACAACAAATCACTTTTTTCCCTCTTTTTGAAATAGCTGTCTCTTTTATTTTATCATATTCAAAAGCTGCTGATTAAAACAAACCTAACCAATGTTTAACAGATCATCCAGAATCATATACCCTCATCTGCATTGCTGTGTGTTGTGTTTGTGAAGTTATTTGGACACACATTTACCATAAACCAAATCTTTCAAAATGTCCCCCAAACTGATTAAACAGTATAATATTGGGGGACTTGGATGAAATATGAAATATGTTTGCCTACTCTTACAGTTTGGGAATAGTTTGGATTAAAAATGATCCCTCCGAACCACCTTATAGGATACGATGATGCGCTACGTTTCACAGATAGGTGTTAGATATAGCCTCAGGGTAAATCTCCAGCAGGGTTGGGCTCAATTCAAATTGAAGTCAGTTAATTCAGGAAGTGATTTGAATTTAAAATCCCAAAATATAAAAACTTTTGACATCAATAGCTTCTCCTTTTCAGTTTATTGAGAAGTCATTGGAAATATATGCCCTTTTTTCAATAATTTAATTGGAATTTCAGTTTACTTCCTGAATTGACTGCCTTCAATTCGAAATTGAGCCCTACCCTGCTCTCCAGGGACATTGGGGGTGAAAGGTTAATGAATGTACTCTTCTTCTCTGGTCTTAGGTCAGTGTTAGTGAGGACAGATCACCTCCTTGTCTCACCACTACTAATGCTTACCAGTCACTACTTATTAGCTCATCAGTTGCTTTAAAGCTACATTCTGCGATTCAAAAATGGAATAAAACCTTACATTTTGGGTTATGATAGATTATGACGTGTGCTTAACTCGTATACATGTATACTGTAAGTTATATCCTTTAAGGATTTCAGATCCCAGATTGTACCATAATGGGTTGACCGAAAAACATTTGTGGTTTAAGTGTTGGAAGCATTTAGATCACCAGTATGCTGGAGTTTTACTTTTTCTCTCCATGCACCTATTGACACATAAGCGTTTACCTTCTAATATTGATCAAGGAATTCAGATCCCAGATTGTATCTTTAGTAGACAGTGGAGAAGCAGGGGTTAAGACCAATAGAAAGAGATGGACATCTGCAGTCAGAGAAGAGCTCAGCGCATCTGAATAGGTTTATTTCTGTCCTTGACACCTCTCCAGAGGACAGTGTTATAGGTCAAACACTTTTCACATCCTCTGAAAGGGCAGTGTCTGTATGTACAGAGCCCAAAGAAAGAAGAAGGGATGAATAAATGATTTTCTCATCATTTACTAATCTTTGTAAATAGTTAGGAAACCATTTTGCTAATACCCTAATAATGAGCTTTTAATTGGACATTACTATAGAAAGTGTCACACCCCAAGGACTTTTATTAAACGCAACTTGTATTTATTATCAATATTCTCAAAGAAAAAGGACTGTAGAATGTCATTTATTTTGTGGCTTAGTGCCAGGAACAGTACTGGATTTAAATGGTCTTTAAAATGGACAAGCTTCCCATCAAGCAGACTCCCTTCAACTAAAATACACCATATTTGAGAAGTTCTGCACATTTATGGCACTTGACAGAGGTGAAAAGCCAGGCAAGATTGGTTTGTGACCCCTTCACAAGAAGATAGAGATTTGATCTTAATGTCTGCTGTTGATGGCTGCCGAGGGATGAATTGCCCCTTGAGAACGGCACTGTGTGCGACGTCTTACAGGTACACATCACCTGGTGAGCCACAAGCAGCCCAGCTTCAAAGAAGCAGCTGCAAAGCGCCTTAGGACACCAAAACCACCCCAAAATCCAATTTACCCATCTGATCTTTCTGACAGAAATGCCATCAGAAAAAGCACGTTCCCATCTCTGATTGAACCACAGTTATTGACATTAGCCAGCTGTTGCTCTCCCTCTCAATTCAACTCATCTCTCATAGGAAGTCAGTCAGTGGCGGTCGAATTGAAGCTGTTATTGGCTATGCTGCTGGGGCTCTTCTCAAGACAGCCACTGATAAGTAATGAAATTGAAGATGCCACGTCTCAGCATAATCAAAGTTTGACAGGGAATTTGAACCCAGGCAATGTACTTAACTATTGTATTTGTATGTGGGCAGCCTTGCTGCTGTTCAGCACTATTGAAAAGGAATTAACAAACATAATTAACTACCTGATGTGGATGTGGATATCTACTGTAGTTGCTATGTATGTTATACACATAGGGACTGTATACAGGGACCCTTACAATGGTCCTTTTACCCAAAATTCGGCACAGCAGAGTTAAAAACCAATGGTCCTTTTACCCAAAATTCGGCACAGCAGAGTTAAAAACCAATGGTCAGACAATTTGAGGATTTTGAGGCACTAACAGTCAACAATGAATACAATAAATTATTTATTTATTATCTTCCCTATAATTAAAATCTTCCAAATTCCCCTCTTATATACTGGATCTCACAGCCCTCTGCCACAGGTCAGACAATTTTTCCACTTCTCTAAGCAGTCTAGTCAGAAAAAGGACTTCATGCTAATTCATGACCAGAAGACTGGTGTCTCTGCGCCTGGAGCTACTGCCAACTTTGATAAGACCACCTCTGTTCATCTACCATTAGACTGCAAGCCTGTGCAGAGTAATGTACATTAAGATTTACCATTGCCATTGGGGGAATAATTAATTTTGCAAGTATTCATTATGTTTCTGTCAGATTCACTATGTGATCCTTCAACCATTGGCCTATATCATAATGCCATTACTATTAGCATCTTTGCTTCAACAGCATCAGGCTCCTTAAGAGATACCTAGTATTCGAGACATCCATTTTGTTTTCTTTGAACCTGGTACAATGTATTTTTAAATTCTGCCATTAGAATTAAACTTCTAATAACAATCAGATCTGCATTTGACCTCAAAGTCAGTTGCAAACATATAGTAAATGTTGCCTTGAGAGAAGAAACAGTCACATGCACAAGCAAATAATTGAATCAATTATAAAGTTGTTTCAAAACACTTTGTGGGGTAAATTATATGCAGGGTCCAGAGTACATACAGTTAAAGTCATAGAAAATTGCACTGCCACAAAGCAGCACAAGTCTATCAGCATCCCTCAATCATTACAGTGTAACATTTTCAGTGATTTGGAGTGGAAAGCCCTTCCCAGAAACTCCACATTAATATCATGGGCTGTACTCTATGCATAAACAGCTCAGGACAGACATGTATATATAATTCTAGCTATAGAATTTATTGTAGTTATATTTCCTGTCTGTGACGACTGAGCAGTGAGCAAGATCAGCGTGTCAAGTGCCACGATTTAATTATAAAAACTAATTATACCATAAAATCTGTCATTTAGTATGCAATCACTTTAGCTCCACATTGGTATGGTTCACAATTAAGCAGCCAAAGGCAGTTTAATTAAGCAATAAGGCCAGTCGAGGTGTGATATATTGCCTATATACCAGGGCTAAGGGCAGTTTTTAAGCACGACACAACGTGGAGTGCCTGGACACAGCGCTTGGCATTATTGCTATTATGAACTGGTTATAAACATAATTAGAACAGTCAAAATTTATGTTTTGTCATATCCGTGGTATAATTTCTGATATACCATGCCTTTCAGCAAATCAGCATTCAGGGCTCGAACCCCCCAGTTTATAATTATTCTTGAAAGGCTCTCTTAACAGAATGACTTATGAGAAATCCCATAAGTGCACAGATGCACAGATTAATTGAAATGTTTTTGGGCCACTTAATACCTGGACACTGGAGCTGTGATTGATAGTATATGATGGAGTTTTAAATGGTCTTGAGACACTTTTATAAAGACATGCCAAGACTTTAAAGGCACAATCTCTAATTTCAAGTTCTGAAAGGTCCAATGGAGCCTTTTTTATCCCAATATCAAACCATTTCTGGGTAACACCAGGCATGCCAAATCTTCATCCCACCAAAACAGACAACAGTCTTTTAAAACAGCTCTTACACTAAAAGGGCATTATCATAATTTTCTCAATTCCACAGTATTATTCCAACCTCATAGTGTGGAAATATATATAAATATATATAAAACCCTTTTTTGACTGAACTGGGCTTTAACTATAAATTGTTTGATTACAATTATTCCAATTACTTTAAAAAATATTCTTTCTTTTTTTTATACGAGGGCAGTTGCCAGCACCTCTCTCAAAATTGTCATTCTCACAGAGGCTGATGTCCCACTGTGTGCTCACCATTTATAATGCTGATCTTTGCTTAACCATAAATACACCCAGGAGAGAAATGTATTTCAATGGTGTCATTAGGTTTAGTATGGCTCTCATCTGAACTCATAGCACTCATAAATTGTGCATTTGAGAACAAGGTCATCCTAAGGTGTGTAAGGTTGGCCCATGCAGATAGATTTTAACAGTGAGGATTCAAGACAAAGGGTGCAGATTTTCTGCACATGGTGAAGCTTTTATTTGGAAGTGAGGAATAATGCCGGCGACTGAACAAATATATACAACAAAAATAACAAACAGGCTGATGAACAAAAAGATAAATAATCTTAATAAACCTAACTGGATAAACTCTTAGTTTAACTCAAAAGAAATTCCCAGGCTTCAACAATGTCTGAAAATCCAGGAGCATGCCAACCTGTTACTGGTCTCTGTCTACCAAACAATGAAAATACATGAGTTTAAATAGCACTTTGATGCATCTGACTAATGAGAGACAGCCATATCATGATGTCAATTAACATTCAAAGGCACACATTAGAATATACACATCTTCCATCAACAAGCATACAGTGCATTCGGAAAGTATTCAGACCCCTTGAATCTTTCCACATTTTGTTATGTTACAGCCTTATTCAAAAATGTATTTAGAAAATAAATTATTCTCATCAATCTACTCATAATACCCCATAATGATGAAGCAAAAACATAAGTATTCAGACCCTGTTCTCAGTACTTTGTTGAAGCACCATTGGCAGCAAATACAGCCTTGAGTTTTTTTGGGTATGACGCTACAAGCTTGGTACACATGTATTTTGGGAGTTTTTCCCATTCTTCTCTGCAGATCCTTTCAAGCTCTGTCAGGTTGGATGGGGAGTGTCACTGCACAGCTATTTTCAGGTCTCTCCAGAGATGTTCGATGGGGTTCAAGTCCGAACTCTGGCTGGGCCACTCAAGGACATTTGGAGACTTGTCTCGAAGGCACTCCTGCGTCACCCCAGTCTGAGGTCCTGAGCGCTCTCGAGCAGGTTTTCATCAAGGATCTATCTGTACTTTGCTCCGTTCATCTTCGTAACAGTGCAGATATATTTATTTGTTTGTCCCGTCTCATGTCCCGTGTAAATAGTTTGTAATTAGTCTGTCTTTCCAAATATTTTATTATTCCACATATACTTCTCCTGCAACCCGCCTCACCTTATTTCTTTACTTTTTCATAATTTAACTGGACCGCCGTCAGAAGCTAGTCTGCTAGCTAGCTTGCTAACTAGCTACTAGCCATTCTTAACCGCTGCTAGCGGTCCTCACCACTGCTCTGCCTGCATCAGCCAGCTTTTCGTTCGGACAATATCGGCCAGTCTGCTCAGCGCGCTACCAACCCAGCGCATATCGGATTGTGTTCCCTTCCACTTCACTGGATTTCTACCGAAATCACAGGGCCTTCACACCGGATCATCGCAGCTAGCTAGCTGCAATCGAGTGGCTGCTACCTTGTCCATATGCTACCTTGAGCTAGCCCCGAGCTAGGCCCATCTCCCGGCCAGCCGACGTGTACTAGCTAATCTCCCGGGCTACAGTACCTTTTCAACCTGCCTGGACCTTCTGCTGTCGACACGGAGCCCCGCCGAGCCACCACGACTGGTCTGCCGACGTAATTGTCTGACCTGGTCTCAACAGGCTTTTCCTCTGCGACGTCGCCGAAGATCCATCTGCTAGCCCCGGCCTGCTAGCACTCTGAACGCTGTGCCCGCCTCTCGCCTAGTGCAGCGCCCACTGAACTGCTCCCTGGCTCACCTCTTTGCTGCTCATCGGATCTTATGATTACTCGGCTACACAGCTGATGCCTGTTGGACTGTTTCGTTATATGGTACTTCATTCTGTTTATCTGCTAGGCCTCAGGTCCTGTGTGTAGCACAACAATTTCTCTATCTGACACTCTTTGTCCATTCATCGCCATTACCCATCGTTGTCTTAGGTCCCTTGATTAACTGTGTTTGTTTTATGCCTCTTTCTCATTTCAATATGCCTTGCCTGCTGCTGTTGAGGTTAGTCATTATTGTTTTACTTCACTGTAGAGCCCCAAGTCCGGCTCAACATGCCTCAGATAGCTCCTTTGTCTCACCCCCCACACATGCGGAGACCTCACCTGGCTTAACTGGTGTCTCCAGAGATGCAACCTCTCTCATCATTACCCAACGCCTAGGTTTACCTCCACTGAACTCACATCCTACCATACCCTTGTCTGTACATTATACCCACAATCTTTTCCACCACGCCCAGAAATCTGCTCCTTTTATTCTCTGTACCCAACGCACTAGACGTCCAGTTCTTAAAGCCTTTAGCTGTACCCTTATCCTACTCCTCCTCTGTTCCTCTGGTGATGTAGAGGTAAACCCAGATCCTGTAGCCCCCAGTACTACACCTATTCCCCAGGCGCTCTCATTTGCTGACTTCTGTAACCGTAAAAGCCTTGGTTTCTTGCATGTTAACATCAGAAGCCTCCTCCCTAATTTTGATTTATTCACTGCTTTAGCACACTCCGCCAACCCGGATGTCCTAGCTGTGTCTGAATCCTGGCTCAGGAAGGCCACCAAAAATTCAGAAATTTCCATCCCCAACTACAATATTTCCCGTCAAGATAGAACTGCCAAAGGAGGCGGAGTTGCAATCTACTGCAGAGATAACCTGCAGAGTTCAGTCATACTGTCCAGGTCTGTGCCCAAACAGTTTGAGCTTCTACTCTTAAAATCCACCTTTCCAGAAATAAGTCTCTCATTGTTGCCGCCTGTTACAGACCCCCCTCAGCCCCCAGCTGTGCCCTGGACTCCATATGTGAATTGATAGCCCCCCCATCTATCTTCAGAGTTTGTACTGTTAGGTGACTTAAACTGGGATATGCTTAACACCCCGGCTGTCCTTCAATCTAAGCTAGATGCCCTCAATCTCACACAAATTATCAAGGAACCTACCAGGTACAACCCAGCGATCACTGCCTCATTGCCTGCGTTCGTAATGGGTCCTTGGTCAAACGTCCACACCTTATCACTGTCAAACGCTCCCTAAAACACTTCTGCGAGCAGGCCTTTCTTATCGATCTGGCCCAGGTATCCTGGAAGGATATTGACCTCATCCCGCCAGTAGAGGATGCCTGGTTGTTCTTTAAAAGTGCTTTCCTCACCATCCTAAATAAGCATGCCCTTTTCAAAAAACTTAGAACTAAGAACAGATATAGCCCTTGGTTCACCCCAGACTTGACTGCATTAGCATCGAATAGCCCCCGTGATATGCAACTTTTCAGGGAAGTCAGGAACAAATACACAACAGTCAGTTAGAAAAGCAAAGGCCAGCTTTTTCAAACAGACATTTGCATCCTGTAATACTAACTCCAAAAGGTTCTGGGACACTGTAAAGTCCATGGAGAATAAGAGCATCTCCTCCCAGTTGCCCACTGCATTGAGGCTAGCAAACACTGTCACCACCGATAAATACACGATAATCGAAAATTTCAATAAGGATTTTGCCACGGCTGGCCATGCTTTCCACCTGGCTACCCCTACCCCGGCCAACAGCTCTGCACCTCACGCAGCAACCTTTCCAAGCCCCCCCCCGCTTCTCCTTCACCCATATCCAGACAGCTGATGTTCTGAAAGAGCTGCTAAATCTGGACCCCTACAAATCTGCTGGGCTAGACAATCTGGACCCTTTCTTTCTAAACTTATCCGCCAAAATTGTTGCAACCCCTATTACTAGCCTGTTCAACCTCTCTTTCGTATCGTCTGAGATCCCTAGAGATTGGAAAGCTGCCGCGGTCATCCCCCTCTTCAAAGGTGGAGACACTCTCGACCCAAACTGTTACAGACCTATATCCATCCTGCCCTGCCTTTCCAAAGTCTTCGAAAGCCAAGTTAACAAACAAATCACCGATCACTTCGAATCCCACCGTACCTTCTCCGCCATGCAATCTGGTTTCCGAGCTGTTCATGGACCGTCTTCATCGACCTGGCCAAGGCTTTTGACTCAGCCTTGGTTTCTCAATTGACTGCCTTGCCTGGTTCTCCAACTACTTCTCAGAGAAAGTTCAGTGTGTCAAATCGGAGGGCAGTCTCTATGGGGGTGCCACAGGGTTCAATTCTTGGGCCAACCCTTTTCTCTATATACATCAACGATGTCGCTCTTGCTGCTGGTGACTCTCTGGTCCATCTCTACGCAGACGACACCATTCTGTATACATCTGGCCAATCTCTGGACACTGTGTTGGCTAACCTTCAGGAGAGCTTCAATGCCATACAACACTCCTTCTGTGGCCTCCAACTGCTCTTAAATTCTAGTAAAACTAAGTGCATGCTTTTCAATCGAACGCTGCCCGCACCCGCCCACCTGACTATCATCACTACTCTCGACGGGTCTGACTTGGAATACGTCGACACCTACAAATACCTAGGCGTCTGGTTAGACTGTAAACTCAACTTCCAGACTCACATTGACCATCTCCGATCCAAGATTAGATCTAGAATCGGCAACCTAATCCGCAACAGGGCTTCCTTCACTCATGCTGCCAAACATGCCCTTGTAAAACTGACTATCCTACCGATCCTTGACTTTGGCGATGTAATTTACAAAATAGCCTCCAACACTCTACTCAGCAAATTGGATGTAATCTATCACAGTGCCATCCATTTTGTTACCAAAGCCCCATATACTACCCACCAATGCGACCTGTATTCTCTGGTTGGCTGGCCCTCATTACATATTCGTCGCCAAACCCACTGGCTCCAGGTAATCTATAAGTCTTTACTAGGTAAATCCCCACCTTATCTCAACTCGCTGGTCACCATAGCAACACCCACCCGTAGCATGCTCTCCAGCAGGTATATTTCACTGGTCACCCCCAAAGCCAACACCTCCTTTGGCCGCCATTCCTTCCAGTTCTCTGCTGCCAATGACTGGAACGAACTGCAAAAATCCTTGAAGCTAGAGGTTCCTATCTCCCTCACTAACTTTAAGCATCAGCTGCCAGAGCTGCTTATCGATCACTGCACTTGTATATAGCCCTTCTGTAAATAGCCCACTCTACTACCCCAGCCCCATATTTATTATTTTAGCTCATTTTGCACTCCAGTATCTCTATTTGCACATCATCATTTGCACATCTATCACTCCAGTGTTAATTCTAATCTGTAACTTATTTCGCCACTATGGCCTATTTATTGTCCTACCTTCCTAACCTTACTGCATTTTGCACTACATTTGCACACTCTGTATATAGATTTTCTATTGTGTTATTGATCTGTACGTTTGTTTTATTCTCATGTGTAACTCTTTGTTGTTTTTTTGTCGCACTGCTTTGCTTTATCTTGGCCAGGTCGCAGTTGTAAATGAGAACTTGTTCTCAACTGGCCTACCTGGTTAAATAAAGGTGAACATTTTTTAAAAATAATAATTAATCGCCTTGATCCTGACTAGTCTCCCAGTCCCTGCCACTGACAAACATCCCCACAGCATGATCCTGCCACCACCATGCTTCACCGTAGGGATGGTTCCAGGTTTCCTCTAGACGTGACCCTTGGCATTCAAATAGTTCAATCTTGGTTTCATCAGACCAGAGAATCTTGGTTCTCATGGTCTGAGAGTCCTTTAGATGCCTTTTGGCACACTCTACGCGGGCTGTCATGTGCCTTTTACTGAGGAGTGGTTTCCGTCTGGCCACTCTACCATAAAGGCCTGATTGGTGGAGTACTGCAGAGATGGTTGTCCCATCTCCACAGAGGAACTCTTGAGCTCTGTCAGAGTGACCATCGGGTTCTTGGTCAGCTCCCTGACCAAGGCCCTTCTCCCCCGATTGCTTAGTATGGGCGGAAGAGTCTTGGTGGTTCCAAACTTCTTCCATTTAAGAATGATGGAGGCCACTGTGTTCTTGGGGACCTTCAATGCTGCAGAAATGTTTTGGTACCCTTCCCCAGATCTGTGCCTCAAAACAATCCTGTCTCGAAGCTCTACGGACAATTCCTTCGACCTCATGGCTTGGTTTTTGCTCTGACATGCAATACCTTATATAGACAGGTGTGTGCCCTTCCAAATAATGTCCAATCAAGTGAATTTACCACAGGTTGCCTCCAATCAAGTTGTAAAAACATCTCAAGGATGATCAATTAAAACAGGATGCAACTGAGCTCAATTTCGAGGGTTTGAGTACTTATGTAAATAAGATATTTCCATTTTTATATTTAATCCATTTGCAAAAATGTCAAAAAAACTATTTTCACATTGTCATTATGGGGTATTGTGTATAGATTGATGAAGAAAACAGTTATTTAATATTTTTTAGAATAAGGCTGTAACGTAACAAAATGTGGAAAAGGTGTTAACCCCACATAGATACAATTAATAGATGGGTTTCTCAAATATCTTTAGATGTTTATTTAACTAGGCAAGTCCGTTAAGAAGAAATTCTTATTTACAATGACAGCCTACACTGGCCAAACTCAGACGACGCTAGGCCAAGTTTGCGCCACCATATGGGACTCCCAATCACAGATCAAGTGACTGAGGACATAGGACAATCATCACACCCTGGAATGGACATAGTCTGATGTACTGAACTGCAACAGAGCTGTTGTCTCAAACCGCAAGAGGTGTCTTACATCTCAAATTATTTACTATATTATATTTCTAGCTTTGGTTTACCTGTTTGTGGAATTAACCGATAAAAAAAATGTATAATTATCAAAATGTTTGTGTTTTATTAATCCACTGTAATAGTGTTGAGATTTAAGTAGTAAAAGTTGACACTTTAACACGTATGTGTTTAACACTAAAAACATTTAACACTTTTATCTAATCAGAAATTGTACCACTACAGAATTGATGAGTGTCGATCTTCTCTGTTTGTCCTACTCCTGTTGGACACAGGGGACCGTCAGTTAGGGTGGTCTGCACCGTGTATATCCAATCTGTCATCAGTGACGGTTCACACAAGGGTTATGGGTGACAGGCAGTGAATCCGCTCCCACTCCAATCCACTCACTGACTGAGTGAAACAGCAAAGGTTAAGCAGGGACGTGAAATATGATCATCACATTTTCTTTTCCTTCATCCCCCTGACAACAAACGACCCTGCAAATACCTATTAGCCTGATTCTAGCCCAGTGAATAATCTGACACGCCAGACAGAGGACAATTACAGTAATCTATCCTTGACATGATGGACGAGAGGATAAGATGCCCCAGGACTGGCGCTGAGGAGATAAGAGTACAATTTAGTGTTGAACGTTGTCTCAAAGATCGTCCTCACATTTGTTTTTCGGTTGTAGATAACACTACAGGTGTGACATTGTGACATTAAAGGTATGTCAGAAGTGAAATCTTAAACTGTGATGCAGATGTGTTACATTTGGCCTTTCATGGCCGAGACCCTTCAGTTCAAACGATCCTGACAAACAGATCCTGACAAACATTCTGGAGTGGATCACTGTCTGCAAAAAAATAAGCAAGGGTAGAAATTAGGAAACCCAATTGTAGCTAAGAGCCTTGCTGATACTGATAGTATTTAATCCCAGAATTCACCCTAAAATTAGACTCTTTGGACTCTTTGTATGATTCAGTCTTCAATCAGGTCTTAATTTCACCCAAATGTTTATTTAGGAAAAGTCTCTCTAATAGTCCCCCATAATATCTAATAGCTATGTTTTCCAAGATACACTACATGGCCAAATGTATGTGACACCTGCTCGTCTAACATCTCATTCCAAAATCATGGGCATTAATATGGAGTTGGTCCCCCCTTTGCTGCTTCTGGAAAGGCTTTCCACTAGATGTTGGAACATTGCTGCAGGGACTTGCTTCCATTCAGCCACAAGAGCATTAGTGAGGTTGGGCACTGATGTTGGGCGATTAGGCCTGGCTGTGTTCCAAATCATCCCAAAGGTGTTCGATGGGGTTGAGGCCAGGGCTCTATGCAGGCCAGTCAAGTTCTTCCACACCAATCTCGACAAATCATTTCTATATGGACCTTGCTTTGTGCAAGGGCATTATCATGCTGAAAGTTGGAAGCACAGAATCGTCTAGAATGTAATTGTATGCTGTAGGGTTAAGATTTATTTACTATGACAATAATGAAGGATATAACCTAGCTATTTATTTAAACCCCATGCACTTTGCAAATTAAATCCACTGACCAGCACTTGAGCCAAACATTGAATGTCATACAGAATGAAACTTTAAAGATCCAATGCAGACATTATTATTTTTTGTAGTTGTAATTTTACCACCTTTTTACTCCCCAATTTGATATCCAACTGCGATCCAATTAGGATCTTATCTCATCGCTGCAACTCCCCAACGGGATCGGGAGAAGTTAAGGTCGAGTCATGCGTCCTCTGAAACATGACCCGGCAAGCCACGCTTCTTAACACCCACTCTCTTAACCCGGAAGCCAGCTGCACCAATGTGTCGGAGGAAACACTGTTCAACTGACGACCGAATTCAGTTTGCAGGCGCCTGGCCGGCCATAAGTAGTCCCTAGAGCGCGATGAGCCAAGAAAAGCCCCCTCTGCCAAACCCGGATGATGCTGGGCCAAAATGCTGCCCTATGAGACCGGTCACAACCGGTTGGGATCGAAACCCCAGGCTGTAGTGCCGGCGCAACACTGTAGGCCCTTTAATGCAGAGATTTTTATCTCAATATCAAATCCTTTCTGTGTAACAATTCATTAATGTTTTCAATTAAAATGGTCCAAAAGAAACAAAAATAGCTTCTTAGTAAAGAGCAGCTCTTTTCAAACAGCTCTTACAGTAAAAGGGCATTATCATAATTTTCACAATTTCAAAGTATTATTCCAACCCCATAGTGTGGAAATATATATAAAACACTTTTTGCAGTCAAACATTTTTGACTGCACTGGGCCTTTAATTAATGTTGTCAGGTCACATTTTTATTGTGTTATGAACAATGTCAACAGTTTGTTAGGGTTTTTTTAGTGTCTCTGGAGATTTCGTTTTGACATTTGCGTTACAATGTGCATGGGGAAACTGCTAGATTGCTGAAGTCAGCAGAACTGAAACTGCATAAATAAACATAATTTTGGAAGTAATAAATCTGAACAATACATTTTCTATATAAGGTTTTATAGCTCCTATATAAAGTATATCACTGCCCCCATAAGCTAGAGGCAATGAGAGAATGATCAGAGCTTTTTTAAGTTGCTATAGGGCACCAATTTCAACTTGAACTTGCTTTGTCCACTTAACTCCATGCTCCAAGTGCTAGCATTTTCTCCTCAATGGTATGGGCAGATCATTCTGCCATACTAGATGTAGTTTACTCTAAGTCCTGTTTCTTTAACCTTTTTACAGTGAAGGGTTTTCTAACAGCTAGCCAGTTAGACATGGTGGAATGCGTGTCCAGTGTCTAGAGGATGTATTTTACAGACGACTACACCAATATAATGACATTGTAAGTTTAGACTGGACAGATTGTAAATACCCTTTGCTTTGCCTCAAGGCCTAACCTAGCCCTTACATCGTTAAACTATCTCCCCTCACTACCCTAGTTCAATTATGTTATTTGAACCCACCTCTCACTACCCTAGTTCAATTATGTTCCAACAACACTAACATGGCTTTATTGGCCCTTTAACCTGTGGCCTTTAGGCACGGCAAAATGAGATATTGAATCCTAGGTTGCATGCCTTTTTTCTGTCTCACCCAGCTATAGTGTAGAACAGACTGCAAGATTTAAAACATTGTCAAATGTAATTACTATTCTCATAAATCCCCACTATAGTCAAAATAGCACAAAACAAGTGGATAATAGATTCCTCAAACACATGGTTGATTAAATGTATGCTCTATGATATGGTAGATGCGCATTGTCTTGGAGTCAGCCTGCATTTTGATTTCCTAAATTAGAATGACATGTTTTGAGAAGAGATGGTTGCCTTCCTCCTCATATATAGTTGATCACTGCTTGTGTGTAGCATATTCCCAAGGCATCCTTTCTTAATCAGTCTATGAATTACAAAATGTCACGACTGAACGGCAAATATCAACCAATAGGCAACTTGTGCGTGTCTGCATCAGACAAGAAACGCAAATCCATTTTAAATTGACTAATTCAGCCTCTTCTGGCACAGCATGGGAATCAATGTATCATTTTTGGGTTTATTTATTCATGAAAGAAAGCTGACCAGAGGACTATTAAATGGGAGTAATGAAACATCCAGGTTTAATAAAATATCTGATGTGAAAAGATCTGATGTGATTAGTCAAAAGACCAATTAGTGGAAAAAAATATCAGAATTGGGCTGCCTGTGTAAACGCAGCCTAACATAGTTTACACACTGTATCAGCACAAATAAACTCTTTGGCTGATTTATCACAAAACAAATTAAGCATATCCCAAGAAAGGACATTAAGGCAAGGCAAATGATGCTACTCAAGTTGTTCTCATCAGTGACCATCGAAGTGTTACCCGTAAATAAAGAAGCAGATCCCTCACAGATGAACTATAATTAAGCATATCGATTACATGTCATTATTAAAATAGTTCATAATCTGTGCCATTATTCATGTTGGGCACTGCTTGTACGGAAGAGGTACTGTCCACTAACTGAATATACAATAATACCAGCTTTTCTGTTATTCTCAGCTGTACACACTGTTTCTGACATTAGGTACTTTTGGTGACTTTGGACTTTTTAAGAGTTTCAAGTGAAGATTTAACATCTAAGCAAGTAGTAGCAGGAAACCACAGGTCTGCAGAAGCTTTGAAGCATACTGTACAGTAGCTGCTGTTGGGCAAAAACTGGTTGAATCCACATTGTTTCCACGTCATAAAAAATAATAAATCTGTGTGATGACATTGAATCAACGTGGAAAACTGATTGGATTTGCAAAACGTCTAGGCGTTCAACACTTTTTCTTCACAAGTTGGTCTGCTCATAATCGGAATTACACAACCTGTGATGTCTGAAACTCTAAGACGATGATTTTAATTCAATCTTTCCCAGTGTAAGGGACAAGCTGACGTTTATTGGGTTGAGTCTCGTCCTTGAGGCAGAACTGAGCAGTTCCCGCTAGGTGGGCCAGCTGCAAAGTAAAAATTGGTATATTGGTCTTAATGTAATGTTAGGGTTAGGCATTAGGGTTAGCAGTGTGGTTAAGGTTAGGGTTAAGGTTCTGGTTAGGTTTAATTACTTTTATGACTCTGTGGCTGTGCCAGCTAGTGACTACTCAGAGCTGCCTCCAGAACAAGATTCATGATGAAAAACGCTAGCCTGCGTGTAAGGGTGGGCAAACCTTTTCTATCTCAGCCATCTTTATGTCAATATCCTGATGGACAACGGGCAGTTGTCAAAAAACGTTGCACTTCTCATTCTGTCATTCAGTGAAACACAAATGAACATATCATAATGAGTTTCACTCCAGACTTCATCTTTGGATCAAGATGTTAAGAATGACTTAGCTCTATATAAAAAAATGTCATATTTTGGACAAGCTGAATCAGTGAAGCCAATGTCAATGTGCTAGTGTACCCTTCTGTGCTAAATGTGTGAGGCTGTGAGGGTTGCTGTGAACTACATAACCACGAGAGAGAGGGGGAGAGAGAGAGAGAGAGAGAGAGAGAGAGAGAGAGAGAGAGAGAGAGAGAGAGAGAGAGAGAGAGAGAGAAAGAGTTGAACGCCTAAAGAGAGCACCTCCACAGCCTCACACAATACTACATGCTTCTTTTCCCACCTTTTTTCCATGTTCTAATATAATCCTTCATCATCCATGTTTTAATATAATCCTTCATCATCCATGTTCTAATATAATCCTTCAATATCCCATGTTATATCTGACAGTGAATCCATGGGTACTTTTGAACAAAAGCACTAAATATGTAGTGATAGATGTTTGGGGTTTTTGAACACATATTGTTTTGGAAAACAGAAAAGAAAACATTTATCATGATGTTTTTACACACATGTTGAATGTGATCACGTTGTTATTGTTCTTATTATTATTACGCTTGTCATTCCTCACAGGGCTTCTGTTCAACTGAGATATTTGGTCTAAATTTAGATTAAATAGTAAAGAAAACCTCCAGCACAACATCTGAAAATCCTTACTTTGCTCAGGGGCAGTGTGTGTGCGTGTGCATGTACAGTACGTGTGTGTATGTGAGCGGATGTCTGCACTGTCATGTCCCAACGAGCCATTCTGCAGCATAACAAATCGGCCATTCTGTTGCAAAAAAAAAAAAAAAACTTGACAGCCTCTGCCCTGAAGACTCCTCTGAGGATTGTGGCTAAAGGATGATCCGTATTGGCTGCTCTACTCGACACTGGTCTGCCGTCCTTCAAAACCCCCCAATCATTTCAAGGTTGACAAATGAACAGAAGCCCTGTAGGCTACTTACAGTATATATTAATATATTTCTTCTTCTCTTCTTTTCTTTTAATTGTAGCTTTTGCCTATTTTTATTGTTTTGCACATTATCCTTTGTTGTTACCTGCTGCTCCTATGAGTTGTGCTGTTCTCCGTAAGCTTGGAGGAGGATGGGTTTCTTGGTCTTCAATGCTGATGGGTTTATTTGGAACCTGTTTCACCTGACTTCATGTTTTTTGTTTTCCCTTTAACTAGTGAAAAGGTCTGTAGACTTTAAATCTAGAGGAGTAAAATTATTCCCAGGAAAAGACAACAGCAACAAGTTTTCTATCTGTGAGTCCTACCCTTTGTTATTCTGTTATGGTAAATCTGTGATTTCTGTTTTCCCGTGCGTGCTTTGTACGTGTTTGTTTGTCGATGTGTTTCATGTTTTCAATAATTTGGTCATTGCTTTGTTTGGACATCGTAACCTGTTGAATGCACAATCAGTCCCCCAACTCACCCATCATGCCTTGAACCAATAACCAATGACATTTTGCTGTATCAATAATGATGAGGCATATGTGCACTGTGCAGTCAGAACAGCCCAGCTGTCAGGAGAGAGTACACCCCCCTGGACAGGACGCGAGTCTATCACAGGGCCTTATCCCAAATCCATCTCCTTAATGCTGAGTGCCAAGAAGAGCGGCATCTGGCCCCATTTTAAGAGTCTTTGGTATGACTCAACCAGGGATCAAACCCACAACCTCCTAATCTAAGGGTGTATATTAACATACACGGAGTTGGTGTGCAATCTTGGAGTAACACCTTCATCCAAAACCAAAAATTATTGGCTTCAGGCCATCAAAAAGATATTCCAAAAACAATAACACACATTCTATTTGATGATTAGGTCACTATGGCTGACTAGCCAGGTGAAGCCACTGTTCCTATTTTCATTTGCAGACCTTTCGCTGAATTAAGAGAGATGTGAAAAATGAATCAAAGCAAGCTTAGAATATTTATAACTCTGTTTGAATCACCCATATTGTTTGTGTATCAATTGTATTACGAGGGCATTGGCTGTATTACAAGGACATTCTCTGTATTAAATGATAAGTACCCTTAGCAGCATCCTAGGTTACAATGCAAGAATTGAGTGGTATTGTCGTGACCATCGGTGTTACAGTATAATCCAACTGTATTTTAACACGGTATATCACTATATTAGCGTGAAATGACTTAATAAATAATAAACCTGAAGCTCAGCTGTGGTACTAATAATAAACAGAAATGCTTGAGTCACGTTAGCTATGTGTGTTTGTGTGGATAGGAAGATAAATTACAAATGATTTAATCTTAATAGTGTTCTGGTGAATAATGCACTCTTGAACTCCGTCCCTCCTATGCTACAGTGCACGTGTGTGAGTCAATATCACTTAGGTGTAGCATATGTAATATTGATTTTAATTATCTGATATTAGGGATGCTTTCCACTCCTCAAAGTGGGTAGTCAATGCAATTTCCCTTACTATCGAATCCGAGGGCCAACCCTGGGAGTGAAAAAACTAAAAACCTCTGACTTGGGAAGCATCTTAAATTGATGGAATCCTGAGGAACAAAGTGCAAATTATCGACGGCTGCAGGGTTTTTAATTAATGACCTAGATAACAACAAATATCTAGTCAGTGTGTAAAGTGTATGCTGGGAGTCAGGAAGCAGGTGCAGAAGGTGAGTTTAATGATAGGAATAAGGCAGATAAACAAAACAGGGGTCCAGGATGTCGGCCGCCGGGACCCAACAGCGCTCCTCTGGGCCGTACCCCTCCCGGTCCACCAGGTACTGGAGCCGACCCCCACGATGTTGGGAGTCCAAGAGGGACCTGACGGCATAGGCGGGGGTCCTATCGATTTCCAGGGGAGGTGGAGGGGTGTTCCAGGGGACGTCACCAGCCAGGGATCCAGGAATGTATTTATTTTTATTTATTTAACTAGGCAAGTCAGTTAAGAACTAATTCTTATTTAAAATGACAGCCTTCCTACAGGGTCAGCCTCTGGAGCAAATTAGGGTTATGTGCCTTGCTCAAGGACACGTCAACAGGTTTTTCACCTTGTCGGCTCAGGGATTCGAACCAGCTACCTGTCGGTTACTGGCCCAACACTCTAAGGCGGTGAAGGACCTCATCCATAGCCACACCTAGTTGTGGCTGTGCCAGGTGGAGATTATAACAATACATGGCCATTAAGGCCAGATATTTCTCCAAGATGTTCAAACGTTCATAGATGACCAGCAGGGTCAAGTAATGATGGTTGCCAGGACCGGTGGTTAGCAGACCGGCGGTGTTGAGCGCTAGAGCGGGGAAGCGGGAGTAGGTGTGACACAGTGACACTCCTGATTTGACCGACATGTCTTGGGGAATGGTTATCTGTCATAATGAGCTAGGGCATTTTGATGTTAGCAAAAATATGCAATGCTCTTAATTTTATGTTTTATTAATGCATTTATTAATGTTTCATTGTATTCTTATGAAGCATTGTTTAACTAAAAGCGTTTGGTTCAGTCTGTGTACTTTATTGTTGTCCACATTTTCTATCATACTGATTTGTACATCTACACGAACAAAGGCAGTTCACGAATGGACAGATTTGTTTTTGTCTACTTGAAGAGCTTGCACCTCTAATACTGTGCAAAGTCTCGAAAGACAACATGTTTTTTCTTCTAATCAACACGGTTATGATACAGATCAAGTCATATGTCAGGAATGTCAGGAAGATGGAGCTTTGCTTATTCTAAACATATTTGAAAAGCCGAATGTGAGTGCTTAAGCTGTCAACACAGGTTGATTTTGTATCTGCCTCAAAGACTAGTGTGTGCATTTCAACAATACATAAGTCTATAAACCTTTTAAGTCATTTAGCAGATGCCCTTATCCAGAGCACCTTACAGGAACAATTAGGGTTAAGTGCCTTGCTCAATGTAAGTGCAATGTATTGTTGCACAACAACATATATGCATTTATATGATTATATAAAGGGTCTGCAATGAAAATCTGTCATCAAAACAGTGCTTTTGAGCAATTTTCGACACCAATTTGGATTTTCACTCCTGATCCCAATTGTCATATTCAGTGACAATTCTGTATGAAGTAGAAGAAGAACATTACCAGTATTCGCATAGTCCTCGCTGTCATCACTGCATGTCATCACTGCATGTCATCACTGCATGTCATCACTGCATGTCATCACTGCTTGTTTGTTTGTTTGCCGTTTTTTGGGCAGTGCCATGTTGCATGTTATTAAATCAACATTAGAGCATGGGCAACCAATTAAATCTATTCACAGAGATATGCTTTGCTGTATCAATGCATTTATACAAATATGACTGAGAAAGGCCCAAAGAACAAAACACGGTTCTTCGATGCTACTTATCTTTCATTTACATCAATATTATACACAGAGAAAGTAAACAGGAACACTAAAGACTGCAGTGCATAAACATACCAATGTATGGGCTGAATAAGTGTTCTTCTACCCAGTTAACAACACTACAATGGCCCAATGGCCCAATGGCCCAATGGCCCAATGGCCCCCCCCACTAGCAAAGTTGCAGGCCCTCCACTGCATACTACAGTAAACAGCTTCCTAGAGGTACTCTGGAATAACTTGAAAAGAAACTAAATTGTTAGTTAAGGGCATGACAAGACGCATGGCTTCCTTCCACTTGATGGGAGAAAGACTCGCACTCACTCCAAATCCAATCATCAATAAACCAGGCAGTGTGATGATAACTGGATCCTAGAGAGTCTTTCTGCATGGTTTGTCCATGTTGTACAACTCTTCTGAGGTCTGTCTGTGTGTGAATGATAAACGAGGGATTGTACATTGAAACTTGCGACAGGACTGAGACTGGTGTAACAGGTGAGTTGGTTGTTTGGTTGGTTGGCTGTGTGTGTGTGTGTGTGTGTGTGTGTGTGTGTGTGTGTGTGTGTGTGTGTGTGTGTGTGTGTGTGACTGACTGCTCACTGCCAGCCTGTCTAAGTATGGTGCTGAGGTTCAAACCCCCTTGGGTTTCACACTTCGCTGGACTTCTCTGTGGAAATAAAAGGCAACTTCTCTAAACACAGCCAGTCAAATTGTTCTGGTGGTGAAGGGAGGGACTCGATGGAGTGTGCTGAAATTTCATGTGGCAAAGCCTGTCGTTTTAGAACTGCTTTCGAGTGTGACGGATGGTGTAAACAGGGAGCTGGCGTCCCATCACTGAAGCTTATACAGAGAGGGGTTGCGTCCAAAATGACACCCTATTCCCTATATAGTACCCTGCTTTTGACCTGGGGTCCGCTCTGGTCAAAGGCAGTGCACTATATAGGGAATAGGGTGCCATTTGGGACGCAGTGAGGGTAGAACAGTCTTGAATTACCCTCTGTAATCCACTGAATAGAGAATCTCTCTATATATTCTTTATCTTAAACCATGCCTCATCCATGAGACCCCAGAACTATTCTCCTGGCATTTTTTAAATCGCTGTTTTCTTTGAGCCATGTTGTGATGAGCTCATAGGAGAAGAAAAATAACATTGATAGACATAACATTAAGAAACATTGACAGCCATAGATGATCCTGCTAACCTTTACTCAACAACAAAGATATACATAAATATAAGGGGCAATCTGGGATTGTTACATGCTTGAACTTTTAAATGAATGATTTTCATGGTTTTTCGAATCCCAGAGTCCTCTTTTTAGTTATGACTGATGGCTGTATAAAATATACTGTGCATATAGGATATGGAGTATGTATTGCTCATTTGGCCAATAAAGCAACAGAATGCAACAATCATCAATCCCCAGTCATCCCCAAAGGGGGAACCATTTCTCACCATCATTTTTAAAGGCAGATGTTTTATGACTTGGTAAAAAGACAATCATATTCTATGTGTAGTCAGTGTTTTGGGTTTGTTTCTTGGCTGACACCACCCTTAGTGGAGTTACCAACAACCGGATGTATCTGGTTTTCAGGGATACAACTAGGCTTCCTTTTCCGCTGAAAAACGGATGTGGGAACTCCGCTCAGCTTGCTATGTTAGGTTCACACTGACTGCATCTTCCAGGGAATATTTTGGGCTTTCTTCCAGCAGCTTACTGACCTAAAGGGAGGCAGTGGTGTAAACATATCAACCTCTCAGCACTGACATGCTGCTGCCGCTGCCGCTTTGAAAGGAGAACATTTCACGTGTAAAGTAAAGTAGCTGCTGAAAAGCCAAAATAAGGCTGCCTTTTTCTGGGTTTGTTTGTTTATTTTTGTGTGTGTGTGTGCGTGCGTGCGTGTTGTAACAGTTTTGGCTTGAGGTTATTGTTAGCGGTGCCAGGTAGGTTGTGCTTACCAGAGAAAATATTGATTTCTCCTGTCTGGTCCGTCAAGTCTACACCAATACAAAGGACTCACGTAAAAGTTAGTATAGAAATACACTTTTCATAAACCCTTAAAAACATTGGAAATAACTTCAAAACCACTGTTCTTTTGCGTTTGTTGTATTATCACAATAATCACACAATCAATATAAGTCACAAAACAATAACAACCTTGGTTCACTGGTAAATGTCCCGGGCCTAAAAAGTGTCCTGCCCGGTAAACGAGTGCAGTGAACTCAAGTGGCCTTAGTCACGCAATGTTTGTCTGTTCATAAAGTGTAGCGTAAACCCAGTCTCAATCATACAATCAAAATCTCAAACTATTTTACCATACAACCATAATGAATATAACATCTCAGTAGTCTTCAACTACAACTGACCACATACATCAACACAGTATAAATCACACTAAAACAAATGAAATACCGTGTGCTGGTCAGTCAGAGAATCCAATCCACACCAACAGATCTCCAGAGGAGAAAGGCCATGAAGAAACAGCAGAGACCAACTGAGATGTGTAGTCCAAAGGAAGAAATCAGTGGACCCGATCCTGGTTAAACTTGAGACAAGGCTACAAAGCACACTTTTAAATACAACAAAACAAACAGAGTAAAAAAGCTTCGGAACTGAGGGTTGAACACATCCTCATTCGCACCACCATCACAACCCACTTCTGAGCAGCTGATGCTGGCTGTTTAATTAAAGGTCAAGCGTCCCCTCGGCAGGAGAACCACTGAAATAGTTCCTATAGTTCTGGTGTTTCTATTGGTTCTGTTTGTTTCCCCCATTACCCATCAGCAGGGTTTCTTCATGCTGATTTGTTTTTATGTTCATCCATTTTAGATTTCGGACATTTACTCAGAAGTTTGAAGCGACAGGAATGGTCATAGTAAATATCTTAACTAGGCACTGGGGCCTCTATTAAAGCACTGTTAAAGTAAGGAACAGTGAACGACCCATTCTGGTCTAACTTTACTCTATAAAGGATTATACACTCTTAGAAGTAAAGGTGCTATCTAGAACCTAAAAGGGTTATTTGGCTGTCCCCATAGGATAATCCTTTGAAGAACCCCTTTTGGTTCCAGGCAGAACATTTTTGGTTCCAGGCAGAACCTTTTTGTGTTCCATGTAGAACCCTCTGTGTAAAGGGTTCTACATGGAACCCAAAATAGTTCTGCCTAGAACCAAGTGTTTTGTTCTAAGAGTGTACAGTGTATATAAGACAAGACACCAGTACAAAGTTTGCAGCTGTCATTTTCAAGAGGTTACATAATTACAAAAGGTAAAACAGTATTTACACTAATCATTAAGAAGTAAATGCATTACTTCTAAACATTTATAGCTAATACATTAGGCCCTTGTTTCAATTTTAATGTCATGTCATGGTTCATGAAGACATACATTATCAACAATTCCTGCAGTGTTTTTCAGTCAATTAGTCGTTCACGCCTTTGGCATTCTCTGTGCATCACACTATGTAGCCTAGACTAGGCCAGATGGCTCCTGAGAGATGTATCCGACGGTCAAATCAATCTCTGCAAAGCAACAAAGAACTAGGCCTACAGTACAAAAAAACGGATCTAATTAACAGCCCTATTCACCACACATACATACACCTTAGGAACTCACATACAGTGGGGAGAACAAGTATTTGATACACTGCCGATTTTGCAGGTTTTCCCACTTACAAAGCATGTAGAAGTCTGTAATTTGTATCATAAGTACTCTTCAACTGTGAGTGACGGAATCTAAAAAAAAAATCCAGAAAATCACATTGTATGATTTTTGAGTAATTCATTTGCATTTTATTGCATGACATAAGTATTTGATACATCAGAAAAGCAGAACTTAATATTTGGTACAGAAACCTTTGTTTGCAATTACAGAGATCATACGTTTCCTGTAGTTCTTGACCAGGTTTGCACACACTGCAGCAGGGATTTTGGCCCACTCCTCCATACAGATCCTTCAGGTTTCGGGGCTGTCGCTGGGCAATACGGACTTTCAGCTCCCTCCAAAGATTTTCTATTGGGTTCAGGTCTGGAGACTGGCTAGGCCACTCCAGGACCTTGAGATGCTTCTTACGGAGCCACTCCTTAGTTGCCCTGGCTGTGTGTTTCGGGTCGTTGTCATGCTGGAAGACCCAGCCACAACCCATCTTCAATGCTCTTACTGAGGGAAGGAGGTTGTTGGCCAAGATCTCGCGATACATGGCCCCATCCATCCTCCCCTCAATACGGTGCAGTCGTCCTGTCCCCTTTGCAGAAAAGCATCCCCAAAGAATGATGCTTCCACCTCCATGCTTCACGGTTGGGATGGTGTTCTTGGGGTTGTACTCATCCTTCTTCTTCCTCCAAACACGGCGAGTGGAGTTTAGACCAAAAAGCTCTATTTTTATCTCATCAGACCACATGACCTTCTCCCATTCCTCCTCTGGATCATCCAGATGGTCATTGGCAAACTTCAGACGGGCCTGGACATGCGCTGGCTTGAGCAGGGGGACCTTGCGTGCGCTGCAGGATTTTAATCCATGACGGCGTAGTGTTTTACTAATGGTTTTCTTTGAGACTGTGGTCCCAGCTCTCTTCAGGTCATTGACCAGGTCCTGCGGTGTAGTTCTGGGCTGATCCCTCACCTTCCTCATGATCATTGATGCCCCACGAGGTGAGATCTTGCATGGTGCCCCAGACCGAGGGAGATTGACCGTCGTCTTGAACTTCTTCCATTTTCTAATAATTGCGCCAACAGTTGTTGCCTTCTCACCAAGCTGCTTGCCTATTGTCCTGTAGCCCATCCCAGCCTTGTGCAGGTCTACAATTTTATCCCTGATGTCCTTACACAGCTCTCTGGCCTTGGCCATTGTGGAGAGGTTGGAGTCTGTTTGATTGAGTGTGTGGACAGGTGTCTTTTATACAGGTAACGAGTTCAAACAGGTGCAGTTAATACAGGTAATGAGTGGAGAACAGGAGGGCTTCTTAAAGAAAAACTAACAGGTCTGTGAGAGCCGGAATTCTTACTGGTTGGTAGGTGATCAAGTACTTATGTCATGCAATAAAATGCAAATTAATTATTTAAAAATCATACAATGTGATTTTCTGGATTTTTGTTTTAGATTCCGTCTCTCACAGTTGAAGAGTACCTATGATAAAAATTACAGACCTCTACATGCTTTGTAAGTAGGAAAACCTGCAAAATCGGCAGTGTATCAAATACTTGTTCTCCCCACTGTATAGAAATACCCTACACACTAATGAAAAAGTTACATATGCTCACGCCCATATGACTTCTGTGAACATGTAAAGTAGCTTTCAATATCAAATAACATAAATAATATGACATATTATCATATTATTGATGTTTGAAATGTATAAAATGTTTTTATAACGGTTATCCCTGGTTGGTCTAGCGTTAATTCTTTAGCCTCTGGAACACATCTACAGTGTCAGTTCATAGGTTTGAATCTGGCCTACTCCCTTTAACATAATCTCTCTCTATCTTTCCCCACTATCAATCTGGCCTACTCTCCTTTAACATAATCTCTCTCTATCTTTCCCCACTATCAATTTGGCCTACTCTCCTTTAACATAATCTCTCTCTATCTTTCCCCACTATCAATCTGGCCTACTCTCCTTTAACATAATCTCTCTCTATCTTTCCCCACTATCAATCTGGCCTACTCTCCTTTAACATAATCTCTCTCTATCTTTCCCCACTATCAATCTGGCCTACTCTCCTTTAACATAATCTCTCTCTATCTTTCCCCGCTATCAATCTGGTCTACTCTCCTTTAACATAATCTCTCTCTATCTTTCCCCACTATCAATCTGGCCTACTTTACTTTAACATAATCTCTCTCTATCTTTCCCCACTATCAATCTGGCCTACTCTCCTTTAACATAATCTCTCTCTATCTTTCCCCACTATCAATCTGGCCTACTTTACTTTAACATAATCTCTCTCTATCTTTCCCCACTATCAATCTGGCCTACTCTCCTTTAACATAATCTCTCTCTATCTTTCCCCACTATCAATCTGGCCTACTTTACTTTAACATAATCTCTCTCTATCTTTCCCCACTATCAATCTGGCCTACTCTTCTTTAACATAATCTCTCTCTATCTTTCCCCGCTATCAATCTGGCCTACTTTACTTTAACATAATCTCTCTCTATCTGTCAATCTGGCTCACTATCTGTTCAATAAGATCTGAAAAATCCCTTAAAATATATATAAGGGGGCTCCCGAGTGGTGCAGCGGTCTAAGTCACTGCATCGCAATGCTAGAGTCGTCACTACAGCCCCGGGTTCGATCCCAGGCTGTGTCGCAGCCGGTTGCAACATGGAGACCCACGAGGTGGCACACAATTGGCCCGGGTTAGAGGAGGGTTTGGCTGGCCGGGGTGTCCTTGTCCCATCGCGCTCTAGCGACTCCTTGTGGCGGTCCAGGTGCATGCACGCTGACTTCGGTTGCCAGCTGTACGGTGTTTCCTCCGACACATTGGTGCAGCTGGCTTCTGGGTTAAGCGAGCAGTGTGTCAAGAAGCAGTGCGGCTTGGCAGGTTTGTGTTTCGGAGGACAACTCCCGAGTCTGTACTGTATTTCCAAAGACACTCTTCCCCTGGCGAGATTTTGAGATAGTATTATTGTATTGGAAGACACTGAGCTCTAGTCTATTTAATTACAGTCCCTAAACGTTAAAGTGCCATGGATCTTCCTTCTATTAAATACTTGTGTGCTCCCTCCCCTCTGCCTGTTGTCCTATTGGTTCCTGTCTTCATTTTCAGCTCCTCATACCAAACCCAACGGATATTAAATAGGAATCAGGAATCAGGATATTGGGTTTGTCCCAAATGAAACCTTAGTCCCTATGTAGTGCACTCCTTTTGTCCAGGGCCCATAGGGCTCCGGTCAAAAGTAGGAGTAGGATGCCATTTGTGACACAAGCCATTGTGTGGTACACCAAGCCACTGATCATCAGTCATCTAATTCCCCATCCAACCAGTCTAGCATTATGCATTATGCAAGCTAGCTATTTGCTATCTGACCATATGTACTGGCATCCCTCGTTAGGCAGCCGGTAAACAAGACCAAGAGATGGAGCTAGGACTGGTGGATCGGATAAACAGTACTCAGCTGAGTGTTCATGTCATGCCACGCGACACATCAATAGTAGTGGACACCATCTGATCAGCATAGAAGACTGTGTTCCTGTTAGGAAGTCTAAATGTGGCAAGACTTGAGTGTGCTTGTCTTTACACCACAGAGCTATTTTGGAGACAAGGACATCATTTTCAATTGACAGAGATAGCACCGTGTTGGAAGTACACGTCTCTTAGAAAGAGGTGCCTAGCTAGCCACATAAAATGCTAATTTATTTTGACTGTGGTTAATATATTCAATTTCAAAAAGATTACAAAATACCTCTTACCCCTCCGGACCAAAGTCTGGCCCCTGACAAGCGTTCAAAGGTCTTTGGGACAGCGAACAATGGGCTGCTGCAGCTGGCTTTTGACAGTCATAAACACCTCTAAAACATTGAGATGCATGGTCAGATGTGGTCCACAGCATTAGTCTGTAATAAGCTTGGTGTAGATACTAGCCCTCCTCTCTCATCCCCCTCTCATCTCCTCTTCTCTGTCCTCCCCCTTTCCTCTCCCTCCTCCTCCCTCCAGTCAGACCATGGTTTGTTGATAATGTTAATGACCATGGTGTGAGTAAGGGCTCAGTCACAGGGAAAATGAAAACTGACACGCCACTCTCTGCCTCAGATGGAAAGTGATCCAAAAGAATCACAATCATGTCATCCTCCAGGCCCATGTCCACCACACCAACACAACAGTCTTCAAGCTCAGTGAAGAAAATACAAATAAGTAAGAATATTAAACATGCCCCCTGGATGAGATTTGACGCGTTAGCATTAGGGTCGCTAAAGTCAACGCTGCTAAGTCACTGGTTTCTACGAGCACGCCCAGCTTCGAAGTACCCAGCACATACTGTATCATGGAGTTTATTGGTCACTGGCCACTGGTCAGTGAAGTGAAGAGGCTTATTCATCCATGTAGACCGACTGTATCTATATGTATAACCTTTCAAACAGCCCTACATTCATTTGAACTGTCCTTTTATGCTGATTGTAATATTACAAGTTTGACATGTGAAATGAAGTATGTGACGAGCGTAGGGCTTGAATATATGACTATAATTAACATGACATTACAGAGTGCCATTTAGAGATTAAACCAGTGCCATATTCTAGAATCTAGATGGTCCATGTAAGTATTCTGTGAGAACGTTGATACATTGCCCAGCACTAGACACAAACTTATGATGCTCAGAATAAGAGGGTCCTGCTTAGACCACTGCATCACCGCAGTTCACAATGCTCTATCAAGCAATGAGAATAGTTGATGATACTTGATGTTAATAGTGTATAGTTTTTGCCCATACTTAGCCCTAAACGTAACCACTCTGAATAAATGCCTAAACTGTTAACCTTTGTGTTGTTTCTGTTTTAACCCTGTAACCATGCAGAATGAATGCATCAAAAATAGACATTCATCCATAATATGTTGAATTTCGAAGGGAAACTATGAGATCTTGTTGCGCCTCCACCATCTGGCTGTGCACCTAAGACCCTGTACATGCTGAGTGTTGATGTGGTAGCTGTCCCCTCTCCTCCCCCATCTTTCTGTGTACCTAAGACCCTGTACATGCTGAGTGTTGATGTGGTGACTATTGTGTAAGAACAGAGGCACAGGGCCAACATGAGAGCCTTTGTCCTCTTTCTCTGGCTGCTCTCCTCTATGTGTCATAATGCTCTGCTCTTATCTCCTCCTGTCCAGTGAATGAGGGGGGCATCAAGCAGGCGTCCAACTCCTGTCCTGACCCAGGGGAACCAGAGAACGGCAAGAGTTTGGGCACCGACTTTAGGTAGGTCATCTTGGGGTGAAGAAGGGACCCTTACTAACATAGCACCCACTGGCCCCAGAGAGGCAGGACACTGGATTTGTAAAGCCAGCGGTAAGGCACCTCTAGGGTTGAAATTAATTCATGTGACTTCCCAAAATTCCAAGATTTCCCAGTAATCCCGGTTGGAAAATTAGGCACCTCTCATGTGGCTTGCATGTTGCAATGTTGGAGAACATACTGTATTGTGTTGGAGAATATATTGTGTTGGAGATCATATTGTTTTGGATAACATATTGTTTTGGATAACATATTGTTTTGGAGAACACTTTGATCATTGTTTTTTCCCATCACAACTATAAAGAACATTACAAAAAGAAAACAAATACTATACTATTTATGAGTTATTTATATTGCCAGTATAGACGAAGCATATGAAGTTACAACAAAGATGATTGGTCCTTCAAAAGAAAAGAAGCTGTTAACATGAATATTCTCAGAGGGCCATATCGCCTGTCATTGAGAGGACATTGGCCATTGATTGTACACGGAAGGTACTCTGGTATCATTATAAATGCAGTGTCATGAGCATGACACACACCAGTAATACAGTTCAACCTGATTACGACACTAGCCTCTAGTATCACTCCGCCTGAGTAGGAATCACTTCTCCTCTCATCTTTAAGTGTTCATTCAATGTCACACACACCACTTCACTGTGGAATATTGACAGCAGCAGCTCAATGTGTGCAAAACCCATGAGGTCAATATTGAGCTCAGGGCCTGTATTCATAACGTGTCTTAGGGTAGTGGTAGATTATAATGAATGGACATGAGGGACCTGATCCTAGATCAGCCCTGATGATTCTAACTGTGATGATGACAGTGGAGATGGTATTCTATTTGAAAAGAACTAAGAGATGCCAAAGAGAAAACAATTACTTTGTACCTTTTATGGTATTGCTTATTTCCCTGTAACGTGTAGTGGGAAACATGCCCATTTCAGAATATCACGCAATTTCTTGAGTGTGAGTTGCAATTTTCCCCCTTGTATTGTGTTTGTGTTCATCTGAACAGGGTGAAACATTTCTGGAACCATTTCATCTGAATTATATCAGATTATCTCAACCGGGCCCAGAGTTTGAGCTTCAAACAAATCAAAGGCCTTTCAGGACAGTTTTTTTTTTACAGTGTCTTTATATGTGTGTGTGCGTGTGTGTTCCCTCTCTCCCAACAACAGCATCGGGGCCACCGTCCAGTTCCTCTGTAATGAGGACCACGTGCTCCAGGGCTCCAAGACCATCACCTGTCAGAGGGTGGCCGAGGTGTTCGCTGCCTGGAGTGACCACCGCCCTGTCTGCAAAGGTCAGTTAGCACCCCTGGCAACTGCCTGCATGGCTGCTGGGACCCAAATGGCACCCTATTCCTTATATAGTGCACTACTTTTGACCAGGGTCCATAGGGGGCTGGTCAAAAGTACTAAACTATATAGGGAATAGGCTGCTATTTGGGTCCTAGCGCATGGCTCCTGGGTCCCAAAATTCATTGAGAATATAGATATGGAGCCCTCATGGAAATGTCAGAGTACTTTGTCATTTTCAACTGGCGGACATTTTGGTGGCTTGGTTTGGCTGGGAGATTGATTTGAAAGATAATTTGGGATTCTGTGTAATGTTCATGATGTTCAACAGTGGATCAGAGACATGCTGAGGTTTGATCAGTCAGTGTTACCACAGGGGAGGGTTGGTGTGACAAGCAGACAGGTTGGGCCACCGGTGTGCCTGGTCCTTTTTTGTGACACACACACATTCATCAACCAATCGTGGTCCATTTCAATGGTGACACACACATTGATCAACCAATCCCATCCCAGACCACTGTGAGGCCTCCGGAGTGGTTAGGATGACCCACTTTGCAGATCAGTAAACGTAGCACAGTACAAAGTTAAATTATACTGTGTCTATAACATTTAAAGCATCTTCCCTATCACGCCCTACAGTCAGTGCCGGCCCTTGGCATAAGCAATATAAGGGGTCGCTTAGGGCCCCCAGCCGCTAGGGGGACCCCAACGCCCCCAATTTTCTTTCATACCACAACATGTTCTCTATGCCTCATGGCAAAATGGAGAGAATTACAGAAAATTTTGAAAAAATTTAATAAAAATCTCTCTGCCGTCAAGAGGGGGACCACCAAATGTTTTACCCACAAGGTGGGGGGCCCGAAAACCAAATAGCTAGGGCCGGCCCTGCCTACAGTCATCCATCAGAGCCATTCTCAGGTTGTGCTATCCAGCCGGGCGAACAATGAAATGAAGAGAATGTTATAGAATTTCAGTCAGACAGTTTAATTACTGAAATTAGTTGACGCGGCAATAGACAACTACTTCAAGGCATAATTATTGTCTTGCTGGATCATATTGGGAGACCAGCAAGTCTTCCATCTCCCTCTCCTCTCCTCTCCTCTCCTCTCCTCTCCTCTCCTCTCCTCTCCTCTCCTCTCCTCTCCTCTCCTCTCCTCTCCTCTCCTCTCCTCTCCTCTCCTCTCCTCTCCTCTCCTCTCCTCTCTCTCTCTCTCTCTCTCTCTCTCCCAGCTCTCTCTCTCTATCTCCCTTCCTGTCCCTCCCGACATTAATGAAGCATACATTAATGCAGACATTATTATCTCATCAATTAAACACAGCTGATATCAATTAAGCCGGATCCTGTCACTTGTGTGATTGTGACGCCACCCTGGGCACTGACCAGCCTGATCAATGCCTCCAGGATACCCATGTCTCTGGGGTGTATCTAATAACACCCTTGCATCGGCTTGTCTCTTACTAGTAGACTCCCTTCAGAGTACTGTTTAGTTTGTTGATTAGTATCCCCAGTAGCTGTTGTTGCAGCAGCTACTCAGAGACAAGACAACACAAAGACAGTATTATATTACATTTAAAATAATTAGTCAAGACACCAAGAGACAACCAAAATACTTCCTATTCACTATTTATATATATATCGATCAGTTAGATATTTAGATCAGGGATGGGTAACTCCAGTCTTCGGGGGTCACACTTTTTCCCCATACTTAGCAAACACAGCTGATTAAACAAATTGCATTTTAAACTAAAGATCATTATTAGCAGATTACATTCTAGCAGACACTCTTATCCAGAGGGATTTACAGGATTAATTAGGATTAAGTGCCTTGTAGAAGGACACATTAGCAGATTTTTCACCTGGTCGGCTCAGGGATTCGAACCAGCGACCTTTTGGTTACTGATCCAAAGCTCTTAACCACTAGGCTTCCTGGAGTCAGGTTAGCTGGGGCTGGGGCAAAATAGTAACACCAACCAGTTAAAAACAGATGATGGCGTAGAGGGTTGATTAGGGTACTGTTTATGTAGTAGTCCTATAAAAAACGTGGCCCTGGGGATCCCATTTTATTTTTTGGTCATTATTTATCATCAAGCTTTGACTATTTAAATCAGCTGTGTAGTGCTAAGCCCCCCCCAAAAAATGTGCACCCCTAAATTTGCACCAGTTTGGGAAACGCTGTCACCCTGATTAAGGCTCTACGCTAAAACACAGTAGGTGTTTTTATATATGCTATATGCTTTGTATATGTAAGGCTTATTTAATGGTAAAACACCTACACTTTTCACTTTAAATCCCACCTGGGTAGCTGGACCTTGGATTCTTTTAAGCAAAATAAAATTAAGATTCGTAGGTATGATGATACTTCCTGGTATCAGGGGTAGTGCTCTTTTTTTATTCAATTTGAGATAGTGATTATTCATTGAGAGAAGGTTGTTCGATAGAGAGGATGTGCTTTCTTATTTACAAGAGTTGTCTGAGGAAGTGTGACCAATTGGCTATTGCAATTTTTATTAACCTTTAACGTTTTTATTTAACCTTTATTTAAATAGGCAAGTCAGTTAAGAACAAATCCTCATTTACAATGACAGCCTACACTGGCCAAACCCAGGTGACGCTGGGCCAATTGTGCGCCGCCCTATGGGACTCCCAGTCTTGATTTGAAGCAGGGTGTCTGTAGTGACGTCTCTAGCACTGAGATGCCATGCCTTTGACCGCTGCGCCACTTGGGACCCCAAAAACCTCCCATCAAACCAAAACTTAACAGCTCACTACTGTATATAAAAACAAGTCACAGGCGCTCTTGAGAAATCTTGTTTCTTGTCAATTGTCAACTCCGTAATGTCCTTGTGTCCCACAAATGACTTATCTGCCACCATATCTCAGTGCATTTACAGTACGTCAGTGAACACTACTGCCATATGGCCACATGACAAACAGGCAGATGGTTAGGCCGATATGCCGAAGCATTCTTCTCACTTCTTTCAGTACTTTACTCTGATTAGAAATGTCTTTGAATCATGGAAGAGTGTGGACATGACTAAACATATCCAGTCAGTTTATGACATCATGACATATAACCCGGCTGCCAGTTGGACTTCATTAGAAGGATAAAAAATATTCCCTATTTAGGTGCACAACTTATGACCAGGGCCTTTAGAGGTTTTATTAAAAGGCATTCGCTATATAGAGAATAGGGTTGTTTTTCAGTCGTACTTGGAGCAGGGGAAATCCAATAAAGGTTTGATTTGATTTGATTTGAAATAGACGTCAAATGCCAAAAGACAAAACATAATTTTACTGCAGTTTGTATTGAAATTATGAAGTGCAGAAGTAAAAAACACTTTTAAGCAGTAGTTATATAATCCTGAGCTACATACATACACGGTAGATCGTTGATGTGATGAATGTGTACAATATATACCACAGGTGGAACGTTAATTGTGGAGAACGGGCTTGTGGTAATGACTGGAGCATTATCTGTAGAATGGTATCAAATACATCAAACACATGGTTTCCATTTTCGCCATTCCGGCCATTATTATGAGCCATTCAGCAGCCTCCACTGATATATACAGTACATATATACATAATGGTAATAACACTGCTGCCATAAGTGTCCTTTGTGCAGTTAGGTAGACCGCTGCTTCTGCCACTAGCTGTAAATGATGTATGATGAGTTTTACTGCGGACAGTATTACAAATTACACCTTGAAATGCGCAGGCAATGTTCCGCGGCCACATTACGTGTGTGTGTGTGTGTGCTGGGTGAACATGCGTGCCTGTACCGGCTTGCCTCCTTGTTTGTGTGCGTATGTGTCTCTCCCTGTCCGTGAGTGTCGATGTGTGAGACCAGTGTACTCCTGTTTGTGTGTTTTCTGTTTGTGCATGCGGATACATTAGGAGTTGAAACAGGAAGGAAAAAAGGCAAATACCTTGGCTCAGGGTTAATGATGTCATTGATCATTCTCAGTGGCCATTGTTTTTTAGGTTACTTTGTACCTCCTGTTCCTCCGAGTCGCCAATCAGACCAGCTAATCTTTATTCTCTCTGCTGAATTGGCTCGTTTTTCCCCAGCAGAAGGTCAGCCTGAATGTTGACGGACATAAAACACCAAGAATAAGAGAGAAAACAAGCTAAACAAGTAAAACATGTGCAGGGTGTTTTATCAACAGCAAACGGCTAATTATCTTGATGTCTTGAAGTGGCGGCTTATCTCCATGGCTTGGCTTGGCATCCCTCTCTGGGGGAGCTGTGTTTGTGAAAGTTCACCATTAAAACACTGTAGATGATAACACAAAGAGGAGGATCTGCAATCCGGATCTCTGAACTATTAATTTGGTTGACAAAAAAAACAGGAAAAAACTAGCGACTTAAGGACAATCAAAGTCAGATTTCAGAGACTTTATTTTGCCTTTCTCGGCACGCAGGATGCCAATATCCCTCAGTGTTAGATTAACCAGAGAGTATAGCCCTGTTCTGTCCCTCTTGTGAAATCCCTTTACTTGTTTGTGAAGGTGATGGTTAGAAAGGTAATTAATTATTTGCTCAACATCCCTTAATTGTATAGATAATTTCTATCTGGCTCCTCGGCGTGTTTGCTATACGTTATGCCATGCACCCAGCAGGGAGAGCCAAGCAGCTTCATTTATTAAGCAGTAATAGCTGTCAGTCCATGGAACACAGGCATGCCTAGACATGCGTACCCATTGGGGTGGCAGGTAGCTGAGTGGTTAGAGCGTTGGGCCCGTAACCGTAATCCCCGAGCTGACATGGTAAAAATCTGTCGTTCGGCCCCTGAACAAGGCAGTTAACCCACTGTTCCTAGGCCGTCATTGTAAATAAGAATTTGTTCTTAACTGACTTGCCAAGTTAAATAAAGGTAAAATAAAAAATAGATAGAATACAGATCCTGTTTCTCGGAGGCCTAGCTGACACTGGATGCCCCCAAAACTCAATGGTCACAAATCCCATTTCTATGGCCATATGTTGTTGTCACAGTGTGGAGACAGACACCCTGAAGCACACTGAGGGATGGAGGGACTAGCTGGTGAGGATGTCTTTAAGGAATTTTGATATGGTCCATCACTTTAGTGATATTGCTTATGTTGTGTGGACTACAGTGGCCGTGACAGAGATGTTGAGGTAAAAAGATGAATACATGGAGAGAGAGAGAGAGAGAAAGAGAGATAGAGAGAAAGTGACATACTGAGGAAGCGAGAAAAAGAGAGATGGGAAGAGAGACAAATAGAGATATAAAAGACATAGAGAGGTAAAGGGGTCATGCCTTTATTACTTGGCCACTACTGTGGTACAGTGAGACAAGAGTGGGTGTGAGGTGTTATTATGTAATCGGGTTTGTAAGCACCATGTTACCAGACACTGTGTGAGGTCTGTGTCTCTGTCTCTGGGGCCCTGGAGGCTATCACTGGGTGAGATCTCTGTCTACTATCAGACCAGCTGCCTTCACCACTGGGTGAGATCTCTGTCTACTATCAAGTCAGCTGCCTTCACCACTGGGTGAGATCTCTGTCTACTATCAGACCAGCTGCCTTCACCACTGGGTGAGATCTCTGTCTACTATCATGTCAGCTGCCTTCACCACTGGGTGAGATTTCTGTCTACTATCAGACCAGCTGCCTTCACCACTGGGTTCCAGGAGCACTGAGAACAAGACTCCCTGTGGTGGAGACATACACGGACGCACCAGCAGACACACGCTTAAATAGAGACACACACACACAAGCATACACACACATATTCACCTCTTTCTGTCTCTCTGTCTCTCTGTCTCTCTCTCTCTCTCTCTCTCTGTCTATCTCTCTCTGTCTATCTCTCTCATTCTCAGTATCTCTCTCTTTCCTATCTCTCTTTCTCTCTCTCTTCTTTTAAGTATCTCTGTCTCCCTTATCTCTGTGTGTCTCTCTCTCTCTCTTACTCTCTCTATCTCTCTCGCTCTCTCTCTCTCTCTCGCTCTCTCTCTCTCTCTTACTCTCTCACATACACACACACACACATAGTGCATTCAGAAAGTATTCAGACCCCTATACTTTTTCCACATTTTGTTACATGTTCTAAAATGGATATTAAAGAAATAATCTCAGCAATCTACACACAATACCCCATAATGACAAAGCGAAAAAAGATTTTTAGACATATTACCAAATGTATTACAAATAGAAAACAGAAATACCTTATTTACATAAGTATTCAGACCCTTTGCTACTGTATGAGACTCAAAATTGGAAACAGGTGCATCCTATTTCCATTGATCATCCTTGAGACTTGATTGGAGTCCACCTGTGGTAAAATCAATAAATGGACACAATTTGGAAAGGCACACAACTGTCCATAAAAGGTCCCACAGTTGACAGTGCATGTCACATCAAAAACCAAGCCATTAGGTCGAAGGAATTGTCAGAGAGCTCCAAGACAGGATTATGTTGAGGCACAGATCTGGGGAAGAGTACAAAAATATTTCTGCAGCATTGAAGGTCCTCAAGAACACTGTGCCCTCCATCATTCTTAAATGGAAGAAGTTTGGAACCACCAAGACTCTTCCTAGAGCTGGCCTCACGGCCAAACTGAGGAATCGGGGTAGAAGGGCCTTGGTCAGGGAGGTGACCAAGAACCTGATGGTCACTCTGAGTTCTAATGTGGAGATGGGAGAACCTTCCAGAAGGACAACCATCTCTGCAGCAATCCACCAATCAGGCCTTTATGGTAGAGTGGCCAGACAGAAGCCACTCCTCAATAAAAGGCACATGACAGCCCGCTTGGAGTTTGCCAAAAGACACCTAAAGGACTCTCAGAGCATAGAAAAAAGATTCCCTGGTCTGATGCCAAGCTTCACGTTGGGAGGAAACCTGTAGCACCATCCCTACAGTGAAGCATGGTGGGGACAGCATCATGCTGTGGGGATTTTTGTCAGTGGCAGGAACTGGGAGACTAGTCAGGATCGAGGCAAAGATGAACGGAGCAAAGTACAGACAGATCCTTGATGAAAACCTGCCCCAGAGCGCTCAGGACCTCAGACTGTTGCGAAGGTTCACCTTCCAACAGGACAACAACCCTAAGCCAGAGCCCGGACTTGAACCAGATCAAACATCTCTGGAGAGAGATGAAAATATCTGTGCAGCAACACTCCCCATCCAACCTGACATATCTTGAGAGGATCTGCAAAGAAGAATGAGAGAAACTCCCCAAATACAGGTGTGCCAAGCTTGTAGCGTCATACCCAAGAAGACTCAAGGCTGTATTCGCTGTCAAAGGTGCTTCAACAAAGTACTGAGTAAAGTGTCTGAATACTTATGTAAATGTAATATTTCAGGGTTTTGTTTATTATAAATTAGCAAACATTTCTAAAAACCAGTTTTTACTTTGTCATTATGGGGTATTGTGTGTAGATTGATGAGGGGAAAAAAACTATATAATAAATTTTAGATAAAGGCTGTAACTTAAAATGTGGAAAAAGGTCAAGCGATCTGAATACTTTCCGAATACACTGTATATACATATAAGCAGACATACACATATACTGAAAATAATCTAAATGCAACATGCAACAATTTCAAAGATTTTAGTGAGTTACAGTTCATATGTGTAAGGACCGACGGAACAGAATACGGACATCCAACAAAACGAGAACAGCGTCTGGACAAGGGAAACGTAAATGACAATAATGCCGTCCAGTGGTGAGTCCAATGAGTGCAGATGTGCGTAACGATGGTGACAGGTGTGTGTAATGAAAGGCAGCCTGTCACCCTCGAGTGCCAGAGAGGGAGAGTGGGAGCAGGCATGACAGCACCCACCACCCAACACCCCCCCCCCATCCCACCTGGGAGAGCCTGATGGGCCGGCCGAGGCATGGGCGTTGGATAAGCCGGCTGGGTTGTAGAAGCCGGCAGAGGCGTGGGACACTGGCGAGCCGGCTGAGGCGTGGGAGCCTGACGATCCAGCCGAGGTGTGAAAGCCTGACGATCCCGCTGAGACGTGGGAGCCCGAAGAGTCGGCTGAAGCATAAAGTGGGATGAGCGCGTGCCAAGCCAACCAAGGCAAGGAAACCTCTCGAGCCAGCTATCTGTTGGTCACAGATAGAAATGGGCCTCACAATGGGTCTCAGGATCTCGGCAGGGTATTTCTGTGCATTCAAATTGCCATCAATAATATGAAATTGGGTTTGTTGTCCGTAGTTTATGCCTGCCCGTACCATAATCCCACTGTCACCATGGGACACTCTGTTCACAAAGTTGACGTCAGCAAAATCTCACGCACATGACGCCATACACGTGGTCTCCGGTTGTGAGGCTGGTTGGACATAAAGCAAATTCTCTAAAATGATGTTGGAGGCAGCTTATGTTAGAGAAATTAACAATTCTCTGGCAACAGCTCTGGTGGACATTCCTGCAGTCAACATGCCAATTGCACGCTCCCTCAAAACAAAAGTCATCTGTGGCATTGTTTTGTGTGACATAACTGGGTACACAAGGTGCACCTGTGTAATGATCTTGTTGTTTAATCAGCTTCTTGATATTTCAAACCTGTCAGGTGGATGGATTATCTTGGCAAAGGAGAAATATTCACTAACAGGGAGGTACTTTTGAGAGAAATAAGCTTTTTGTGCTAATGGAACATTTCTGGGATATTTTATTTCAGCTCATAAAACATGGGACCAACACTTAACATGTTGCGTTTATATTGTTGTTCAGTGTACATACACACACACACACACACACAAATTGACATACGTACAAACAGAGAGCGAGAGAGAGAGAGAAAGAGACACATACCACCTCCATAGAAACATACTATCACAGAATAAATCCACTGACTCCCCCCTCCCTCCCTGAGCTCATTGTGTATGTCTGTCCCCTGTGTTTGTGTCACAGTCCCCCGATCTCATCACACCTCCACCCACCTCTCCTGCCTCCCTTCCTCTACGGAACTTTCTTCCTCGCCGTGGTACCCTGACCTTTAGCTGGCCACTAAATCACTGGCTAGCTGTCACCCGCGTGTCTGTTTGTTCCTGCGGCTAAAGGCTGCACAAACTAATTAAGGAAGATGCCACTTGAAATCATGCAGAAAATTGCCTAGATCTATATTTTCAGGACAGCCCAAGGGTACGCAGAGTTAATCATAAATTTCAATTTAACTATTCATTGGCGCTCTGTTATTGCTCTCCCATGATGAGATTGTAATAGGGAGTGTGTTGCGGTTCTAAAAAAAAAATTAAGACTAATTAGCGAAGTCGTATTGAGAAGAAGAAATCTTATTACACTTCCTGACACAATGGGAATGCGCATTGCTCTCATAGCTAAGGCTGATGAGATAGTTGATCGAGTCAATGTCTATTATAGATAGATAGATAGATAGATAGATAGATAGATAGATAGATAGATAGATAGATAGATAGATAGATAGATAGATAGATAGATAGATAGATAGATAGATAGATAGATAGATAGATAGATACTTTATTGATCCCCGAGGGGAAATTTCTTCGTCAAGCAGCTACGAAAAAACACAGGGCAGGTGCAAAATGCCAGAACGAAAATACACAAAAGACAGATACACGATACATGATACATAGAGTGGCAGTATGAAAAAGTATAAAATACAAGAAGTCTGGAGTGCAAAAAGCTATAAAAAGACATTGCATAGAATGGGTGAATGGCTGAATATGTACACTATACATTGTTACAGAGTGTTAGATAAATAAGGAATATTTGCATGGTTAATTGTTACTATTATTTCCTGTATTGGTTGTGGGGATTCGATGATTAAAGAGCCCGGTGCCATTTGTTTTATTGTAGCTCACCAGCTCAAGTATATTACATAACCTCCAAAGTGTCAATCGTTCACATCTCTTATTATGACGACGGCTCAGACATTAGAAATACTCAGGAATGACATTCTCTGCTTGCTCATTGGTTCGTAGTATTAATAAATCTTGAGTACACTCAAAATGGCTGCCAAGTCCACACATTACAGCATAATTGACTTGAATGGTGATGCCCGTTTTACTCATTCTAGTTATGTGGTTGATTCTGGAAGTACTCCATGTCTGGCCGTTGATGTTAAAAACTATGGTTGAAGTTCAATGGAATCTGCCATAGCACTGCTAACAAAGTACCTACAAACTACTGCCCACACACAAAGGGGAAGCATCTACCAGTGAAGGGAGTCTACCTGGTAGATGTAGTAGCAGTAGTGATATTTGACATTACCCAAAACCATTTTGTGACTTTATCTGACCATGGGGAAAGCTATTGTGTAATTGGACCCCAATGTAAGTTTTCTTGAATTATCCCAAATGATGTAAAGTTTATGCATTATGTGTGACCATATAGTACAATGTGTTCAAGGCTACTTTAGTGATTCCGTTGGTCTCAATGTGCCAGTGACTTTCCGAACAGACCAGCAGAGTGTGGATTATACCTGAAGGGTCTACAGAGTCATCGGTGTTGCCACCGTGCTGCATACAGAGATAATGACTTATTTATTTTCAAAAGCAATCAAGATGTCAGAGACTGATTAAACCTGCTGTCTATAGGAAATAATAGTGTTCGTCCCAAATGGCACCCTATTCCCTACATAGTGCACTACTTTTCAGCAGGGCCCATAGGGCTTTGGTCAAATGTAGTGCACTATGTAGGGAATAGTGTGCCATTTGGAGCAAAAGCAGAGCCTTGTCTTCCCTCTATCACAACATTGTCACTTTGACATCATCACTGATGAATGCACCAATAACAAAGACTTGATATTCCACAAACTCTTTTTTGAGCCGCAAGCCCGGTAATCTTTGATAGCTGTCAGAGCATTTGGAAGACAGGCAGGACAGGAGGGACACAGACAAGCCGTGTCTGTATTTAACAAATAATGACTGGTGTTTCTCATTTAAGATGATTAATAAGGCCTTGTTTTCGTTTGCATGGAGTTTAACTTGTTCAGCTGTCATGAACTTAGTCATCTGAGTATAATATGGTATTGCTAATTCATAACAACTGAAACCCTGGCCTTAAATGACCTGTTCAAGTTCATATAGCAGCAGGCTCTATCGAGAATATATTGAAGTGCAATTCTAAGTTGAATATGGCTCAAGCAAACGGGCCCTGGTGTCTTGACGATATTTCATAAATGTGAGCATTCAATGTGAGCCAAATCAATACACCTAAAGCGACTCCCTACACACGCACACGCACGCAAGCACACACACACGGTATTTGGCAACATCTGTCTCCAATTAACCACAACTTTTGTGTTTGCCAGGTTGTTAAATGTCAGGCTCCAAATGAATAACCTTCCTTCCTTCTTTCTCTTTCTCTTTCTCTTTCTCTTTCTCTTTCTCTTTCTCTTTCTCTTTCTCTTTCTCTTTCACAGTGAAAACATGCGGCTCTAACCTTCAAGGTCCTTCTGGTACATTCACTTCACCCAACTTCCCCATCCAGTATGAGTCCAACGCTCAGTGTGTCTGGATACTCACTGCCACAAACCCCAACAAGGTAGACTATACTTTACTAATGTTCTGTCCATCCACTGTCACACTGCTAGCCAACCCCCACAGAGAGAGAGAGAGAGAGAGAGAGAGAGAGCGAGAGAGAGATGAGCTAGGCTGCCTTTACTACCTTACTGTCCACTGTCACAGTCCTCAAGTCCAGAACAGACTATGCGAAGTGCACAGTATTACATAGAGCCATGACTACATAGAACTCTATTCGACATCAAGTAACTCATGCAAGCATTAAAATCAGATTTATGGAACAGCGGGGACAGTGAAGAGACACACACACTGGCACAGACACATGCATAAACACACATGATAACATACACACTATACACACACGTTTTTGTGTTGTAGATACACTATATATACAAAAGTACAAAAGTTTGTGGACCCCCATTCAAATGAGTGGATTTGCAAATTTCAGCCACACACATTGCTGACAGATTGAGCACACAGCCATTTAATCTCCATGAACAAACATTGGCAGTTTAATGGCCTTACTGAAGAGCTCAGTGACTTTCAACGTGGCACCGTCAACAAGTCAGTTCGTCAAATTTCTGCCCTGCTAGAGCTGCCCCGGTCAACTGTAAGTGCTTTCATTGTGAAGTGGAAGCGTCTAGGAGCAACAACGGCTCAGATGCAAAGTGGTAGGCCACACAAGCTCACAGAACGGCACCGCCTAGTGCTGAAGCTGAAAATCGTCTGTCTTTGGTTGCAATGCTCACTACCGAGTTCCAAACTGCCTCTGTTATCGTCCAACATCATTGCCCGACCTCACTAACGCTGTTGTCGCTGAATGGAAGCAAGTCCCTGCAACAATGTTCCAACATCTAGTGGAAAGCCTTCCCAGAAGAGTGAAAGCTGTTATGGCAGCAAAGGGGGGGGGACCAACTCCATATTAATGCCAATGATTTTGAAATGAGATGTTCGATAATCAGGTGTCCACATACTTTTGGTCATGTAGTGTATGTAGTGGTAGAGTAGTGGCCTGAGGGCACACACTTAATATGTTGTGAAATTTGTGGTGAAATGCATTGTAATGCTATAAAATTGTATAATTGCCTTAATTTCGCTGGACCCCAGGAAGAGTAGCTGCTGCCTTGGCAGGAACTAATGGGGATCCTTAATAAATACAAATACAATGCAGCTAACCGACTCCTCATAAAACCCAGTGGGTCAGGTAATTTCAATGACTGTCAATGATGAACACCAGCAAGTGCAATATAAGGTCAATGGTGTCATTGATTGTTTATAGTCACCCCTTACAAAACCAACTACTCTGGTAATTTCAATTGCTATCAACGAGCCATCTGCAGGGAGGGAGGGAGGGAGAGGGAGAAGGAGAGGGAGAGGTAAAGGGAGATGGAGACAGAGAGGGAGAGGTTGAAAGGGACAGAGAGGGAGGGTGGTTTCATTGAATGGGATGCATGGCTGATAGCAGTGGTGATAAGATTACTATGCCAATGAGTGTCAGGTTGGACAGCCTGTGAAGATAATGAGTTACAGTTCTATAGGTTGTGTCTTACAGAGGGCTTTTCTCCTTGACCTTTTTGCTAGAAGGTCAACAAGAACAGCATACCTTTTTTGACAGGCATATCATCTTTTTAAAAGAAAGACCCCTAGTGATTGCAAGCCACATTCATCAGGAGTTTGTGTTTGTTATTTTATTTTGATTGAAAACGAAATAAAAGACACTGTACTGTAATGTAATATTAATCCTACAAAAAAAAGAAAAGTTTTGTCATTTTTTATTATGTAATGCCCTATAGTCCCAGCCCTAGCTTCTGAGAGGGTTATCAGTCAGTGTGTTCATCCCAAATGGCACCCTATTCACTATATAGTGCACTCCTTCTGACCAGGGAATAGAGTGCCATTTGGGACACAGTGATGATCCAGTAGAGGGCAGGTGAAGGGGTAGGCTGCCACTACCACTGCATACCTCCCCACAACCCACTCCTCCTCCTCCCCCTCCTCCCCCTCCTCCCCCTCCTCCCCCTCCTGCTTCTACTCCCCTCCCTCCCGGTCTCTGATTTGTATTCCAGCCTTACTGCCTTCCTCTCTCAGGGTCGCCTACCTGCCTCATGCACCCGTAACCCACGCCTCCTGGCCTCCCATATGATCTGCCTCTGCCCTCCCTCTCTCTCTCTCTCTCTCTCTCTCTCTCCTATGTCCTAACACACCATCGTCCCAGCTGTACAGTACATGCAGCGGTGCCTCAAGGCCCCACAGGCTTTTTCATGTGGGGCTGGATGATGGAATTTGCTAGTTACTGTAGTTATATTAGTGGTTATATTAGTGGTTTTATTAGTGGTTATATTAGTGGTTATATTAGTGGTTATATTAGTGGGCAATGTCACTTTTTATTTGTGGTGTTCCTCCTTTTACTGCTGTGCTTGAGAGAGTGTGTGTGTGTGTGTGTGTGTGTGTGTGTGTGTGTGTGTGTGTGTGTGTGTGTGTGTGTGTGTGTGTGTGTGTGTGTGTGTGTGTGTGTGTGTGTGTGTGTGTGTGTGTGTGTGTGTGTGTGTGTGTGTGTGTGTGTGTGTGTGTGCATATGTTTGTCCTCCAGAAGGTTGGTGATTGGGGGGTCGAGGGTTCTTCTGGTTTTATGGGGTCGTACACTGTGCTGCTGTTCCCACACTGTGGCTTTGCAGTCTGTTCACCTCTGAGGTGTGCTCAGGAAGGAGAGAGAGAGAGACAAAGAGAGAGAGAGGGAGAGAGAGTGAGAGAGTGAGAGAGAGTGAGAGAGAGAGCGAGAGAGAGAGAGCGAGAGAGAGAGAGAGAGAGAGAGAGAGAGAGAGAGAGCGAGAGAGAGAGAGAGTGAGAGAGAGAGAGAGAGTGAGAGAGTGAGAGAGAGAGAGAGAGAGCGAGAGAGAGAGAGAGAGAGAGAGAGAGAGAGAGAGAGAGAGAGAGAGAGAGAGAGAGAGAGAGAGAGAGAGAGGAGAGAGAGAGAGAGAGAGAAATGTTCACTGTTAATTTTTTACTTTTGTTTCCTACTTGACTTGCTTTGGCAATGTTAACATGTTTCCATGTCAATGAAGCCCTTAAATTGAATTGAATTGAAAGTTAATTGAATTGAGAGAGAGAGAGAGAGAGAGAGAGAGAGAGAGAGAGAGAGAGAGAGAGAGAGAGAGAGAGAGAGAGAGAGAGAGAGAGAGAGAGAGAGAGAGAGACCGGTAGACTTAAAAACGGATAAAAACTGAGAGCAAGAGAGGGAGACTGAATGAAAGAGTGAGCGAGTGAGGGAGGAAGGAAGAGAGTGGAGGAGGGCTGTCATAGAGGGGAAGGATGGGCCATCTACAGGGAGCTGTTAGAAAGGAAGACAGAGTGGAGGAGGGCTGTCATAGAGGGGAAGGATGGGGCATCTACAGGGAGATGTTAGAAAGGAAGAGAGAGTGGAGGAGGGCTGTCATAGAGGGGAAGGATGGGGCATCTACAGGGAGATGTTAGTGATGAACAAACACAGCAGCCCCACATGGCATCTGGATTGATTTAGCTCATATCCACATTTGTAATAAAAGAGGATGGAGGAACCCAGCGATTGCTGTCTCCCAAGATCCAGGGGCTGCAGAATGCCTCGTAATTGATATGAGTAGTGACATCTATTTATCCACAGGCGATGAGTGGAGGATTCAGGTACAATTAAACATGTCACAACCCAGAGCAAATATCAAACAGCAGTGCCCTTAACAGAGTAGAATGAGGGCGATAAAATATTCATATGGAACATCCAACCGAAATGAATCACCAGGCAGACTAAAGTTCTTATGTAGTCTTATGGCTAGCGAACATTTTAGAGATATGCAGGCCTATGTATTCATTGATGTTATCTTTGTACACTCTTAGAAAAAAGGGTTCCCAAAGGGTTCTTCGACTGTCCCCATAGGAGAACCCTGATGGTTCCGGGTAGAACCCAAAAGGGTTCTACTTGGAACACAAAATGGTTATACCTCGAACCAAAAGGGTTCTACCAAAAAAGGGTTCTACTAAAAATCTATTAAATTGTTTGTTTTTCTCAACCATCTACACGCAATACCCCATAATGACAAAGTGAAAAAAAAAATATTTTTATTTTATTGAAAATAAAATACAGAAGTATCTCATTTACATAAGTATTCACACCCCTGAGTCAATACATGTTAGAATCACCTTTGGCAGCGATTACAGCTGTGAGTCTTTCTGGGTAAATCTCTAAGAGTTTTGCACACCTGGATTGTAAATAATTGCTATACAGCCATTTTCAAGTCTTGCCATAGATTTTCAAGCCGATTGAATTAAAAACTGTAACTATGCCACTCAGGAACATTCAATGTCATCTTGGTAAGAAACTAATTTCTGTTTGTATTTGTGAACGAACACCTCCATTTGGTCTTACAGTATATAGCAATGTGAAGTGTTCTTTTACGTTGCATAAAGTATAGACTCAGAGGTACAAAATTGTATATCATACACTGCAGTTGAGGAACAATGGGAAAGTAATTCTACTTTGATAAACTTGTAACCCCACTTTTGAGAAAATGGCCCTTGAATGTTTTGGTACACCTATTGGAACTCTTCTTGTCTACGCCCACAGGGTCCGGACTTCCATAAAGATAAGAAAATTGGTCTGGTTTGGTCTTAACCATATGGGTGTGTGGTAACACATCATTTAAAAGATCAAAAGACCTACCCGTGAGTCTGGGAGGAGTTACAAATACATTTCCAAGCAATTAGAAGTACATCATTCCACTGTCCGACAAAAATTCCAGACCACTGGCAAACTACCTAGGACAGGTCCCCCCCCAAAGTCAGCCCAAGAGCTGACCGAAAGATGCTCATAGAAGTCTCTAAGAACCCCAGTGTAACGTCAAGGGATCTACAGGCCTCTCTTGCCACAATCAATCAATGGGTACACTGTCAGAAAGAGACTGCCAAACTTGGCCTACATGGGAGATCAGGAAGGAAGAAGCCTCTGCTCTCAAAAAATAATATCAAGACACAACTGACTTTTGCCAGACAACAACTGGGTAAAGTCAGTTGTGTCTTGATATTCTTTTTTGAGAGCAGAGGCTTCTTCCTGAACTCAATTTCTAAGTTTGTTACCACACACCCATATGGTTAAGACCAAACCAGACTTATCTTTATGGAAGGCTGGAGCCTCCTAAGCTTCTCTCTAATGTTTTCTAATCATTTGCACTTGTTTTGGTACACCTAATTCTAATTTTTGCCATTTTATGTGATGGTAAAGGTAGGGGTGTACTAACTTTGTCCCCATAAGGAAAAGGCATTTTTGTTTATTTGAATTGCATAACATTTTCAACGTTTTTTTTTTTATTTTTTATTTTTTATTGGGTAACCTTTATCTGTCAATAGTGTTGGAAGTGAAGATTACATATCCATCTGTCCAAAAAAAAAAAAAAGAAAGAGAACTTCCCAGGTCCTAAACCAATTTAGAACTGGACCGGAGAGGCCAACCCACCTCTCCAGTCTGTCCAGAAGGATATCATGGTCAACAGTGCAGCACTTAACCCTTCTGTTGTGTTCCGGTCGAATTGGACCGATTTTCTCTGTGGAAAATGTAGTTCATTTAATCTGACAATCATAAGGTTCCATGACTTTGTCCACATTGGGCATCTGAACACACAACATAAATGTTGATGATTTTTACAAAATTGTGGGTGTTTTATTTAACTTTTGTACACCTGTGGTGTTCCCTTGTCTAAAATGACCGGTCATTAGAAATGAATGGGTGAGACTACAATTAGTGTATAAAATTTAGTTCAGACACATGCCCATTCATCAGATGGACACACTTCCTCTCCCAGATCCCCACATGCATGTGTGTTTGAGCACACACACACACACCTCACTCCCCTTCTTGGTTTCCCCCACGGGAACCTTTCCCCAATAGAATCTTCCCTCCATGTGAACCACTCCTGTTGGCATTCTCACAAACAATCGCAACATTGTTTCAATAATATATAGAACTTTTCTCGCAGCTCTGGTGTATAAAGCTTTTTGGAGGCCTTGCTCACAATTAATTCTGTGGCAGCAAACGATATACTGTATGTGAGGCTCTTGATCATATCTTTGATTATGACACTGGTGAGGAGGAGAGAGGCAGGAAACTGACAGTGAAGATGCATTAAAGGAGGAAGTGTCAGAAGTTGAAGACAACACAGAATATGATCCAGACCAAGAGACAACCGATGTGGAACAATCCAGTGATGAGGAAGAGGGCCCTGCTGAGGTTATTGTTACATTCAGGTCAAAGAATGGGAATTTGTCCTGGTCTTCATCCCGACCTGAGAGGAGAGGTCGACTGTCGGTTGAAAATTTTATCAGGATGACTCCAGGGCCAACGAGATACGCCATATCCCGGGTTGATGACATAAAATCCTGATTCGAACTGTTCCTGACAGAGTCAATCGAAACTATAGTGATAAACACGACCAACTTGTAGGGGAGACGCGTTTACAAAGACAACTGGAAGGAGGTAGAATGGACAGACTTCCAAACATACATGGGTCTCTTGATTTTGGCTGGTGTGTACAGATCCAGAAATGAATCTACCACCAGTTTATGAATGCAGAGTCTGGTCGGCAATTTATCTTGCCACTATGTCACTCCAGACATTTCACGTGTTGTCACGGGTGATTTGCTTCGACAACCCTGATACAAGACCAGGCCGCCGTCAACAAGACAAGCTGGCAGCGATCAGAGAGGTTTGGCACAAGTGGGTGGAGCGCCTGCCACTCATCTATAACCCAAGTCCGAATGGTTTCAAAACAAATGTCCTTGTTAAACTTTGACACAAAGTAGTCTGTGATAAATAGCACAATATGTTTCAACTGAGTATTTGTTATAGTCACAATACATATTATGTGACTTGTTAAGCACATTTTTACGCTTGTAATTTTTTATTAATTTGTAAACATTTCTAAATTCCACTTTGACACTGTGGGTACAAATATTAATTGAAATTGTTCATATACATTGAGCGTCTGCTTGAGTCTGAGGAATGAAAGAGAGAGGGGTTTACACTTTTGGGACTATTACATTGGCTCCGTTGTGCCAGGCAAGCTCAAGCAAACACAGCTCAATTATTTTAAACATTTAAAATACTATTTGATCCCAGGTCTGATTCTCCCCTTCTATAGGGACAGTGAGTGTACTCACTGGGTCTAACTTTTGATAAGCATGATACCCAGTTTGGACTCACGGTTTGTCAAGGCTGAAACATTACTGTCTAGTCATAAATTAGGAGAACAAACCAATTTCTCCCTAACATCTACTGACCTTCTCTGCACCTGTCACGTCACTTGTCCATAAATACATTTTATAACCATCTGGAGTGCAGCAGAACTCATTGAGAATGTAGTCTAGTCTACAGTTACAGTAGCTATCAGCCCCTCTGACACACTCCGAGACTCAGACCCCAATTTAATACTCTCTCATCTTCTTCCTTTTGCTGAGATAATCACTGATCTTTACATTGATTTCAACAGTCATATCATGTCAGATCTGTGATTACCTCAAGGAAGGAAGGAAGTAATAAAGGAAGGAAGGACGGAAGGAAGAAAAGAAGGAAAGAAGCATTTTAAAAGTATTCACAACCCTGCATCAGCCAGCCCACAAGCACTCCAGTGTATTAGATGATATTACCAATGCACAATGACAGGGTCCCTAGCCAGGGCCAGGAACATAAAACCTAAAAGGGCCTCAAGGTTTAGTCCTGGCAGTTCAATTCTTACTCCAATGTAAAATTTTGAGAAACTACAAAATGTTCAAAAGCCTTTTATGAAATTGTTTGGACATATTCCCATGGCGATGATGGATGGAAGGTAGCATGAAAGCCTTGTGGGCCATAGAGATGTTTTCTTTCTTCCCTCCATTTTGCCTTGTTTTTTCAGTTGGTATTTGACCATTTTGAAAGGTCTGGGACTGAGCCAGAACAACTGTGGAAAAGTTGTTTTGTTTTCCCTAAGCCATTTTTTGTCATGTTGTTTTCAATAAATCTAGAGCTTTTTTCATAAAGTTTTCTGAAAGAGTTGACATTTTTAAGACCTAGTGGGCCTGGTCATGTCAATGAGTGTCAATGATAAACACCAGCAAGTGCAATATAAATAGTCAATAAATAGTACCCAAACTATCTGCACTGACTATAACAACATTTTAGGCCAATGGTGTCAATGATTGTTTATGGTCACCGCTTGCAATACCAATTACTCTCGTCATTTACTTACTCCTTCGAAAAAATTTAAACACAACACACATCCTTTAAAATCTCTAAAAACTCTATGGACTGGTTTCCCGGACCCAGAATAAGCTTAGTACTTGACTTCCAATGGAAATTCTCCAGTCCAGGAAAAGGCTTAATCTGGATCAGGGAAACCTAATTCTACCTCAAATACATGGTAATATTAGCAAAATATATAACAAAAACAAACAATATATAACAAAAAAAATAGAGTATTTTTTCAAACCTTGAGGCCTTATTGCTACTTAAAACGAATGACTCCCTCTTCTGTACTACAGAGTGCATTTCTGAGAAACCATCTTGGATTCTTAATTAAGAAATTCGTTCCCTAAAACATGTAATAAGCTTCAGATCACTTCACTGTAAAATAAAATAATTAATAATAATAAAAAAGAGAGAAGCACTTGAGGGTAAAGGGGATGGATTTCCTGTTGAAACGTTGTCACAACCTCTCAATGGCAGTTAGATCCCGATGCCCTCTTCCTTTAGGTGAGAGATGGGTAATAGCTGCTTACAGCACCGAACGTTATTGCTTCATTTATTTTTGGCAGACACATTTTCAGAGCACCAATTTATTTATATTGCATTCCCTGTTTTAACCTTGGTGGGAGAGAATTGCAGGTTGTCGTGCCTTAATTCAATTTGGAGACCTTAGTCCACCTCTCTCTCTCTCTCTCTCTCTCTCTCTCTCTCTCTCTCTCTCTCTCTCTCTCTCTCTCTCTCTCTCTCTCTCTCTTTCTAACTCTCGCTCTCTCTCGTTCTCTCTCTGCCGCGGCTCTCTTGTGATGTTTTAAACAGCCACCCTGCTTCTGCCAGTTTAGAGCCGCATTCAACGTCATTGCTGCAGCAAGGACTTTTCTTTGCGGATGGCGTCTTGCAACGGTTATGTTACAACAGTTATCGTATTGCCTGTTAAGTGTGTGCTAACAATCCAATTGCCACTACCACCCAAATGTATCACATTATACCACTACACCCAAATGTATCACATTCTACCATTATACCCACATTTATCACATTCTACCACTATACTCAAATGTATCACATTCTACCACTATACCCAAATGTATCACATTATACCACTATACCCAAATGTATCACATTCTACCACTATACCCACATTTATCACATTCTACCACTATACTCAAATGTATCACCTTCTACCACTATACCCAAATGTATCACATTATACCACTATACCCAAATGTATCACATTCTACCACTATACCCACATTTATCACATTCTACCACTATATTCAAATGTATCACATTCTACCTCTATACTCAAATGTATCACATTATATTATGTCATCACATTCAGTTGCTAGTCAATGTGTATTACTGTGTAAGGACAGAGTACTCACACTGTAGGTACTCACACAGAGTAATCTCTCCTTTCTCCTGAAGTGTACACTCATTCACTACTTACTCTGCTCAAACTTAAAAGCATTGTTTTGGTAAAGTGAACAAGTGCACACTTTGGGAGGAAGGAGAGATAATTGGGAGATGGACATAGACTTACTCGTCCTGTTTCTTCCCTGCATCAGAGTAGCTATTATCCTGACATATGCAAATGTATATCAGTAATCTATCCTCCACATGTAGGAAGTGCTCCATCCAGCACAAATCCAATCCTGTTACATCGCCTCATTGGTCTCGCTCCAGAGATTGATGATTTGTTGGAATATTACTCTTAGAGAAAGCAGTTAAAGGGGATTTTGGCAATGAGGCCCTTTATCTACTTCCCCAGAGTCAGATGAACTCCTGGATACCATTTATATGTCCCTGCGTGCAATTTAAAGGCTAACTAGCACTAGCGCAATTGCTAACTATCATCAGCGCAATGACTGGAAGTCTATGGGTATCTACTAGCATTGGGAGATGCTAGTAGATACATAAAAATTATATCCTCTAGTTCATCTGACTCTGGGGGAGTAGACAAAGGGCCTCATTGCCAAAATCCCAAAGTATCCTTTTAAGGTGAAAGTGAAACATGTAAGATGTTTCTATCATATTAACTAACACTCTTTAGAGACGGAGGATTTGACTTAGGCTCTTTCCAAATTGCCACATCCACTATTGTCACCATCTCCAATTAGATGAGAAAGCGTTGAGGAACTACCGTAAAACTTCAATTAAACACAGAGTCTCAAATGTAGCTGCCTGTCGCTTTTAATAGTCGGGCAACGGCAAAAATTTCAGCAAATAAACGCCTGTTACATTAAATAATTCAGTAATGACTCGAAAAACTGATGGCAATCATCCGTTTTTATCACCAGTAAGAAACTGCTAGCCATTGTCAGATGAAATAAAGAGTTAACGATGATGATTAAATATAATAGGGATAGAAGATAGAGGATTCCTGCGTTAGAGGACTAGAGATAATGATGACAAATTTTGTTGGGAACCGCCTGGAAGATGTGGTTAATGTACAGCTCAGTAAGTCCTGGTAATCCGATCAGCACACTACCTCCGAAACAAGCTTTACATGATCCATAGGGCACGATAACATCTTTAAACACACACCCCGCCAACACACGCAGAGGATTCACTCACTTCTGAAAAACCTCCAAGGGAAAGAGGATGCGTAACTCTCATTCTCATCCCTGGCTTGTGATTGTCAGATCAGAGCCCTGAAGTGCAAGTGGCTTGTGGGAAGTCAGTTATTTGATGACTTTACTGGGAGTTGAAAAGCACACCAACATATTTTGATGTTTTGAAGTTAAAATTGAATATTGAATCTTGAGATGCAAAGGCCTCTATATGACAAGGCAGATTGTGATCATGTAAATATTCTTATCAGTTCCTCAAAGTCTTCTTTAGTCTTTAAAAAAAAGCTACTTTTTCTCTTTTTCCGCCAAATGAAACCGACTCTGTAGTGATTGAGATGAAACCAGAGGACTCGTTCAATAATTTCCCGACTTGAATCCCACAATGATTGTGCAGGCACAGATGGTCTCTGCACATACGGTTGTGGTGTTTTTGGGGGTTTCCCTCAGCTATAATAGGAGCCAGTGCTTACAAATCCTCAAAAGCGTTTTGTGAATGCTTTGCACCCAATCCAAGCATCAATCTGGACTTTATTAACAACAAAAGAGTGTTTGTATTTGTCCTTTTCATTGACTTCTATTCAAACCATAGATAGTGCTTAACAGATGGCCCACAAACACAAAGCAAACACCACAGTAGCTTCTGCTGAGAATGGTGCTGCCAATGATACGGTGAGAAGGAACAAAAGCACTCAACACCACACAAACAAACACTCCTGCCTGCACTAAAACACTCAACACCACACGCGCAAACAAACACTCCTGCCTTCCCTAAAGCACTCAACACCACACACACACAAACAAACACTTCTGCCTGCACTAAAGCACTCAACACCACACATACATACACACACACACTCCTGCCTGCTTTAACGTGACAACAACAGGCACTCTAGTGGGGGAGATGAAGAGGCAGATGGAATCAGACAGACCATCCGTGTGGAGGGCTAATCTAGAGGAAATGAGTGAGTGTGAGTGTGTGTGAACGATCTGCTTGCCTTGTCACAGGGAATGGATGAGAGTCTGATTGGGCCCATGTGTGTGGCATGGGCTTGGGGCTGGGTTGTGTATGTGTGTGTGTGTGTGTGTGTGTGTGTGTGTGTGTGTGTGTGTGTGTGTGTGTGTGTGTGTGTGTGTGTGTGTGTGTGTGTGCCTCTCTGTATGTGTATGAAGCACTCTCTCTCTAAGCCCCCTCTCGACCCGCCATGAGCATGTGGAAGTCATGACTGACAGAGTTCCTCTCCGTCTAAGAGGCACTTGGTGCACACACACTTCCTCTTGTACAGCCAAGTGTGGGGTGCTAGGTGTAGGGTGCTAGGTGTAGGGTGCTAGGTGAAGTGTGGGGTGCTAGGTGTAGGGTGCTAGGTGTAGTGTGCTAGCTGTAAGGTGCTATGTGTAGGGTGCTAGCTGTAAGGTGCTATGTGTAGGGTGCTAGCTGTAAGGTGCTATGTGTAGGGTGCTAGCTGTAAGGTGCTATGTGTAGGGTGCTAGCTGTAAGGTGCTATGTGTAGGGTGCTAGGTGTAGTGTGCTAGCTGTAAGGTGCTATGTGTAGGGTGCTAGCTGTAAGGTGCTATGTGTAGGGTGCTAGCTGTAAGGTGCTATGTGTAGGGTGCTAGCTGTAAGGTGCTATGTGTAGGGTGCTAGCTGTAAGGTGCTATGTGTAGGGTGCTAGCTGTAAGGTGCTATGTGTAGGGTGCTAGCTGTAAGGTGCTATGTGTAGGGTGCTAGGTGTAGTGTGCTAGCTGTAAGGTGCTATGTGTAGGGTGCTAGGTGTAGTGTGGGGTGCTAGGTGTAGGTTGCTAGGTGTAGGTTGCTAGATGTAGTGTGGGGTGCTAGGTGAAGTGTGGGGTGCTAGGTGAAGTGTGGGGTGCTAGGTGAAGGGTGGGGTGCTAGGTGTAGGGTGCTAGCTGTAAGGTGCTATGTGTAGGGTGCTAGGTGTAGTGTGGGGTGCTAGGTGTAGGTTGCTAGGTGTAGGTTGCTAGATGTAGTGTGGGGTGCTAGGTGAAGTGTGGGGTGCTAGGTGAAGTGTGGGGTGCTAGGTGTAGGGTGCTAGCTGTAAGGTGCTATGTGTAGGGTGCTAGGTGTAGTGTGGGGTGCTAGGTGTAGGTTGCTAGGTGTAGGTTGCTAGATGTAGTGTGGGGTGCTAGATGTAGTGTGGGGTGCTAGGTGAAGTGTGGGGTGCTAGGTGAAGTGTGGGGTGCTAGGTGTAGGGTGCTAGCTGTAAGGTGCTATGTGTAGGGTGCTAGGTGTAGTGTGGGGTGCTAGGTGTAGGTTGCTAGGTGTAGGTTGCTAGATGTAGTGTGGGGTGCTAGGTGAAGTGTGGGGTGCTAGGTGAAGTGTGGGGTGCTAGGTGTAGGGTGCTAGCTGTAAGGTGCTATGTGTAGGGTGCTAGGTGTAGTGTGGGGTGCTAGGTGTAGGTTGCTAGATGTAGTGTGGGGTGCTAGGTGTAGGGTGCTAGGTGCAGGGTGCTAGGTGTAATGTAGGGTGCTAGGTGCAGGGTGCTAGGTGTAGTGTGGGGTGCTAGGTGTAGTGTAGGGTGCTAGGTGTAGGCTGCTAGGTGTAGTGTGCGGTACTATGTGTAGTTTGTGGTGCTAAGTGTAATGAAGGGTGCTAGGTGTAGTTTGGGGTTCTAGGTGTAGGGTGCTAGGTGTAATGTAGGGTGCTAGGTGTAGGGTGCTAGGTGTAGTGTAGGGTGCTAGGTGTAGTGTAGGGTGCTAGGTGTAGTGAAGGGTGCTAGGTATAGTGTGGGGTGCTAGGTGTAGGCTGCTAGCTGTAGTGTGCGGTGCTAGGTGTAGTGTAGGGTGCTAGGTGTAGTGTAGGGTGCTAGGTGTAGTGAAGGGTGCTAGGTATAGTGTGGGGTGCTAGGTGTAGGCTGCTAGCTGTAGTGTGCGGTGCTAGGTGTAGTGTAGGGTGCTAGGTGTAGGCTGCTAGGTGTAGTGTGCGGTGCTAGGTGTAGTGTAGGGTGCTAGGTGTAGTGTAGGGTGCTAGGTGTAGTGAAGGGTGCTAGGTATAGTGTGGGGTGCTAGGTGTAGGCTGCTAGCTGTAGTGTGCGGTGCTAGGTGTAGTGTAGGGTGCTAGGTGTAGGCTGCTAGGTGTAGTGTGCGGTGCTAGGTGTAGTGTAGGGTGCTGGGTGTAGTGTGCGGTGCTAGGTGTAGTGTAGGGTGCTGGGTGTAGTGTGCGGTGCTAGGTGTAGGGTGCTAGGTGTAGTGTAGGGTGCTAGGTGTAGGGTGCTAGGTGTAGGGTGCTAGGTGTAGGGTCCTATGTGTAGTGTAGGGTGCTAGGTGTAGGGTGCTAGGTGTAGGGTGCTAGGTGTAGGGTGCTAGGTGTAGGGTGCTAGGTGTAGGGTGCTAGGTGTAGGGTGCTAGGTGTAGGGTGCTAGGTGTAGGGTGCTAGGTGTAGGGTGCTAGGTGTAGTGTAGGGTGCTAGGTGTAGGGTGCTAGGTGTAGGGTGCTAGGTGTAGGGTCCTATGTGTAGTGTACTTTCTCATCTCTTTTTCTTTATTTGTATACACCACATCAGGTAATGGTGATTAGCAAACTTGCACGACAAATGGTATGCCTATTAGTCTTAATAATTACATAGGAACTCCATATGCCTATTAGTCTTAATAATTACATAGGAACTCCATATGCCTATTAGTCTTAATAATTACATAGCAACTCCACATGCCTATTAGTCTTAATAATGACATAAGAACTCCACATGCCTATTAGTCTTAATAATGACATAAGAACTCCACATGCCTATTAGTCTTAATAATGACATAAGAACTCCACATGCCTATTAGTCTTAATAATGACATAAGAACTCCACATGCCTATTAGTCTTAATAATTACATAGGAACTCCATATGCCTATTAGTCTTAATAATTACATAGCAACTCCACATGCCTATTAGTCTTAATAATTACATAAGAACTCCACATGCCTATTAGTCTTAATAATGACATAAGAACTCCATATGCCTATTAGTCTTAATAATGACATAAGAACTCCACATGCCTATTAGTCTTAATAATTACATAAGAACTCCATATGCCTATTAGTCTTAATAATGACATAAGAACTCCACATGCCTATTAGTCTTAATAATTACATAAGAACTCCACATGCCTATTAGTCTTAATAATGACATAAGAACTCCATATGCCTATTAGTCTTAATAATGACATAAGAACTCCATATGCCTATTAGTCTTAATAATGACATAAGAACTCCACATGCCTATTAGTCTTAATAATTACATAAGAACTCCACATGCCTATTAGTCTTAATAATGACATAAGAACTCCATATGCCTATTAGTCTTAATAATTACATAAGAACTCCACATGCCTATTAGTCTTAATAATTACATAGCAACTCCACATGCCTATTAGTCTTAATAATGACATAAGAACTCCACATGCCTATTAGTCTTAATAATGACATAAGAACTCCATATGCCTATTAGTCTTAATAATGACATAAGAACTCCATATGCCTATTAGTCTTAATAATTACATAAGAACTCCACATGCCTATTAGTCTTAATAATGACATAAGAACTCCAGTGAATAAGAATAAGAATAAGCAGTAATGACAATGGTTTATATTGACACAGAAAACAGTCATTTTGTGGTACGAACACGTGGAGTAGACTGAACATATAAAATAATGGATTTGTCTCAGTTGAGAGAGGACATTAAGTTTGAGTCCTTCCTGATGAGAGGAGCGCTGCGCTTACTAGCAGGTTTGAAGGGCCCCTCTGAGGTTTGTGAGACTTTTAAAAAAAACGGTGTTTTTACATAAAGGCCTATTCAAACCGTTCCAGTTTACTCCTCAGAGACAGATCTGTCTCTCTGTGAGTGAGTAAACACCTGCTTCTCCACACTGTGGTGTTCCTCACTGGGACTTTAAATGTTCATTGTCAAGTCGTAAGACTGGTATATGGGTTTATTGGGCATATTGCTTTGTCGTTTAATGTGTAATAGTGTGACCCCTACCGCCTTCTTTGTAATACAACAGAGATTTTGCACTGGTACAAATCTTTGTGATCACGCACACACTCATTCACGTGCACACACATGTGTATAGTACACAGGCATGCATGTTCACACACACACTCGCAAATACACACAAACACACACACATCGGCACCACCACGATGACCTTTGTGATGGCAGTAGGGATTGAGTGCTTTGTAATCGGCATTTAGAAACACAGTTTTATTACTCTGTGCTGGAATGGTGAACTCTCTGAGCATCAATCAAACAGGTGAATGGACTCTATTCAGCCACCTGCTAAAATCTTCAATTAAATAAAATCAAAATGTTATTTGTCACGTGCGCCGAATACAAGAGGTGTAGACCTTACAGTGAAATGCTTACTTACAAGCCCTTAACCAAAAATGCAGTTTTAAGAAAAATAAATGTTAAGTAAAAAATAGATAAGGAAAAAAGAAGCAGTAAAGAATCAGTAGCAAGGCTACAAACAGTGGGGAGAACAAGTATTTGATACACTGCCGATTTTGCAGGTTTTCCCACTTACAAAGCATGTAGAAGTCTGTAATTTTTATCATAGGTACACTTCAACTGTGAGTGACGGAATCTTAAACAAAAATCCAGAAAATGACATTGTATGATTGTAAAGTAATTAATTTGCATTTTATTGCATGACATAAGTATTTGATACATCAGAAAAGCAGAACTTAATATTTGGTACAGAAACCTTTGTTTGCAATTACAGAGATCATACGTTTCCTGTAGTTCTTAACTAGGTTTGCACACACTGCAGCAGGGATTTTGGCCCACTCCTCCATCCAGATCCTTCAGGTTTCGGGGCTGTCGCTGGGCAATATGGACTTTCAGCTCCCTCCAAAGATTTTCTATTGGGTTCAGGTCTGGAGACTGGCTAGGCCACTCCAGGACCTTGAGATGCTTCTTACGGAGCCACTCCTTAGTTGCCCTGGCTGTGTATTTCGGGTCGTTGTCATGCTGGAAGACCCAGCCACGACCCATCTTCAATGCTCTTACTGAGGGAAGGAGGTTGTTGGCCAAGATCTCGCGATACATGGCCCCATCCATCCTCCCCTCAATACGGTGCAGTCGTCCTGTCCCCTTTGCAGAAAAGCATCCCCAAAGAATGATGTTTCCACCTCCATGCTTCACGGTTGGGATGGTGTTCTTGGGGTTGTATTCATCCTTCTTCTTCCTCCAAACACGGCGAGTGGAGTTTAGACCAAAAAGCTCTATTTTTGTCTCATCAGACCACATGACCTTCTCCCATTCTTCCTCTGGATCATCCAGATGGTCATTGGCAAACTTCAGACGGGCCTGGACATGCGCTGGCTTGAGCAGGGGGACCTTGCGTGCGCTGCAGGATTTTAATCCATGACGGCGTAGTGTGTTACTAATGGTTTTCTTTGAGACTGTGGTCCCAGCTCTCTTCAGGTCATTGACCAGGTCCTGCCGTGTAGTTCTGGGCTGATCCCTCACCTTCCTCATGATCATTGATGCCCCACGAGGTGAGATCTTGCAAAATCGGCAGTGTATCAAATACTTGTTCTCCCCACTGTATATACAGGGGGTACCGGTACAGAGTCAATGTGTGAGGGCATCGGTTTGTTCCAGGTAATTGAGGTAATATGTACATGTAGGTAGAGCTAAAGTGACTATGCATAGATAATAAACAGAGAGTAGCTGCAGCGTTAAAAGGGGGGGGACAATGCAAATAGTCTCTTATGGCTTGGCGGTAGAAGCTGTTAAGAAGCCTTTTGGACCTAGACTTGGCACTCTGGTACCGCTTGCCGTGCAGTAGCAGAGGGAACAGTCTATGACTAGGGTGGCTGGAGTCTTTGACAATTTTTAGTACTTTCCTCTGACACCAGCTGGTATAAAGGTCCTGGATGGCATGTAGCTTGGCCCCAGTGATGTACTGGGCTATACTGGCACGGCAACAAGGGGTACTTGCCATACCAACTGGGCCTAGCTGTGTCCATCTGAACCTTGGGTTAATAAAATGGAAATAAACTTCAGTCCCTTCTGCATCCTCTCCACACGCACACACACACACACACACACACACACACACACACACACACACACACACACACACACACACACACACACACACACACAAACACACACACACATAGACACATTGTCTCTGACTCTCTGCCCCTTATTATTAATCTGGACAAAAACACTTCCGCTCCTTCTGTAAGAATGCCATATAGCACCTTTTCAATGTAATTATCACTTGATGATGCAAGAAGAGTTCTGTAGGTCTACGTCACATGGAGAGCAAAGGAAATTGTATTGTATTCACAGAGTCGTGATTGTATTGGTTTCCTTCGTATAAATCACGTTTGATTAGTTCAATGTTTCTATTTCCTGAGCTACTGGTGAATGTCAATACATTCTGTACATACAATTGTAATATGCATGTGATGTATGTGCGGGGACTCTCCAAAAGAAGATCTTGTCAGTGTTCATCTAAGAAACAACTAGATTTGTATTTATGTGGGGACGGTTCACAATGTAATTAGTGTAATTAGCGAATGTGAAGTTATTTCTCTTCTTCTGTTTCACCATATGGACCCATATCCCAAGGGACTTTAAGAGAAAACAGAGGACGGGAGCCTGTCTTAGTCCTAAGGGAAAGAGAGAGAGAGAGAGAGAGAGACAGAGAGAGACAGAGAGAGGGGGGGGGGGGGGGAGAGAGAGGGCGAGAGAGAGAGAGAGAGAGAGAGAGAGAGAGACAGAGAGAGACAGAGAGAGAGGGCGAGAGAGAGAGAGACAGAGAGAGACAGAGAGAGGGGGGGAGAGAGAGAGGGCGAGAGAGAGAGGAGGGCTGTCAGCAGATTTTTCGGCTGCAACCCTAATTATGCACTAAAGCTTAATTTATTTTTTTTATATAACAGGATGTTAAATTTCCATTTTCATCTTAGATTAGTGGCATGATTTTGATAACTAGACAAAAGAATAATGAGCCATGGAATGAACAAACATTCTAATGTATAACAGAAATTGCTGTCATGTGAGGTGGTCTGTCAACAAAAGATATGGCCGTACATTTTTACTGCAAATCTTCAGAGGAAGTCTTAAAGGGATAGTTTACTCAATATTAAGTATTAAGTATAGTTTAAGTGTACTTTAAACAACGTGGAAATAACGTTGATTCAACCAGTTTTTGCCCAACGGCAGCTACTGTACAGTATGCTTCAAAGTTTATGCAGACCTGTGGTTTCCTGATACTACTTGCTTAGATGTTACATTTTCAGTTGAAAATTAAATCCCAAGAAAGTGTGCATGTAGGCAGTCAAGTTTTCCAGAAAACTGTGATGATGATACATTTTTGCATCATGGACTAATGAACAAAATACAAAACATGCTTTTTTTGTGAACTATCCCATAATTAATATAGTATAAGCCTAACATCAAAATGGTTATTTACCCGAATTGTTTTATATGTCCTGCAATCACAGGCAGTATTTTACTATCACCACTGTATTTCAATGAATTCTCAAAACACACGGCAACAGTTTTTTTTTTTTTTTTTTTTTTCAACTTTATTTAACTAGGCAAGTCAGTTAAGAACAAATTCTTATTTACAATGATGGCCTACCAAAAGGCAAAAGGCCTCCTGCGGGGACGGGGGCTGGGATCAAAAATATAAATAAATTAAATTAAAATATAGGACAAAACACACATCACGACAAAAGAGACAAAACAACACTACATAGAGAGACCTAAGACAACAACATAGCATAACAGTCTTTCTTTTGCGATGCCAAATTCCTCTGAAACATTTATGTCCTTTCAAGCCACTAATGACAATAAGTGATCATTTTAGTTAATAGTATTGCAGTTGTGAGACCCACATGAATTCAATGCATTTACAGCAGTTCCCAAATTAGACATAATTAAAAGGGTTGGCAAAAATATTTAAGTTCTATATGTATGGTGTCCATATTAAGCCGATATAAAAACAAATCCTGCTAAGCTTTCCTGTATTAGATGGACCAGTAGAATTCTATTGTGAGAAACCCGTAAACTTTAATTCAGGCCATTTGACAGGCAGCTAACCATTATGCCTCATTTCTTCTTGCCACCGACAGGTAATTCAGATTAACTTTGAGGAGTTTGACCTGGAGATTGCCTACGACACGCTAACCATCGGTGACGGAGGGGAAGTGGGTGACCCCAAGACGATACTACAAGTGTGAGTGGCTCAGCGCTTTACTGTATCTATATTACTGTGTGTTGTGGGTTTCTTCAGGCGGCCGGTGGCACCTGAATTGGGGAGGACAGGCTCATAGTAATGGCTGGAACGGTATAAATTGAATGGTATCGAACACAACATATGAGCCGTCCTCCCCTCACCAGCCTCCTGTGGTGGGTTTTATGTATTCTGTATGCAAATGGAATTTACTGTTAAGCCAGTTAACTACTGTATGGATTAGGGGTCATCAAAAATTCAGGTGGATAAGATGTCATTGCTCTTTGTGATTCTATATACGTAACATAGACTATGCTATTGTTGAATGTACTGTATTCCCTGCACTGCTTATGATACACAATGAGGTAGTGTACATGTTAACATTCATCTTCAAAGCTAGTGTAGTCTCCCATAACAATGACTCTGTGGCTGATGTGTAATCCGATTTAAAGATTGTCATTCAATGTGCCAGTAGTGCGTTACAATCATGGGGATAGTGTGTGTTGTTATCAATGTAACAGCGTAGCGTAACGGTGGTTTGTTGTTGTCAATGTAACAGTCCCATGTTGCAGTGTGATAGTATAGTACGTGTCAGGGACGGACTGGGACCAGAAGTCGGCCCAGACATCTCTAGCACACCGGACCATTTTTTATACTGATACTTTGGCGTAAAAAATACAATTTGGACAAGCCCATTAGGCTAAAGATGGACCAGTCATTCTGGCATTTGAACTGCCTAATAACCAGTCTGTTTCTGGTATGTGTTGTTCTAAATCATTTTTATTTTTTTAATTAACATTTATTTTACTAGGCAAGTCATGGTGGCCTATAAATGCTATATTACAGTCACGTTATCAATTTATTGTACATGTTCCAGTATCCATATTACAGTCAGGCTAACAGTGTATTGTCCATGTTACAGTGTCCATATTACAGTCAGGTTAACAGTGTATTGTCCTTGTGCCAGTATCCATATTACAGTCAGGTTAACAGTTTTTTGTCCATGTTCCAGTATCCATATTACAGTCAGGTTAACAGTGTATTGTCATCCTCCCCCCAGACTCTCAGGTAGCTTCGTCCCTGACCTCATAGTCAGCATGACCCATCAGATGTGGCTTCACCTCCAGTCAGACGAGAGCGTGGGCTCCATTGGCTTCAAGATCAACTTTAAAGGTATGTAGTGTTTGCATGCCTGTGTGTGTGTGTGTGTGTGTGTGTGTGTGTGTGTGTGTGTGTGTGTGTGTGTGTGTGTGTGTGTGTGTGTGTGTGTGTGTGTGTGTGTGTGTGTGTGTGTGTTAATGTGTGCATGCATTTCTACATTCTTCTATGTGTGTGTCCACGTCCATAGGTAGATGTGTGATCAAGTATGCCTGTATGTCCATGCATACATGTGTGCGTGTATCTGTGAATGTTTGTGTGAGTGTGTGTGTGTGTGTGTGTGTTCCAAACTCTAGCAGCTAGCTACTAAAGCTGTTTTCTGCCTTGCATTGGCCTTGAGTTAGAGAGACAGCTGAGGCCGATAGAGCCAGAGGGACTGTCACTAAACCAGTGAGATGAGAGGTGGACAGACAGACTGTCACTAAACCAGTGAGATGAGAGGTGGACAGACAGACTGTCACTAAACCAGTGAGATGAGAGGTGGACAGACAGACTGTCACTAAACCAGTGAGATGAGAGGTGGACAGAGGGACTGTCACTAAACCAGTGAGATGAGAGATGGACAGACAGACTGTCACTAAACCAGTGAGTTGAGAGATGGACAGAGGGACTGTCACTAAACCAGTGAGATGAGAGGTGGACAGACAGACTGTCACTAAACCAGTGAGATGAGAGGTGGACAGACAGACTGTCACTAAACCAGTGAGTTGAGAGGTGGGCAGACAGACTGTCACTAAACCAGTGAGATGAGAGGTGGACAGAGGGACTGTCACTAAACCAGTGAGATGAGAGATGGCCAGAGGGACTGTCACTAAACCAGTGAGTTGAGAGGTGGACAGACAGACTGTCACTAAACCAGTGAGATGAGAGATGGACAGAGGGACTGTCACTAAACCAGTGAGATGAGAGATGGACAGACAGACTGTCACTAAACCAGTGAGATGAGAGATGGACAGAGGGACTGTCACTAAACCAGTGAGATGAGAGGTGGACAGACAGACTGTCACTAAGCCAGTGAGATGAGAGATGGACAGAGGGACTGTCACTAAGCCAGTGAGATGAGAGATGGACAGAGGGACTGTCACTATGCCAGTGAGATGAGATATGGACAGAGGGACTGTCACTAAGCCAGTGAGATGAGAGATGGACAGACAGACTGTCACTAAGCCAGTGAGATGAGAGATGGACAGAGGGACTGTCACTAAACCAGTGAGATGAGAGATGGACAGACAGACTGTCACTAAACCAGTGAGATGAGAGATGGACAGAGGGACTGTCACTAAACCAGTGAGATGAGAGGTGGACAGACAGACTGTCACTAAGCCAGTGAGATGAGATATGGACAGAGGGACTGTCACTAAGCCAGTGAGATGAGAGATGGACAGAGGGACTGTCACTATGCCAGTGAGATGAGATATGGACAGAGGGACTGTCACTAAGCCAGTGAGATGAGAGATGGACAGACAGACTGTCACTAAGCCAGTGAGATGAGAGATGGACAGAGGGACTGTCACTAAGCCAGTGAGATGAGAGATGGACAGATGTACCAACTTGTCAAATGGCTGATTCACTTCCCTAACTACCTTCCCTTCCTCCATCTCCATCCCTCGTTCTCTGAATAAATGAAGGAAGTTGGAACTTGTTTTTTTCAATCACTACGCTGTCACTATGAATGACTTGTCATCGTGCCAAAGGTCACGGAGCCTGGTGAGCTGTAACATTCTACTAAACTAATAGTTCATTACCTTACCACTTGCAATCCATATAGTGGGATGTCACACAGATCATACCTTACTATTTACTGCGGGGACTCTAACCTGAAACAGAAGGAGGTTTCATCTCTCAAACACCAGCCACATCCGCTGGATATGAGCTAGCATTTACTCACAATATCTATATCTTTGATTATCTCCCCCCAAGCTCAGGGCTTTGTAATAAATGTATCACAGTGATAAACAAACAGCATGCCATCCACCCTAATGAAGGTAAATTAGTTAGGTGGAGAGAGAGGGCCAGGAAAGAGAGAGAAAAAGAGAGAGAGAAAAAGAGAGAGAGAGAGATAGAGAGAGAGCAGGGAGATAGAGAGTGTGGGGGCAAAGAGAGAGAAAGAAAAAAGAGAGAGGGAAAAAGAAGGGAAATACACTATATATAACAGTATGTGGACACTCCTTCAAATTAGTGGATTCGGCTATTTCAGCCATGCAATCTCCATAGACAAACATTGGCAGTAGAATGCTCAGTGACTTTCAACGTGGCACCATCAAGTCAGTTCATCAAATTTCTGCCCTGCTAGACCTGTCCGACCAGCTGTAAGTGCTGTTATTGTGAAATGGAAACATCTACTGTAGGAGCAACAACAGGCTCAGCCGCGAAGTGGTAGGCCACACAAGCTCACAGAATGGGACCGCCTAGTGCTGAAGCGCGTAGTGCTCTGTCCATGGCTACAAAACTCACTACCGAGTTCTAAACTGCCTCTGGAAGCAACGTCAGCACAATAACTGTTTGTCGGGAGCTTCATGAAATGGGTTTCCATGGCCAAAAAGCCGCACACAAACATAAGATCACCATGCACAATGCCAAGTGTCGGCTGGAATGGTGTAAAGCTAGCCACCATTGGATTCTGGAGCAGTAGAAACTCCTTCTCTGTATTGAATCACGCTTCACTATCTGGCAGTCTGACGGACAAATCTGGGTTTGGTGGATGCCAGGAGAACTCTACCTGACGCAATGCATAGTGCCAACTGTAAAGTTTGGTGGAGGAGGAATAATGGTCTGTGACTGTTTTTCATGGTTTGGGCTAGGCCCCTTAGTTCCAGTGAAGGGAAATCTCAACGCTACAGCATACAATGACATACTAGACGATTCTGTGCTTCCAACTTTGTGGCAACAGTTTGGGGAAGGCCCTTTCCTGTTTCAGCATGACAGGGTGGCAGGTACCCTAGTGGGTAGAGCGTTGGGCCAGTAACTGAAAGGTTGCTGGATCGAATCCCCGAGCCAACAAGGTGAAAACCTGTAGATGTGTCCTTGAGCAAGACACTTAACCCTAATCTGCTCCAGGGACTGACCCTGTAGGTAGGCTGTCATTGTAAATATGAATTTGACTGGCCTGCACAGAGCCCTGATCTCAACCCCATCAAACACTGTTGGGATGAATTGGAACACCAGGCCTAACTGCCCAACCTCACTAATGCTCTTCTGGCTGAATGGAAGCAGGTCCCTGCAAAAATATTCCAACGTGTAGTGGAAAGCCTTCCCAGGAGAGTGGAGGCTGTTATGGCAGCAAAGGGGGTACCAACTCCATATTAATGATTTTGGAATGAGATGTTCGACAAGCTTTTGGTCATATGGTGTACCTCCGAGTGCAAACACACATGGAAAAACAGAATAAATGGATTACTGTAATATCTCTGGAGAAAAAAAAGGAGAGACCTGGTGGGGAAGAGATTGCAGTTTGAATTCGATTGTTTTTTTTTCTTCGCGAAAAGACATGACCATTTATCACTGTAAACTCTTTCCTGACTCCTCATCAGTGTTCATTTGAGAGAAGTCCTATATCCCTAAAATATTCAATTTTGACCAGTTTCTTTCTTATTTTTCTCACTTGGTGCCAGTACTTCACATCATGCTAAATGGTCATCCCTAAAGAGGAATACAAGTCATAATTTAGTAGCCGATTTCATGCTTTTTAACCCTATCACTGTGGGGTGACATTAACCGCTCACATCCATTCATACTGTACCTATAGCAACAGAAACACTGACAGATTAAGCAGGACATGTAAAGGTTGAAAAGTTGATTTTGTAACACTTTACATTAAGTTGCTCTGATGCTTATTGTTTTAACAATGGTGTATTAGTAGGTTGTTAAGAAAAAAGAGTATCAAACTCTGTAAAATCAAGTGACGAATCCATTTGCGCACAACCCATCATATGAGCTGAATACTGCAACACAATCACAGTTTTCCAGTGACTTATAATCATATCAGCCTGTCTATAATATTCAGGTGAAATTAAGGGAACATTTTCATCAGATGTGTTTCAGATTCCTGCATTCCCTGTATTCTAAGCACATGACAAGCTTTCAGCATTTTCAGCCGTTAGATACACATGAATATTGCAGGAGTTTGTGTCATCATTATTTCTTATGCCCATTAATTAGAGATTCCAGAACAGAAGAGCCATTTGAGTTTGTGCATTGGCTGTCTCTCTCTCTCTCTCTGGTCACTGGTTTCAAATCATTGTGCTACACGAAACCACCAACTGTTTATGCAGGTGAATCATGTGCACACACACAGACAGAGAAAAACACACTTTCTTTCAGCACTGCAGGGAGAATATGGTACACTTTTCTCCTAGGTTCGCTCTACAATGATCTAATAGGTTTTTCCAGCTCTTGAGCAGTCAGCAGGCAGTGTGTGCTGCTAGCCGCTATCTCAACTGAAGACTTCTGGAGAAATGAGTCATTTGGATTGCTGCAGGCTATAGATGATATTATGGTCTCATAGTGGGTATAGGCAGATCCCCCTGGGAAAAGCTAGTGGATATAGTGAACCAGATGGGAGTCATCATAGTGTGAGACCTAACCGCTCTCTATATAGAGAATGTAAAGGAAGCCAATCAGATTTCAATATTTAGCAGGTAGATTTAATGGTCACTATAAAACATTGATGTTCGCCTTTCAATCAATGTTTTTTGTTATATTAATGAAATATAAAGTAATGTCATGGGTACTGTGTATGGGTGTCACGCGCGGGTGCATAGAGGGACCAAGGCGCAGCGCAGGGATAGTAGTTCGACATAATTTTATTAAACTATCTAATAATATTACTATGTATAACAACACAAAATGACGAATTACAGAACAAACGTCACATTCACAAACACAAACACGAATGAACGGACGTATGAAATGTGCACACTTACTGTCACCGTGACTGCGAAACATACGACAACGACCCACAACCCCGTGTGAAAATCTACAAACCTATGTAGGATCCCTAATTAGAGACGATGCGCTACAGCTGCCTCTAATTAGGGATCCAACACAAACCACCACCAGAAACAGAAAGAATAGACCTGTCAGACTCTGACCATGGTTACATAGAGAAGCAAATAGGCTTCTCTATGGCCAGAGCCTGACAGTACCCCCCCCCCCCCAAGGCACGGACTCCCGGACGCCAAAGAAAACACACAAATACATGGGGGGGGGGGGGGTATTAGGGAGGGAAGATTAGTCTGTCGGTGGAGGTTCTGGCTCCGGCGAAGTGGACAGTTTTCTCCCATGCCCCTTCTTTATAACCAGGCCCAGACTGGGTACCGGTGGGGCAAATGGCTCCGGCCATGGAGAGGGGAATACAACCGGGCCCGGACTGGGCACCGGTGGAGCGGACTGCTCTGGCCCTGGAGCGGAGCAGACGGCCGGACCCGGACTGGGCACTGGTGAAGCGGACTGCTCTGGCTCAGGAACAGAGCAGACGGCTGGACCCGGATTGGTCACCGGTGCAGCGGACTGCTCAGGCTCAGGAGCCGGGCAGACGGCTGGACCCGGACTGGGCACCGGTGGAGCAGACTGGTTCCTATGTAGGATCCCTAATTAGAGACGATGCGCTACAGCTGCCTCTAATTAGGGATCCCACACAAACTACCACCAGAAACAGAAAGAATAGACCTGTCAGACTCTGACCATGGTTACATAGAGAAGCAAATAGGCTTCTCTATGGCCAGAGCCTGACAATGGGGCTTTTTAAGAGTTGTGTCTCCATCAAACACATCTGAAACATACACTGAGTGAACAAAACATGCTCTTTCCATGACAGGTGAATCCAGGTGAAAAGCTATTATCCCTTATTGGTGTCATTTGTTAAATCCACTTCAATCAGTGTAGATGAAGGGAGGAGACAGGTTAAATAAGCCTTGAGACAATTGAGACATGGATTGTGTATGTGTGCCATTCAGAGGGTGAATGGCACACTTAAGTATTTAAGTTTCTCTGAATGGGATATAGTAGAAGGTACCAGGTGCACTGGTTTGAGTGTTTGAAGAACTGCAGCGCTGCTGGGTTTTTCACTCTCAACAGTTTCCTGTGTGTATTAATAATGGTCCACCATCCAAAGGACATCTAGCCAACTTGACACAACTGTAGGAAGCATTGGAGTCAACATCTGCCAGCATCCCTGTGGAACACTTTCGACACTTTGTAGAGTACATGCAACAACAACTTAAGGCTGTTCTGAGGGCAAAATGGGGTGCAAGTCAATATTAGGATTTTGGTCTTAATGTTTTGTACACTCAGTGTGTTTTAACAACAATCTGCTGTCATAAAAATTCTGCAACATTTATAAGATTAGAATGTGCTCCTATAACTATTTATATCTCATTCCAGAGAGTGTGCCTTTGCATAACAACGTTAATGACTTTGTGAAAGAGCTGGTGTGACTCCCGTCGACTTACCTGCCTGCGTTCTAATGTGCACTTAGCTTGGGTACCAGTTTCAGCATTTTGATTTCAGTTCCCTGCGGCTACATCTCTGTGTCTCCTGTGATCTTTTTCTCTCTTTTGTTGCCTAGGCAACTTATCTCCTGTCAAAGATTTTACACAATGGGAGCAGATTTTACATCAGAAAAGCACATAACATATTTTATATGACAATTTCCAGCGAAGCTCCAGTGTAGGTCATTCTTCACACCATTGGTGACCAGAACAGAGAGAGGACAACAGAGAGCACTAAAGCATGTAATGGGTTCTGGTTTAAGGGGTGAGGAAAGGGTCAAGTTATACCATTAAAGATTAGAGAAAGAGAGCTGCGTTCCATTTGGAGTTTAGTAGTCTATATCTCGTGTACTTGTCTTTAACTGCCATTTCCAGAAAGCAGTCAAAATCAGTTTTAAATGCAGTTTTAAATGCAGGCTTAAACATTCCCTGCATAAGGCCTTTAAGAGAGCGTGAAAACATGGTGTGATCTTAATTTCCCTGAATATGGAGTAAATGTTTAAAAATGTATCGCCTCTCCACCAAAAATATATACTGTTCAATGAATCGCCATGATTTCACCCAGTAGAGGTTAGAAGGTTCAACAGAGAAACAGGAACGAATCGTTCAGCATATTTATCTTGTTACTAACTTTGTTTTTGCCATGCACACGTTCTTAAACATTCCCTGCATAAGGCCTTTAAGATTCTGAGCTGCGGGTAGGACAAATAAAGAATGGATCGAGTTGTAGGTAGTAACAAGCGGAATAGAGAACGACAGTCTGTGGGTGAAAACATGGTGTGATGTTAATTTCCCTGAATATGATGGTTTTCTGAAGCAAACAAGGCAAAGCTGCCTCTCGTTTCTGAGTGAATTTCACTTTCTTGCCATTAAGGTAAACTTTGTCATCCTGTAAAGCTTAGTAGTCATGGCAATGAGCCATTTCAGGAGGAAGCTTTGAGGAAAGAAATATATAAATCATGACTAATCCATGTTGAATCATTCCATGACGTCAGAGAAAAAATTAAGACTATGAACAATAATACAGGTTTAATTTGAATATTTCTAGAAATGGTACCCTATTTCCTATATAGTGTGCAATACATAGGGAATAGGGTGCCATTTGAGACACACCCAGTGAGACACCCTGTTGGAGTGATTAATACTTGATCCTGTATTTACCATTTGAGAGTGAATAAAGTGAATATAGCCACAATGAGATAGGAATAGCTGCATTTATAGATTCAATGTTATCGGAAGACTTTGAGAGTTCTTAGATTACTGTAAAATGTCACAAACACAGACATAGACATATTGGGTACATGTTGTGAAATTGTGAGATGTTACTTGTTAGATATTACTGCACTGTCGCTACACCTGCAATAACGTCTGCTAAACATGTGTATGTGACCAATACAATTTGATTTGATTTGATGTGGACACATACACACAATACTGGGACACACACACACATCAGATCATGACTCCGTACTCCTGCTTCTTGTTTACAAGCAGAAGCTCAAACAGGAAGCACCCATTGACTCATTCCACTGAGAAATAGTAATCAAGATCAGAAATTATGCTTCAGGGCTGCTGGCCTCTTCTTGCTGTCCTATCCCCGGACTTGCGTGGTGATTGGACCCATGAAACAGCAGAACGATGTCGGACAAACCTCCTCGGCTCCCCACTGGAGTCACCATCTCCCCAGACTAATCTGACACTGTAAAAGACTCCAGCCACCCAAGCCATGGACTGTTCTTTCTGCTTCCACATTGGCAAGCGGTACCAGGGCATCAGGTCTGACACCAACAGACTCCTGAACAGCTTCTATCCCTAAGCCATAAGACTGCTAAATAGCTAACAAGTGACCCTTGTATTTATGCATATTCACAGGACTCTGCACACTGACTCACCAACACAAACACACTCACACACACACATAACATGCATACAGACTCTACACACACACTCACAATCATCATAATTATTTGTTGAAATTTTTTAACCTTTATTTTCACTAGGCAAGTCAGTTAAGAACAAATTCTTATTACAATGACAGCCTACCTACAGGGTCAGCCCCTGGAGCAAATTAGGGTTAAATGCCTTGCTCAAGGACACATCAACAGGTTTTTCACCTTGTCGGCTCTGGTATTTGAACCAGCAATCTTTCGGTTACTGGCCCAACACTCTAACAGCTAGTCTACCTGCCACCCTAGAAGAAAATCATATACGCTGCTGCTACTCTGTATCCTGATGCTTAGTCACCTTACCCTTATACATATCTACCTCTATCAATCCAGTATCCCTGCACATTGTGAACATGGTACTGGAACTGACCCTGTACATAGCTTACATCTCGTGTTCTTCATATTTTTATTTCTTGTGTGTTTCTGTTCTACCTTGTTATTTGTAGTCCTACATTGATATTGATTTCTGCATTGTTGGGTTTAGAGCTTGCAAGAAAGGCATTTCACTATACTTGTGCGCATGACATTAACACTTTTAACTTGAACACACACACACACACACACACACACACACACATTGATTGATTTGTGTCCAGAAACAAGATGTGCTGGTTTGGGACCCCTGTGATAGATTTAAAACCACCATGGGCAATAACTGGAATGAATATGTGGGACCCTGATTAGGTCACAAACTGAATGTATATCTTATGAGCTCAAATGACATATCATGTTCTTTTGATGAGATGTTAATGTGATTTTATGGAGCCTTGGAGGACAAATCACAGTTTCATCTTTGACAAAAGTTCCCCGATATGACATATTGTTTCACATTATAAACTGGGTGGTTCGAGCTCTGAATGCTGATTGGCTGACAGCCATGGTATATGAGACCGTATATGAGCCTGTATACTACTCTAATTACTTTAGTAACCAGTTTATAATAGCAATAAGGCACCTCTGGAGTTTGTGGTATATGGCCAATATACCACGGCTAATGGCTGTATCCAGGCACTCCGCAACGCGTTGTGCCTAAGAACAGCCCTTAGCTGTGGTATATTGGCCATATACCACACCCCTTTGTGCCTTATTGCTTAATTATAATGGTCACATTGATGTCGGCCTATTCAAACATTTTCTACAAAGCAACACTGTGTAAACTGAATCTGTATGTGAATTCAATGTGTGCAGCCAAGCTTACTAAATAAGTGGTAACTTATAAGTGTAACAAGGGTTTAGAGAAACAACTACTACTAAAGCTCATAAAATGTGACTTTATTCTCTTAAAGCAACCACCATATCAGTCACTTCACATTACAGACATTAATTTATAGACACACGACAGGCATTACTAATCAATTATCATCAACTCAAATTTCCAACTCGTACAATATTTCTTGAGGAAATGCCCTAATAGGGGTTGATGTAATGAACAGATTAAATACTGGTAATTAACTACCAATTCTCGCAAAGGCTTTTTTCTACACGAGACTGCAAAGGAGAAGATTATTTTGGAATATGAGCGTACCTCGAGGAAATCTTGGTAGGGTTCCAGTAGCTGTATGCCATCCAACTATGAATTGCCCTGTAATTTGAAGGCTTCACATTAATTTAAAATTGATAGAAATACTTCCAATGGTAAATACTACAAAGTAATCATACATTTTAGAATGATTGTTTAGTATACTGTATACTGTATATGTCCCTTGATAAAGTACCTATCTATCTATCTATCTATAAGTAAGGCTTTACTCAACAGTACTTATACAAGCGTATTACTGTATGGCTTTCAAAATCTCAGATAAGCCTTCATGTCATCATTAGAATAGATGTGGGCTTATACTATTGTGGCTCCCTTCCCGTCCTTTGAATCTCTGTTAGTGACTTTCATCTGTGTTTGAGATTTTCTGTTCTCTAGTTCTACATCGGGCCTTTGAATAAACTTCTTAAATGTTAATTCTAATTGGACTGTAATTCTCAGGGACGGCTGAATCTAGCTTAATGATAAATTCTTAGCCAAAATTTATGAAAAGTAAGTCTCACTAGTAGTATTTAAATGAGCATACATGAGGAATAGGCTTACGATGTCATATTCTTCACCCTTTTGCATTTACAATGTGGCTGCTACTTCCTATAAGTTGGGCTTCTGTGATTGTTGACTGGAAATAAATGTACTTGTATTGATAGAAATGGACAATGAATGCCTTATTGTTGTGTGTTACATTACTTACATAACTGTAGGCTTGGCAATATCATTATAATTTGCTAAGCTGTTCCTGGAAAGACACAGGAATAGAACCCCCCCCCCCTCACAAAAGGCCGGGGTAAACAGTATGCATTGTGCATATGACCACATATACCCACGCCAGGTAGGATATAACAATTTACCATTTTCCCACAGACAAAGATGACCTTAGTGTTTAACATTCTGTTGCCAGTCATTATTCATATTCGACGTGCGCTGCTCTAAAGCAATTTGTTCTCCATCTTTTCTAATGTCGTAAAATACAGAGCAGTAAATATGCTCTAACTTTCCCAGGCCCAGCCCTCCCTACAGATTGAACAGCCCAGCCCAGGCAGTCAGGGCAGTAGGCATTGTGGTTCCCATAAAGATGTGTCATGAATTAATGCAATATATCACACTTTGCAAAGACTTCCATTACACCTAGGCTGAAATAACCCCCCCCCCCCCCCACCCCCACAAACCACTAATGTGATCATAATAATTTTGAGGAGTTTTTCTTTCCATTACCGTTTGAAAATGTACTCGGAATGAGCACCAGAGTTCAGGGTTCAACTCTTGAGCAGTGGCGGAGGATGTCTGAGAAGATGCATTACAGCTCCTCCCAACACCCGCACCCTCCGAGGGAACCAGCCAGGCCAATCTCAGGTGTTATCTGGATGAGGTTGCCCAGGATGGGTGGGGTGTGGCTGGGGTGATAAGAGGATCTTTTCAATCCGTATTGCGGAAAGTCAGCGTTACTGCGTGATTGACGTTTAAAGGAAATGCGTTAGCATGCATTCATGTCTAACACTTCAGCGATACAGATTCAATATAGTCCTAGGCGTTTTTGTGGCCTCCCACCTGCCCCGCAGGCTGCTGCATTCAGGGAGAGAGGTAGGCTCTGCATGCTTACTCATGCTTATCTGGATGGACATGAGTACAGTGTTAGTGAGGATTCACATGGATTTCCTTAGTGTGGTAGGATTTTTTTTTAAAACAGACAAAATAACTGTCCTATCCTCTCCTTTTTTTTTTTTACATCAAACATGGACACAGAGAATAGAAAATAAGACTGTATAAGTGTATAATTCTGCTCTGAGGACAACAGTCTTTTCTGTCTGAATGGGTGTGATGATGAGCACCAATTCCTTCTGATTGTTGCCTGTATGATTCAGTGTTTGTTCTGAATATAGCCTGATTATTATTCCAACCTCTTTGTTACTACTCATGGTGTGAATTGGATCCATTACGTGAACTGGAAAGCATGATGGTATGCTTGTTTTACGACAGACAGACACAAGACACATTTCCCCTTGGGTGTTCACTAAAATAAAGTAAACTGTCAACTGTCATAATGCTCACTAGCACCATGATTTTGTCACTGCTTTCCACAGAGATTGACAAAGAGAGTTGTGGTGACCCTGGTACGCCCCTCTATGGGATACGGGAAGGAGACAGCTTCCTGAATGGGGGCATCCTGCGCTTCGAGTGTCAGTTTGGGTTCGAGCTCATCGGGGAGAGGACCATATCTTGTCAGAACAACAACCAGTGGTCGGCCAACATCCCCATGTGCATCTGTGAGTAGGAACATCTAAAACACATCTCGTTTCTGAGGTCTAAAACGCATCTAATTTCTGGGGTCTAAAACCCATCTAATTGGGGCCTCCTGAGTGGCGCAGCGGTCTAAGACACTGCATCGCTAGTGCTTAAGGCGTCACTACAGACCTGGGTTCAATCCCAGGCTGTGTCACTGCTGGCGGCCATGACCAGGAGACCCAAGAGGTGGAGCACAACTGGCCCAGTGTCTTAAGGGTTAGGGGAGGGGTAGGCCAACCTGGATTTCCTTGTCCCATCGTGCTCTAGCGACTCCTTGTGGCGGGCCGGGCACCTGCAAGCTGAATTTGGTCACCAGTTGGACGGTGTTTCCTCCGACACATTGGTTTGTCTGGGTTCTCAATAATAATTTTTCCATTAAAAAGAAAAAATGTGTCTCAAACTCAGTTTATTGTCATTGTGTATAAATACTTCATTATTCTCTCTACATGTTGTTGCAAAGAAGAAAATAGCTATGAACCATTTTCATGTATGGAGAGTAATGGACTGCATCCTAAATGGCACCTTATTCCGTACATAGTGCACTCATTTTGTTTAGAACCCTATAGGCCCTATGCCATATACGGAATACGGTGCAATATGGGATACGGTCATGCTCATCTGTTAGTAAGAACCATTCGGCCATAAACATGTAGTATATCTACTTCTTAATTACAAAATATGCTACAAAAAGTGTGTTGATGGAGTTTTAGCTTTGAGAGGCAAACATTCTTCTATGATATATTGTTTCGTTTTATTTTGTCTCACCTTTATTTATTCAGGTAAGTCAATTAAGAACAAATTCTTATTATTATGATTCTCTGAAGTACGAACCGTATTTCAGTTCCGTATAGTGACTGATACATTTTCAGGGTTAACACTCTAATTGTATTGATATAAATTCAGTTCTAAGCAGATTATATGGAAGTCTAACAAGTGGACGCGCTTCATCGTGCTTCATCATCGCGCCTCATCAGTTCATCAGCCTTTGAAAAATACACACTTAACTTAGTAAATCAGTCTTCCGTCGCCGCTTTAGGCTCTGACTAATGCATCAAATCATTAATTCACTGCTCCGTTCTCCAAAATCAGTCATACTAATAGTTCTCTGATGAACTGTCTTATATAGAATGCTTATGGGACTAGAGAGAAGTGTTGCACACCCCCGACCATAGGAGTTAGTGTCATTTGCATTTGAATGCATTCATATTTCATTGAGAGTGGGAGATCAAAATGACAAAGGGTGAAATAATCTCTTAGAAATATCATCCTACACGGCACATTCATATTGCATAGAAGAAAACGTGGAACATACTGCACTGTACAGTTTTCCCATACCCATATACAGTTATGGCAGTGTCCTATCACTGCATTTACGTAATCAAAACCAATTAAAACATATCTCTGTAGAATATGATGTTGATACAATGTACCATATCAACTTACATTTCACAAAGTTACATTTGTCCTCTTGGTTGGGGGGGGGGGGGTCTGTTTTGGGAATTAAAAAGTTAGGTCATGTCGCAGTACCGGCAGAACAATTGCCACAACATGTGTGCAACACAGCGCTTGATTTGTCTACTAGTGATAGTCTGTTAAGAATACCTGTACCACCCAGTCTGTTAAGAATACCTGTACCACCCAATCAACCCACAATCATGTAATCCAAGTCTCCACTCTTTGTCCCCTCCCTCTACTCTACAGTTCCATGCCTGTCCAATTTCACGGCGCCAATGGGCACAGTTCTATCACCGGACTACCCAGAAGGCTACAGCAACAACATGAACTGTGTGTGGCTGATCATATCGGAGCCCGGCAGTCGCATCCACCTGGCCTTCAATGACTTTGACCTGGAGGCTCCTTACGACTTCCTCACCGTGAAGGACGGCGAGCTGCTGGACGCCACCGTCCTCGGACGCTTCTCAGGGGCAGAGTCACCCTCCCACCTCGACAGTAATACTAACATACTGAGGCTGGAGTTCCAGGCAGACCACTCCATGGCCGGACGAGGGTTCAACATCACATACAGCAGTAGGTTTAACACTGACATTGTGTTCTGTGCTGTTCTTTGTTTGTCATTGTCAGTTGATTAGGGCTCAGTTCAGTTGAACCATGTTGCGGTTTTTTCATGGTTGCTCTGCCACAATCCAGGTGAAATTGAGTTGGGGCCTAGGTTCTTACCAGCTATAGCTTATGGTTTTGTGGCACCTTTTGGTGACTTTACTGAAATGACAATAGTCCTGTATATCTTGTCCTGATTGGATTCTTGTGATGTTTCACATAAGGTTTTAATACATTTCCACCCAACCGGCTTTGCCCATCACACCCATCATAGTTATCCTTTTCAAAATGGCCGCCTGGTAACGGCTTCTTCCTTAAGGAGAAGTGAAATGTCACGCCAATCCATCACTTCTGTCAAAAAAAAGACAGGAAAAAAAGAGGCCATGAGTCCATTGGAACGACTGTTAGAGCTGGCCTTTCTAACAGCCTGACACCCAGACTCCATGTTATTCTGATAGGGAACATGATTGAGCACTGTTAAATGTGGATTCATTGTGACAAACGTTATGTTTGACTGGCGTGCTCGTTCTGTCACAAGGCATCCATCAGTCCGTCAGTCTGACTTGGGCTGTGAGGCTGTGATGTTAAGAGTTTAAGGCTGTTTTAGTTGGGAGACATCTTGCGCCAGGGTTTATGCCCACTCTACGCTTCATAAAGGTCTGACAAAATAGCTGCGAGGTCACTAGCAATATAACGAAAATAAGTGGGTGTTTTTATGTAGTGAGGTGCTTCGAATATTGCCTTCAGTGGTGAAAAAAGTTCTCTATCTATCTATCTATCTATCTATCTATCTATCTATCTATCTATCTATCTATCTATCTATCTATCTATCTATCTATCTATCTATCTATCTATCTATCTATCTATCTATCTATCTATCTATCTATCTATCTATCTATCTATCTATCTATCTATCTATCTATCTATCTATCTATCTATCTATCCAGATATCTACTAGATTAAAAGTAAAGATACCTTAACAGAAAATGACTCAAGTAAAAGTGAGTTACCCAGTAAAATACTACTTGAGTAAAAGTCTAAAAGTATCTGGTTTTAAATGTACTTAAGTACAGTGGTAGAAAAAGTACTACATTTTCATAATTGAGTAAAAGTACAAAGTAAAAGTAAATGCTATACATCAAATTCCTTTTATTAAGCAAACCAGACAGCACAATTGTCATATTATTTTAAATTAAGGACAGACAGAGGCACACCACTGATTGCCTTGAAGTGATGCTTTTGTAAAATTACAGCCAGAAGTTTTGAAAGTAGTGCTCACGATCCTTAACAGATCCCACGAAAATTGTGCACAATTGTGTACTACGTCATCCATTTCATATGATATGTTACGCCCCCCCCCCCCCCCAAAAAAAGAAAAAACTAAAAAACTAAAGAACCTGTTAGCTATTCAAAACAGATCCAACAATAAATTATTAGAAATCCATGGCTTAAAAACAAAGGTGTGATTGTACGCTGATGATTCTTTTAAAACCACAATTTGGATCCCTCCATAGCCTCATAGAGGATCCAGATAATTTTTCTAACCTCTCTGGATTACAACCAAATTATGTATGTGTGTATTATAGTATGTATTGGATTACAATTTTTTTAAACTTTTACATTACCGTGTAGTATACCAATAATATGGTCTGACGGTGAAGTGAACGTACTCTGTATACAAATCCCGAAAGAAAGAAATGATCTTATCTACAAAATAGATAAAATCTTGCTACCATGGAAAGGAAAATACCTGACTATTGGTGGAGAAATCACCCTGATTAACTCTTCAGTCATATCCCAGTTAACCTATTTGCTTATGGCCCTGCCCACACCTAACCACTTGTTTTTTTAATTATATGAGCAAAAAATATTAAATATTATTTGGAATGGCAAGCCAGACAAACTTAAACGTGCCTGTATATATAATGAATATGAATTTGATGGGCAGAAATTATTATATATGAAAGCATTAGACCTCTCACTAAAGGCTTCAGTCATATACTTAAATCCGAACTGGTTCTTGACACTTTATTTTTTATTTATTTAACCTTTATTTAACTAGGCAAGTCAGTTAAGAACAAATTCTTATTTACAATGACTACACCGGAAAAACTTGGACGGCGCTGGGCCAATTGTGCACTGCCCTATGGGACTCATAATCACGGCCAGTTGTGATACAGTCTGGATTCAAACCAGGTTGTCTGTAGTGACGCCTCTAGCACTGAGATGCAGTGTCTTAGACCACTGTCCCACTTGGGAGCCAATCTCTCATTTTGAGAGGTTTTGACTGATGTCATATCTATTCTAATATGACCAAATTTGCTAGCTAGCTAGCCAACACCTGTAACTACGTATTTGAGAGACAACAAGTGCTCATAATGCAACTGTATTTATTTCAGTACATATATATAGTTTACATGTTCTCAACAATCTAAGCCAACAATCTAAGTTTTGCCCCATAGTTGTACGTTTTCAAGCGAGCCATCACGTGTTTGAGATCAGAGGACCACTGCTCAGGCCCGGTAAGGGGACACGGACAGCGGAGGAAGCAGCGAAGCCGCAGTGACGTCGGTTACATCTGCCAAACCGAGATCACAAATAGCCAACATTTGCCCCTGTGTTTTCAGCGTTCGGCCACAACGAGTGTCCAGACCCGGGCATACCGATAAATGCGAGGCGCTTCGGGGACAACTTCCAACTGGGCAGCTCGATCTCAGTGATCTGTGAGGACGGCTTCATCAAGACCCAGGGGGCCAAGACCATCACCTGCGAGCTGGACAACGGCAAGGTTATGTGGAGTGGCCCCATCCCCAGATGTGAAGGTAAATATTGTGTGTGTGTGTATGTCTGCATGCGCATGTCTGTACATGCACAATTTTGCGGGGCAATTACCCTGATCCTAACACAGGGCCTAAGTGAGTGTAAGCGAAGTGGACACTCAACTGTGTGTTGGAGGATGCTAGGGGAGGCTCAGGGACGCTCAGGGACAGGGACAGGAAACAAGTGTGCTGTAGGCCAGCCAGTCACCTTCTATTGAACTTCCTGTCAGTCATTCACCCTGCTCCACATGGCTCCTGATGCTGTAGTGACATCACTCATGGGGTAATAAAGAGCCTCATGTCTGCTTAGCTGCCCTTGTAACATGTGCAGTATGCTGGCTGTAGGCCTAGATTAGCAAGCAAGGCATTTTTAGGTATTTTTTTAAGCAGGAAGATGTGTCAGGTCAATATAAAAAGACAACAAGACCAATAAACTTTAAAAAATATATATTTTCTCTCTCTCTCTCTCTCTCTCTCTCTCTCTCTCTCTCTCTCTCTCTCTCTCTCTCTCTCTCTCTCTCTCTCTCTCTTTCTCTTTCTTGCCCGCTCTCCCCTACTGTATTTTTCTTTATAGCCCCCTGCGGAGGACACTTCTCCGCTCCCAGTGGGGTGATCCTGTCCCCAGGGTGGCCTGGATACTACAAGGACTCCCTCAGCTGTGAGTGGGTCATCGAGACGGAGCCCGGACGCTCCATCAAGATTACCTTTGACAAGTGCGTGTCCATTATATCAATAAAGTTACTCCATTTTATTAGCAACTAACTGCTGAATACAGAGAATGGATTTCTGCATCAATGAAGGCACTTATAATGGAATGATATTGCTTATTTATTGCATATTTTTTGTCTCCTTTCAAAATGCTTTTTAGTGTGGTAGTATGCTTAATCAAAGTTTATGCAACTGCACTACTGAATATGTTTTATCACAAGCAAATCAAATTTGTATATTTCATAATTCATAATTCCTCCTATCTCATTGATCAACATTTTATAATTCCTCCTCTCTCATTTGTCCAGGTTTCAGACAGAGCTGGGCTATGACTTCCTGGAGATCCATGATGGGCCCAACCTGCTTTCTCCTCTGGTTGGCTCGTTCAACGGTACCCAGGTGCCCCAGTTCCTGTTCAGCAGTACTAACCACCTGTACATGCTCTTCACCACCGACAACAGCCGCTCCAACAGTGGATTTAAGATAATCTACGAAAGTAAGTTTAGTAGCCGAGTTGTTCCTGGTCAGGTTTCTACAGCAGGAAAATAATCCTGCAGCAACAGGAAATGTGAATTATTATATGGATTATAATTAATGGACACTTTTGTAGGGGTTGGTACATATTCAGTAAGGGGAAATCAAGTCTAAATATTTCAGAATCCTTTTTAAACCTCAAATACAAGTTTGAAATGTCCTATGTTGCAGGAAAGTTATCCTGCAACAGGGCAATCAAACTAAAATCCTACATCTGTAACCCTATTCATAGTTTTTACTTTTAACACTCCTGATTCCAAACTGCTACAGCTTTGTATGTGTTCCCTGTATGAGATAATGGATGAAAGTCAATTGCTCTGTTGTTGACCCATAATATATCTAACATTTTCTCCTTAGGCGTGACGGTAGACACCTACTCCTGCCAGGACCCGGGATTCCCTGTCAACGGGTTGCGTTACGGTCAAGACTTCACCATTGGTTCGACCGTGTCGTTCGGCTGTGACCCTGGATACAGGCTGAGCCATGAAGAACCGCTCGTCTGTGAGAAGAACCACTGGTGGAGCCACCCTCTGCCCACCTGTGATGGTATGGACCAGTTCAAACTAGTTTAAACCAACTCATATAAATTCAAATCAGTTTAAACCACTTAAAATTGTTTCAAACCAGTTTAAACCATTTCAAATCAGTTCAAAACTAGTGTGTGCACATCCAGTGACTTTCAGGTACATGGTTTGAAGGTATCTATTTGTTTTTCATGGTATGGACTGTAGACATGGTGACAAAGACTGTGGCAGATGTGCACTTGCCTGGTTACCAGATGTGTTTGTGTTTGAATCATTTATTTAAATAGTTTCACCTTTATTTAATCAGGAAAGCCCATTGAGACCAGCGTCTCATTTTTAATGATGCCCTGAGTACAACAAATTCAACACAAACAAAAAACAAAAAAAACAAACTACAGGTTACAATTTTTAAAAAACTACAATTTCAACACCACAATACCCTCCTGTAGGTTTTAACTCCAACCCTATTCCTGGAGAGATATCCTCCTGTAGGTTTTAACTCCAACCCTATTCCTGGAGAGATATCCTCCTGTAGGTTTTAACACCAACCCTGTTCCTGGAGAGATACCCTCCTGTAGGTTTTAACTCCAACCCTGTTCCTGGAGAGATACCCTCAATTTTCTGTGATGGCTCCTCGACCTGATAGGAACTGATCCTCTCACCAGATTAGGGATCCGGGGCCATCCTTTACCTGCGCTCTAGCTTGTCATTTTACCTCCCCTGCCTCCTGGTCGTAACTAGTTACCCCAGCCACAGAGTCATAAACCCAACCCATTTCTACAATTTATCTTCTTAAAATGTGATTTAAAAACTAAACCTAACCTTAACCCTAACCTTAACCACACTTATGCCCAACCCTAACCCTAAATGAACACCAAAAAGCAAATGTTTGTTTTCATGAATTTCAATGATATCGACAATTTAGACTTTGTTTTTGTGCTATCTAGTGGACCTAAGTGGAATAAGGAGGGAGGATGTGGTTCCTATTGCAGGGCATTCACATGAAGGTCCTGATATTACTCACTTGGAAAAGGTCTATGCTGAAATGTTGATATGCAAGGTTCTATGATATAGAAATTGAAGGCAGTGCATGTCAAAATTAAACATCTTGTTCAGTTATTTTTTTGTTTTGTGGAAAGAGGAGAGAGTGAGAGAAAAATTGTGAAAGAATGTATAGAGAGAAAGGAGAGAGTGAGAGACAAAGAGTGAAAGAATGTATAGAGAGAGAGGAGAGAGTGAGAGACAAAGAGTGAAAGAATGTATAGAGAGAGAGGAGAGAGTGAGAGACAAAGAGTGAAAGAATGTATAGAGAGAGAGGAGAGAGTGAGAGACAAAGAGTGAAAGAATGTATAGAGAGAGGGGAGAGAGTGAGAGACAAAGAGTGAAAGAATGTATAGAGAGAGAGGAGAGAGTGAGAGACAAAGAGTGAAATAATGTATAGAGAGGAGAGAGTGAGAGACAAAGAGTGAAAGAATGTATAGAGAGAGAGGAGAGAGTGAGAGACAAAGAGTGAAAGAATGAATTGAGAGAGAGGAGAGAGTGAGAGACAAAGAGTGAAAGAATGAATGGAGAGAGAGGAGAGAGTGAGAGACAAAGAGTGAAAGAATGAATGGAGAGAGAGGGAAAGAAAGAGACTAAAATGAGGAGCTGTCAGGCTCTGGCCATAGAGAAGCATAGGCTTCTCTATGTAGTTATGGTCAGAGTCTGACAGTGTCGTTCTTTTCTGTTTCTGTGTGGGGTTTGGGTTGGATCCCTAATTAGAGGCAGCTGCACGGCATTGTCTCTAATTAGGGATCCAATATATGTTGAGTCTGTCCTTCACTCTGGTGTGGGTCGTTGTTGATGTTATCGATGTATGTCGCAGTCACGGTGAAGTAAGTGTGCTTTTTACGTCCGTTCATTTGGTGTGTTTTTGTGAACGTGACGTTCGTTAGTCTGTTTGTTTTGTGTCATTTTAGTTCGTCGTTTTGTTTAATACATAGTATTAATAAAATAAGAAATGTCGAACTACGATCCCTGCGCTGCGTCTTGGTCTCTCCCCACACACATTCATGACAGGAGCAGAATAAGATCTATGTAGTTGTCTAGATTTCGCTGTTTGATGAGGCTTTGCATTAAGTGCTTACTAGTAAAGAAGTTGCACATTAATTATTGATGCAGCACTACATCTGTCTAGGACAGATACGTATAAGTGCCTGGCGAGACGAAAGAGAAGAAGAGGTTTCACTCCCTCAATCTCCCTCAAGACTTACAAAACAACATCACGTCAGACACAACGTGCCAAACTGATTTGTAATTACACTTCGCTTGACACAGAGGGTCCCTCTTTGTACGACTTGATATGACTGCACTTGTGCCCTTGAGCAAGGCATTTAACCCCTACATCTGCTCCAAGAGGTTGTGCATCGCTGACACTGTGCAGCTAATAGGGATCCTAATAAAATAACTAATTCCCCCCCAAAAATCTAAATGGCAGAGTTAAGAAATACATATTTTTTTGGCATTTGGTATTTTATTAGGATCCCTATTAGCTGTTGTGAAAGCAGCAGCTACTCTTCCTGGGATCCACACAAAACATGAAACATTACATAGTACAGAACAATAATAGATAAGAACAGCTCAAGGACAGAGCTACATACATTTAAAACGTCACACATAGCCTACATATCAGTAAATACACACAAAATATCTAGGTCAAATAGGGGAGAAACCAGGTTTGCTGTTCACTTGAGCAATTGGAGATCTTTTTTTTTTGCCAAGAGAGACTGGCATGCATAGTATTGATATTACTGATTACAGTGAAGAGCACTATTTCTGTTCTCTGCAAAAACATGGACAATAAAGTGTTTCACCGTCTTTGTCCCCCAGCATTGTGTGGAGGGGACGTGCGAGGTCCCGGCGGCACCATCCTGTCCCCTGGATATCCTGAGATGTATCCCAGCTCACTAAACTGTACCTGGACGGTGGAGGTCAGCCATGGCAAAGGTAAGCCTGGGTTATTAACTACTACAATCATATTCATAATTGAATGTAACCCTTCATAACTCTTTTTTGACATAGCTATTCTGCTTAAATAAATATAACATATAAATAATTTAACTAAGAGAAAACAAGCAAACAATCCTTAAACATTTTGATACTGTTCAATTAAAGTATATGTGAATGAATAAACAGGTGAAGAATGGACTCCTATTCCCTTTAGCAGCAAGCTGGTAAAAGGCGGTGTGGGAACGGAACGGACATGAATACAGATTCACTGTAGGTCCTCTTCCCAGCCCATCTTGCTGAAATATCATTATAATACAATACTCTTGGTTGAGAATAATGAAAGTTCCTTGGAATTTTAATTTCCCATGGCTGCTAAGATATTCAATATGGACTATCATTATGTTTCTCTGAATAATCACTCCGAATTGAAATGCAGGTCCGCCCCCCCCCCCCCCCCCCAAAAAAAAAAAAAAGATAAAGAAAACCCAGAGTCTTCTTTTTTATATTAACTGACCTCACCTTTGAATGTAATGTAATTAAGTCCTCTCTCCCTGCACTTGGCTGTTCTCCTCTCAGATTAAACCATCGTTTCAATTGAATTTGATAATTTCATCAGGGGGAGGTTCACAGGTAGCTTGAACCATATTATTGGTTGTTCTCTTCTTGGCTTATTATTGGCTGAACACAGTGTTTGTCCCAAAAGGAGTCCAATTCACTTTCAACACCTTCCACCTGGAGGATCACCATGACTACCTGCTCATCACAGAGAATGGCAGCTTCGTCCAGCCCCTAGCACGCCTCACGGGTAACGAGCTGCCCTCGCCCACCAACGCAGGGCTCTACGGGAACTTCAAGGCCCAACTGCGCTTCATATCAGACTTTTCTATATCCTACGAGGGATTCAATATTACCTTCTCTGGTGAGTAGGAGGAGTGCGTGGGTGGGTTGCTGTTGGTGTGTGTGCATGTGTGTGTGTATGTGTGTTTGAGAGAGAGGGAGATAGAGATTGATGGCTCAGTCGCCCCTGGTGTTTGTGCTTGTTACCATCTCCAAGTGGACTGGTCTGAGAGCTTCTTTCCCTCTAGCTTCACATGCCTCCAGTGCTCTGTCCAGTGCTTTGACATCCCATTACTAGGCCTGCCTCACCCCAGACACACACCTTCAATAATTGATGGGGGAAAAATCCTCCTTTCAGTTAGCCATCCCTGAAGTTTTTGGAGGTCATATACATATACTGTACATTGTAGCTTAAATCAGAAATGTCCTTCAGGATGTTATCCCTTTTGAGATTTAAAGGAGAAAGATGTTGATAAGGTTTGTTGACATTATTTAAACATTGAAACGACGTGGAAACAACATTAATTCAACCAGTTTGTGCCCAGTGTCGAGAAAGTTTTGATCAAAAGCCATAACGTGGATGAATAATGCATTGGCGTTGCATACATTTGGAAGGCAGCTACTGACACATTCTCAGTTAGTCGGACTTAAAAAGCCATAAAGCCATCAATCAATTAATAGAAAACGTTTATATTGTTCCTCGCTTTATCATAGAATTTTTTGAGTATGCACTACTGTCAAACAAACTCCATCAATTTGAATGTGAGTGTTAGGTGACAGGGACACTACTTATGGAAAAGTTTCACTTGACATTATATCATTAACTTCTTGACATGACTTGGTGTATGCACTGCTGTCAAACAATCCTCATGAATATACATGACATGTGGATGTGATGTGTTGACGTGTTGATATGGATATACATGGTGGTGACAGGTAGTCTGCACCCTATTCCATTAAAGTGGAAATCAGCAGAAGAAATGATAACAAAGCGCCTCCCCGCTCCTGTTTTGGTAACAAGCTGAGGGAACGGAATGGAGAAATGTAACCACTGTCAATTTTAGACAGAACTATGGATCCATGATATACAAATTATAGTTTTAACCATGTTTTAAAGCTATATTGTGTTTCTTTACATTTACTTTGTTTACAAACATTGGAGTAAAATAAGCTCATATTTTGGTGTGGTACAACAGTTGAGACATTATTATTGAGACAAGTTATATTCTTCAAGAATCAATGAGTACATATCATACATTTATGTCCAAAAAATGTATGTAGCAACTGCTGATAGCCTCTTTAATAGTGCAAAATATAACCAGAGCCCTATGGGCCCGGGTCAAAAGTAATGCTAATACACTCATTCAAACAGATGTCACACACACACATAGACACACACACACGCACGCACGGTATCCCCAAAGCAATACCAATTTAATGGCCATGGTGCGTTGTCAGACTGCAAAGAGACATTTGAGGGCATCAGTCCTTGTCATGGTGCTCTTCGAATTCGCTACAATGTTATCCTCAATCTCCTGCATATGGCAACACCTTGCATAGTATATTTTAGAGAGTAACAGCTAGGCCAGAAGCCTATATGTCGAAACAAAATGCTTGAAGACATTACAGATGGATAGTGACATGAGATATTACGCTAGGCTACCAACCAAGTCATGTCCGATCAGTGATTATATCTTTATAGCCTATATAGCCTATCATAGCCTATTTATCTAATAGATCTTTATTTAGATAAACAATTATTTCAAGAAAGGGAGAATCCATCCATTAATATATTCAAACAGCACCTCTGATTAGCTGCTTTGTGAATGCACAAGTGGTCCTTGAGTTGCCTCTCCTCCCACAGACACGTTTGTATTAAACTCCTGTTTCATTGTTTATTCCTCCCGCACCCGTTGGATAATTTACTTTCACTTGCCCACTGTAATGTATGATTAGCCTACAGGTTAGGGTACTCAATCTAGTGGGCTGCTATAGGTTTATAATGGGCTGCAAAATAGCAGTGTTGTAGTGAAATTTGGGGAGCAGCTTGACGTACAAACACACATAGCCCCCGGCCTCCACAAGGATGCCAAGATTTATTGGGTGTGAAAACCTGTAGCCTACTAGCCTATAGTCGTTAAAAGGATAGTCGCCATAAGGGGGGAAAACTACTGTTAGTAAAGCACCATGGATAAGGTCGTTAATAGTTATGAACAGATTGACATCGACTCAACCCCAGTTCTTGTCACATTCAGTGACAATGCCAAGACAGTTTTTGCTCATAATGCACCATAGACGTTAGAAGTGTACGACTGTGTGTGTGTGTGTGTGTGTGTGTGTGTGTGTGTGCGTGCGAGATGTTAGAACATTAGATTGATAAGCGTGAGTGTGCAGTGACGCCTGTTTGAACAACTGTATTAGATCATTAGATTGCGGTGGTGGTCGGTGCTGTTAATTTTTTATTTTTTATTTAATTTCACCTTTATTTAACCAGGTAGGCCAGTTGAGAACTAGTTCTCATTTACAACTGTGACCTAGCCAAGATAAATCAAAGCAGTGCGACAATAAAAAACTAAAAACAACAACACAGAGTTACACATGGTATAAACAAACGTACAGACAATGACACTATAGAAAATCTATATACAATGTGTGCAAATGTAGTTAGATTAGGGAGGTTGGACAATAAATAGGCCATAGTGGCGAAATAGTTACAATTTAGCATTAACACTGGAGTGATAAATGTGCAGATTATGATGTGCAAATATGCCTTTGGTGTGGGCAGAGATACTGGGGTGCGAATGAGCAAAAATAACAGTATGGGGATGAGGTAGTTGGGGTGGGCTATTTACAGAAGGGCTATATACAGGTGCAGTGATCAGTAAGCAGCTCTGACAGCTGATGCTTAAAGTTAGTGAGGGAGATAGGAATCTCCAGCTTCAAGGATTTTTGCAATTCGTTCCAGTCATTGGCAGCAGAGAACTGGAAGGAATGGCGGCCAAAGGAGGTTTTGGATTTGGGGGTGTCCAGTGAAATATTGTGAGGGCTTGGTTGTGGTAAGGCCTCTTACTCCCACCTAGGGGAGGAGAGAGGCACACAACCAAGTCCTCACACACTTATTAGGGAGATTATCATCCCCAATCAGAGACAGCTGTCTAGCGTTGTCTCTGATTGGGGAGTGTATTTAAGCTCCTCACATTTCCACCTGTGTGTGGATCATTGTTCCTGCTAGTCTGCACTGCCTGTAGCCCAGCAAGTAAGTCACCGTGTTTTGTTTGTAATAGTTGTCGGCCCCAGTCTGGGGCCGACAGCCAGACCTACGGCAGGGCTGAAAACCACCTCTCCGTCGGTGCCCAGGGTGGGCACGGCGTCCAGCCCGAGGCCTCCGGTGAAGGTCAGCAGCCCGAGGCCTCTTGTGAAGGTCAGCAGCCCGAGGCCTCCTGTGAAGGTCAGCAGCCCGAGGCCTCCTGTGAAGGTCAGCAGCCCGAGGCCTCCGGCGAAGGTCAGCAGCCCGAAACCCCCGGCGAAGGTCAGCTGCCCGAGACCTCCGGAGAAGGTCAGCAGCCCGAGACCTCCGGGGAAGGTCAGCAGCCCGAGACCTCCGGGGAAGGTCAGCAGCCCGAGACCTCCGGGGAAGGTCAGCAGCCCGAGACCTCCGGGGAAGGTCAGCAGCCCGAGACCTCCGGGGAAGGTCAGCAGCCCGAGACCTCCGGGGAAGGTCAGCAGCCCGAGACCTCAGGTGAAGGTGAGCAGACCTGAACCTCTACCAGAGCCACATCCGGGTCCAGCAGTCTGCTCTATTACAGCGCCAGAGCGGTCCGCTCCACCGGTGCCCAGTCCGGGGCCGGTCGTCTACGTCGTTCCAGTGGCGGAGCAGTCCGCTCCACCGGTGCCCAGTCCGGGGCCGGTCGTCTACGTCGCTCCAGTGCCGGAGCAGTCCGCTCCACCGGTGCCCAGTCCGGGGCCGGTCGTCTACGTCGCTCCAGTGGTGGAGCAGTCCGCTCCACCGGTGCCCAGTCCGGGGCCGGTCGTCTGCGTCGCTCCAGTGCCGGAGCAGTCCGCTCCACCGGTGCCCAGTCCGGGGCCGGTTGTCAGCCCCTCTACAGGGTCGAGGGCTCCCACACCAGGGTCCATTGGTGGATGGCGGGAGTACTGAGGGCGGAACCATCGCGCCGGGGTCCGGACCGGACCGGGCGTGCAACAGAGAGGTAGGAGGGAAGCTACTCTCACAGCCAGTGCCACGCCCGGAACCGGAACCGGAGCCTCCACCAGCAACCACCTCAGTACCCCGCCATGTCCCCCCTAGTTTTTGAACATTTTTTTCAGGAGAGGGGGGTGTATTTGTGTGCGATCGGGAGTCCGCACCTTAGGGGGGGGGGGTACTGTGAGGGCTTGGTTGTGGTAAGGCCTCTTACTCCCACCTAGGGGAGGAGAGAGGCACACAACCAAGTCCTCACACACTTATTAGGGAGATTATCATCCCCAATCAGAGACAGCTGTCTAGCGTTGTCTCTGATTGGGGAGTGTATTTAAGCTCCTCACATTTCCACCTGTGTGTGGATCATTGTTCCTGCTAGTCTGCACTGCCTGTAGCCCAGCAAGTAAGTCACGGTGTTTTGTTTGTAATAGTTATATTTTTTCACTCTCCTTTTTATTTGTTTATGCTTCGTGAGAACATCTCATTTCAAATAAAAAGGATGACACTTCACCAGCGCTCCGTTTATCGTCCCTTAAATACTATGCACCGTGACAAATATACCTGCTGGAGCGCAGGCTATGGGTGGATGTTGCTATGGTGGCCAGTGAACTATGATAAGGCGGGGATTTACCTAGTAAGGATTTATAGATGCCCTGGAACCAGTGGGTTTGGCGACAAATATGTAGTGAGGGCCAGCCAACGAGAGTATACAGGTTGCAGTTGTGGGTAGTATATGGGGCTTTGGTGACAAAACGGATGGCACTGTGATAGATTACATCCAATTTGCTGAGAGTGTAAGAGGCTATTTTGTAAATTACATCGCCGAAATCAAGGATCGGTAGGATAGTCATTTTTACGAGGGCATGTTTGGCAGCATGAGTGAACGAGGTTTTGTTGCGAAATAGGAAGCTGATTCTAGATTTAATTTTGGATTGGAGATGATTAATGTGAGTCTGGAAGGAGAGTGAACAATCTAACCAGACACCTAGGTATTTGTAGGTGTCCACATATTCTAAGTCAGACCCATCCAGAGTAGTGATGCTAGTCAGGCAGACAGGTGCGGGCAGCGATCGGTTGAATAGCATGCATTTAGTTTTGCTAGCATTTAAGGGCAGTTGGAGGCCATGGAAGGAGTGTTGTATGACATTGAAGCTCGTTTGGAGGTTTGTTAACACAGTGTCCAATGATGGCATATTGACGTGAGAGAAAGACATAAATTAATGGAGAGAGCTGAGACAACAACAGGTATTTGGCGATGAATGGGCAGAAAGGGTCAGTTAGAGAGAATGCTGCGCGTACACACAGTGCCTGATGATCAGGGAACATCGACCTCCTGGCCTGATGATCAGTCCAGCAGGCCTCAGCTGTGTAGCCGAATGGTTGTGAGGTCCAATGAGCAGCAAGAGGTGAGCCAGGGAGCAGCTCGGTAGCCGCTACTGCGCTAGGCAAGCAGGAGGCACGGCATTCAGAATTTTACCAGAGAAAGCAATCTGATATGCGCTGGGTTGGTAGCGCGCTGTGCAGACTGGCCGATATTGTCCGAGCTAAAGCTGGCTGGTGCAGGCCGAAGGGCAATGGTGAAGACCGCTAACAGTGGCTGACAATGGCTAATAGCTAGTAGCTAGTTAGCTGGCTAGTTTCTGTCGAAGGGGTCCGGTTATATGGCATATGGCAAGAAATAGCAGATCCGTTCCAGATTGGATGAGGTGGGTTGCAGGAAAGTATATTTAGTTGGTAGAGGAGATGTTTGATGGAAGTGAAATTAAGAAATGTATACAGAAAAAGACGAAAAGCAAAAAAAACAGACAAATACACGTCCACACTGCTACGACATCTTGGAAATTTAGAAGCATGGCCTTATTTCTATTAGAGCGTATTGGATGACTGTCATTCATATTCCATTCACCCAGCTCAATGTAACAGGCTACTACATGATACTCACATTTTCCCTATACCCAGCCTATGAATGAAAGTTTACAACGTAGGGGCCCAGGTTGAGAGAAATTTGAGTAATCAAGGTGATAGACAGTGACACTTTCAAAATCGCCTTGCACACTCTTGCCTGCAAATTCAGGTATGTTTATCCGTTTCAAATTCAGGTATGTTTATCCGTTTCAAACAGCATTATCCCTTTTATCATTGTATAATTCCTTCTCGCATCTACACGCTCTCCTCCTCAGTGGACTTCAGTATGATCATGCAGTAACAGTGTAGAGTCAGCGAGCAGTTTAGCAGTTACAGCTGTGGGCCCCGGTGGCAATAAATTAACAAAACCAAAAGCTTAACTTGCGTATGTACTGCATTCAAACCAACCCTCATTGAATGTACATGATCGAAAAGTTTGACATGACACAATTTCTCTCCTCCTTCTTCAGAGTACAACTTGGAGCCGTGTGAGGACCCGGGGATGCCACAGTTCGGCCAGAGGAACGGCTACGGCTTCGGGATTGGGGACACCCTGACGTTCTCTTGCAACATGGGCTACCGGCTGGAGGGGTTGCCAGAGGTCATCTGCCTGGGAGGGGGGAGGCGCATGTGGAGCGCACCTCTGCCAAGGTGTGTGGGTACGTGGTCACCTGCTTTCATTCTCTTACAACTATTGTTACAATGCTTGTGGCTGTTATGATTTTACTTTATATCTAACTGCAGTGATTCTCAGTGCTGGGCTGTCGGACACCTTACTGTCAAATCCTTCATTCCTCTCATCTGTTTTCTCAATTCCTCTCAAATTGCATTGGAGGAATGGATACAAGATCCCTTTGAGAGGAATTATTGAGGAAGCAAAGACGGCGGTAGCAAGGATTTGACAGATAGTAAGGTTTCCAGACAAAGCCTTGCGCCTGCATGTTTAGTCTCAGCTGCCATCACACCTGATTCAGCTAATTCATTGATCTTCAAACAACAGCTTGATTAGCTGAATCAGGTGTTTCACTGCTGAGCTGGGACAAAAACATGCAGTACTCTGGCTCTCCAGGAGCAGCGTTGAGGATCACTGATCCATATTGTTCACCATGTACGTTTCCTTGCTAGTTCTGAGCACTGAGAAGGAGTAGGGAGGCACAACAGTAGGAGAACCTCCACTCTTAAAAATAAAGATTCCAGTTGGAACCAAATAAGGTTCTTCAGAGCGATCCCATAGGGGAACCATTTTAGGTTCTCTGAAGAACCTTAAATGGGATGGTTCTTTCCATGAGTGTTAACTCTTTACAGTGTACCCCATGTAGCTCAGTCGGTAGAGCATGGAGATTGAAATGCCAAGATTGTGGGTTAAATTCCCATGGGGTACCAGTATGACAATGTATGCTCTGTATAAGAGTGTCTGCTAAATGACTGAAATGTACATGAACTCTTGAAACAACTCTAGAAAGCTTAGACTGAAAAGTTAACACTGTGCTGTGTGCTAGGAAAGGGACACATCTGAAGGCTTTAATACATTTCAATAACCTTTTAGAATTCTGAAGAACCGTCAATGCCACGTCAAGAACCCCCCCCAATTAACTCAAAGGTTCTTTATTGGGCAAGAGTTCTCCAAAGAACCTTAACAGCTGAGGAAGAACCATTTAAGAACATTTAGTGTAGGGTGCTCTGTATAAGATCTGCCACAGTAAACCCGAAGACACACACAGATACAAACAGGCAGACGGACGGACAGAGGGACAGACAGGCAGGCACACAGCTAGACACATAGCCAGACAGAGACACAGAGCTCTTTCTCTGTCCGTCTACATCAAACCCAATCTGCTCCCTGTCCTCTGTCCCTGTAGGTGAGTGTCTCTGCGTATCACTAACAAGCTGGGAGAGGTCAGATGGATTGTCAACAAGGCTAATGCAAAGAGACTAGCATGACTGCATGCTGCTTTAATAGAGATACTGTGGGTCTCAATGTCTGCATAACCACCTGCGCGTTTGTTCTTTCAAGTAGTTTAGCTCCACTTAATTGAGCCATGGCATCATCCCAGAACTGCACATTCCACCCATCTGGCACTCCAGGCTGGCTCAATCAAACACTCAAAGTACTTGATAAAAAACAAATACTATTTGAACATAGGTGTAGGGGTTACACTGTGTTTCCCCAGTCTCCTCCTCCTCAGACGAGGTTACTAGCGCTCTTGTTCCCCCATCAAACCTGCCTCTTCCTGTTTCTACACTACTTACCGCGTCGTCCTCCCTGGTATGACACCAACTGCTCAAGGAGAGTAGTGATTTACAATTCATGCTGTCATGTTGAGATGTTCCTGGATTGTATCTCTCTGTGCATTCGGCCACGCGGAGCCAAGTAAAAGGAATCCAGCAACCGCTAAACATCCATCAAATCCCAGAAGGGTCTGAATAAAACACTATCCGCTGGAATTTATCCACACATGCATAATGTCCGGGCCCTACCTACCGGGCAGAAACAGATTAGTAATTATAATAATGGAGAACTTTTCAGATTTTTCCAACGGAGCCCAAAAATAAAATAATTCAGGGCTGGGAAGGTCAGCAAGTCATTTTTCATATTAATTGAAAATCATAATGATATGCATTTGTCAATGCTGTGTGTTGTTTACTTGCCTTGTTTCTTTGGTTGCATTTTTCATGTTGTTTGTTGGTGCCAGATCTCTAATCTTGAGAGTGACTACAAAAACAAGGCCTCTAATTCGTGTTTTGGCATGACTTTTATAAATGCAATCAGGTATACTGTACGCTTCAGGGGTTGAGTGGGATAGAGTGGGCAGTGAAATAAACTGAAGAATATGTGCACAGAATACTTTTTGGGATGGTCTATATACTAGAAGTTTAGCCTTTTATTATCAATACACTGTCGGCAATGTAAGTCTTTTTGGGAGGCTAAAGGAGTCTGTTTTTGGATGTGGATTAAAAACGCTAAGACTGTTGGTTGGTACAGTGGCAGACAAAGCAGTAACACAAGCATGACAAACATCGATTTCTGTATCCACCCCAAAACAAACCATCTACACTTTCAAATGAGAAACAACCTCCACTTTTCAATCTTCATAACCTAAAGGAGTTTTAATGCCCCATTCAAACCCTATGCATATACTGTGTGACAATACATGTTTAGTGTAGGCTCCGAGGAGGAGGAAGGGGAGGAACATCCTCCTCAGTGAATTTCATCAAAATACAAATTATTAAACATTTAAAAAATTATACTTTTTAGATAAAACTATACTAAATATAACCACTCCACCAAATAATTGATTAAAACACACTGTTTTGTAATGAAGGTCTACATTAGCCTCAACAGCACTCTGTAGGGTAGCACCATGGTGTAGCCAGAGGACAGCTAGCTTCCGTCCTCCTCAGGGTATGTTGACTTCAATACAAAACCTAGGAGGCTTGTGGTTCTCACCCCCTTTCATAGACTTACACAGTAATTGTGACAACATCCGGAGGACGTCCTCATGCCTATCAGAGCTCTTGCAGCCAATCAAAGGATCAGATAATTAATCTAGTACTGAAAGCATTAGCTACAGCTAGCTAGCACTATATACAATGTGGTGAGTAGTTTACTCAAAGAGAGAGAAAGACAATTAACAAATACATTTCTTCCAAAATGAAGGAGAAGCAATAGAGAAATAGAGAGAGATTTCCTGTTTTTTTTTCACTTTCAATTTAACTTACTTAGCTAGCAAATGCAGCTAGCTAGTTTAGCCTACTCAAACACTATGTCTATGACTTTCCAACATAACACAAGCTTTTGGTATTACTAATTTATTGCCACCAGGGCACGCCGGTGTAACTGCTTACTGACTGTACACTAACGTTACTGCATGATTGTAGCTGGTTTACTAACTCGTTAGTTCTATTAGCTACGCTGACTATGACGCTACTTTAGCTAATATGGTGACAACGATGTAGGCTGTGAGTAGCGGTTTTGCTTGGAAAGGTTTTTCCGCCTGGTCACATACAGCTGATGTGTTGTGCATTTAAGTCCACAAGCGAAGGTTTAGGGTTAGGGTTAGGGTTAGGAATACAACTTGGCTGTTATGAGAGTGATCTCTGTTTACGCGTGATCAGGGGTGTATTCATTCCGCCAATTCTGTTGAAAAATGTTTCTTAAACTGAAGCAAACAGAACAAAATGGGAATAAACATACCTGAATTTCTCCAATAGAAACAATCGTTTGCAACTGTTGGACTAAGGATTACACCCTAGATCAGCTGGATGCACCTCAAATTTGTCTCTCAACCTGTGTGCACCTACATTGTAAACTTTCATTCATAGGCTAGGTTGTAGTAACCTCATGATGGATACGAGCGTCTGCTAACTGACAAAAATGTAAAAATTTACACCATGCACTCTGCATTCATAAATGTCCAATTCCCCTTTGCAGCATTGTATATACCGTAAATCCATACTGTAGGTAAAAAATTATCATCTAAAACTACAAATCAAACCGACTTTATAAGACATGTACAGATGTATGATCTTAATTTGATCAATCTTTTGTTGGCGAGAATTTTCCTGCACATAATCCACATAATAATTCACATTTCCTGTTGCTGCAAAATTATTTTCCTGCCCTAGCAAACTGTCTCAAATTAAGATCTTATTCGTATATGTATCCAACTGGGATGCTTATACCCAAGGGACGGACATCTGTACTTTCCTTCTCTCTTCAGTTTAATGATATTCTTCGAGATGAATCTCTCCTGACTGTAAAATGTGTTTCCGCTTCCAATCTGTCTGTTATGGGCACATTCATCACAGCAGGTGGCATTTATGAGGGATGCCATGCCCCTTCCACGGGGTGCAATTACATTCACGTGATCGCATTTTTGTATAAGGCGAGAGCGTAAAGTGGCTCCATTTGTTCATTGTTGTCACTAACATCTGACACCTCTTAGAATGGGTGGAAACAACAATCGGTGCATCGCTTATATGGAGGTTGGTGGATGTGTAATACATTTACGTGGGCCAGTGTTAAAGATTGGATAGAGAAAATTAATGAGATCGTTTTTTACATGAATGTATTTTTATAGGAATTGATGAAGCCCTCTAATAGACATGGAGTAATCATTAAGATATAGGTTGTGTCCCAAATGGGACGCAACCATATCTTCCATTTGAGATGCACCCATGGGTTTGGATAATGGCATTGAGTGCATGTCTTGGAACTCAGCCAACAACAACATGCTGGTAAATGGAAGGATGCAGGTCCTATGGAATAAAGACAACAACAACATGCTGTTGAATGGAAGGACGCAGATCCTATGGAATAAAGACAACAACAACATGCTGTTGAATGGAAGGACGCAGATCCTATGGAATAAAGACAACAGCAACATGCTGTTGAATGGAAGGACGCAGATCCTATGTAACTCAGATAACAACAACATGCTGTTGAATGGAAGGATGCAGATCCTATGGAATAAAGCAATAGAACCCTAAAGCACATTGAATGTAGTTAGAGTCTGTGTCCCAAATGGCCCCCTATTCCTTTTATAGTGCTCTGGGAATAGGGAGCCACTTCAGTGGCATTCTCTGTGTTTATAATGAGACAAAACAAACAAACTAACGAGAGAGCAATGAGGTGGCCATTTTGGGCCTCGTTAGAGAAACCTTCGTCATGACAAAACAACAGATAAGAGAAAAAGGGGACCTGTGTGTTTTGGGGAAAGAATTATGTTGTTTTATTGGATTGAGGTCGATCATTTTGCATTGGCCCTAGGGGTGTTATGTACAGGTAACTGACAAAATAAAGTAAACACCAGTGTAAAGTAGAGCGTTGGGCCATCACGATCCACCAGAAGTGTCTGGAAGTCTATTGGAGGGATGTGACACCATTATTTTGGCAGTTACCTGTACGTGATAAGCACAGAGAGAAAGGTCTGAGGGGATATAGCTTTTAGTAATAGATCCACACATTTTGACAGTTCGTCCCGTCAGCATTCCACATGGGGTATACTGTAAGCACCAATATTCTCAAATCAAAATGTCCGCCGCATATTTATCACAAACAAGATGTTTCAACTGGTTATATTTGTATTTTCCCTTTATCCTCAGTGTCTTTTGAAATCTCAGTGACAGCATGGGGACAAGTGGTTCCTACTGTGCCTACTGTCAATGGCGGACTGGCCATCTTGACATTTGGGGCCGATGCAAAGCAAAATATAAATAACCCCAGCCCCTGTGGCTGTGGTGAAATGCGAGGCATCCACTGGACAATACTTGTCCAGGTACTAAGTGAAATACTGGAAAACATGAAGCTTGACATCAGCAAGTGCATTGACAATTCCACTGATGGAGCCTCCAGTATGTAAGGCCAGTATAATGGCTTCTCTGCCCTGCCCTGCTCTCTGCAAAGTCCACCAATCATGTGTGGCGCTATGCACACATTTTGAACCTTGTTTTGGCAGACACAACAGTAAGTGTCTTGGCAAGCGGGTCACTTTTTTCTCTCATTAACAACATAGCTGTGTTCTTCCGTCAACCCTACCAGAGGATGAACATTTGGGAGAAGGAGAGCAAGGACCCAAGACACAGACGTCTTGCTCCAATTGGAGAGACACGCTGGTGGGCTAAAGACGGTGCCTTAAAGAAGGTCTTTGGAGCTTTTGGAAATCCAGATGAGGGTCTGTATGTTGATGTCCTTCTCACTCTTTCAACCATACAAGATCAGAAAAACATCAACACTACTGCACAAGGATACATTCAAGGGTTGCTGAAGTATGAAACAATACTTATAGCTCAGACAATCCTCAGAATAATTCAGGTCACCATTCTCAAAATATCTTCAAACAAGTGGAATGGACATTCTGTCTGCGCATCGTATGGTTGTGGAGCAGATGAAAGGAATGGCAAGAGATTTTTAAAAAGTCAAGGCAGCTGCAGACACGTTTGTTAAGTGGGCCAACAGGAAGTTTCAGGAACGGGATGAGGAAACAGAGCTGGAGTTAGAGACCACTCTGCCAAAGAAAGGGCTCGAAAGAAGGAAACCATGCCTGGAAAGATGGCACAAGCTGAGACTTTTACTGGGGCAGAGAGTGCATACAGGATTGGTGTCCATAATCCAATTCTGGATACAGTTATAGATAGCATCCATCTGCGATTTCTGAGTAATGGCACTTTGTTTGGTGGGGCCGGTCTGAGTCAAAAAGTCCGGGGCCATTTTTCATTCCTCGTCCGTCCCTGCCTACTATGAAGCATTTGCTATTGGAATGAAACATTTCGTCTTTACTAGCCATTGGATATTTACATATTCATCATGGGTATAGAGACACCATTTTGACAAACATTCCTCTGAGGCGGATTGGTATCTCATTATCTTAGTTCTGACTCAATAAACAAAGTTTATTATGAGTACACATACACACACACACACACATGCACACACCCCCCCCCCCCCCCACACACACACACACACATACATCGCCGTCTCGAGTTCCAACGACTTGTACAGTATTATCAATTATTAATATAAAGGTATCAATTCCACACTTTTTCTCTCTTCCTAAACAAGTCGAAGTCTTGATTGCTTGCTATAAAAGCAGCAGGAATATATTGGAGAGAACAGCAGCAGCCTCAAATGGCCAAAAGTTGGTTTCAGTACGCTCAGCTCATTTTCCTGTTGTTGTACCAAATACCCCAAATAATAACCCACACGGAGATGAACATAATCATTAGCATAGATATTAAAACAATATTTTGACTGTGCATTGGGTTTGAATTTTGATACATTGTTGCATTGGCAGGGGATATCCCTCCCTGCAGTTTATTTTATGACTGTGGTTCTGCTCCAAAAGCCACCCTATTCCCTACATAGTTGCACTACTTTTGACCAGAGCCCTATGAGCTGTGGACAAAAGTAGTGCACTATATAGGGAATAGGGTGCCATTTGAGATGCAAGCAATGACTCACTGTGATATGGATCGTGTCTGTTCCATCAACTGGTTAATATGCTTGCTGAATACATTTTGCCTTCCATTAGATTAAGTCTAATGGTTCTCACTCTTTTTGTTCCTGGAATACAGACACCAGTAATAGCAATGCTTGCTATTCTTATGTTTACAGTTACAATGTTAAGTACTGCACATGGAAACTACACAGGCCATACCCTTATTGTTACCCTATAATAATGGCTATACAATATAATTTAATTTATTGTATTTATTTGTTAGGAACAATTTACTGTATATCAATCAACATTTCTGTAAATGTGCCAGCTGGCTAGTTTTCAACTGTAGTCCCTGGGAAGGTAGATAAAGCATTTAACAAATCATCATCTTAAACATCATAAACACTTAGAACACAACGTTTGTTGAAAGCCACGAAACGTAACAAAATCTGATAGTTTTGGACCCTTCTGTCTCAGAGATCAGTGCAGCGACAGGTGCATGGTATCCAGCTGCTGGGATGAAGAGCCAGAACAGATACAGTGGTTTGCTTCCCTGTCTAAAGCCAAAAAGTAGAGAGAGTAGCTTAACTGCTGAGTTGCCTGCAGTGTGGTGATGGTGATGGCTTAAAGAGGATCCTCCATACTCCATCTCCTAATAGCATCGCTTTATCATCGTCTGTAGGCTCCAACAGAGCGCTTCCTTCCATCCTTCCCTCTTTTGTTCCTCTCTCTCTCTCTCTCTCTCTCTCTCTCTCTCTCTCTCGCTCTCTCCTCCTCTCTCTACCTCTCTGTTTGTGTCTCCGTCTCTCTCCTCTCTCTCTACCGCTCTGTCTTCATCTCTCTCTCTCTCTCTCTCTCTCGCTCGCATGCATCCCAGTGCCCAGTTCCACCAAACAGCAAAAGATTACTATCTGCATTACAGACCTTAGGTACATGCACTACAGTGTACGTGTGTGTGAATGCGTGTGTGTGTGTGTGCGTGTGAACGGTGAAGAGCAAAAAATAACATGAACATGACGCACCTTATCTTTAGTGGCAATGTCGACAGCAGTGACGCTCTACTCATATCTCCCATGATCCTCCCCTTCAATTTGCTCCCTCCTGTTATTCTTTTGAACACATAGTGTGTTTGCCACAATTGGACTGTCCTCTTATCTTCTCTTGACACTCCCAGATGGTAAACGAGGAATATACACAGGGTGCGTCCTAAATGGCATCCTATTATCCGTATAGTGCACTACTTTTTAGCCCTGGTCAAAAGTAGTGCACTAGAGAAAGAACAGGGTGTCATTTGTGACGCAGCATATGTGGAGTAGAGTAGAGAGTCTTCCTGGGTGGTCAATGTGGAGAAAACTCCAGGGGGTTGGTGATGTACAGGGAGATACATTATATGAATGATGGGGCTGAACGGGCCTAGAGACCTGGGGTCCGATCTATATACTGTATGATGCCATGAATGGTCAGGTTCAAGTTCATCGAATGATGAGAACATACACACACGAGCATGCACAGATTCCCAGACACACACACACAGACACACACTCACAAACACATGCAGCTTTGCTGGCTTGGCCAACCATAGATGAGCACAGCCGAGCATATAAGCGTGACATTTTTACAATATGTTTTTAGGGGGCAGAGCCTTTTAACTCAGCCCACCAACATGTTCCTCCCTCCACCCAGTCCATGTTCCTCCGTCCACCCAGTCCTTGCTCCTCCCTCCTCCCAGTCCATGCTCCTCCCTCCTCCCAGTCTATGCTCCTCCGTCCACCCAGTCCTTGCTCCTCCCTCCTACCAGTCCATGCTCCTCCCTCCTCCCAGTCCATGCTCCTCCCTCCTCCCAGTCCATGCTCCTCCCTCCTCCCAGTCCATGCGCCTCCCTCCTCCCAGTCCATGCTCCTCCCTCCTCCCAGTCCATGCTCCTCCCTCCTCCCAGTCCATGCTCCTCCCTCCTCCCAGTCCATGCTCCTCCCTCCTCCCAGTCTCTGCCATTTTTTCTTTGAACAAAGATACAGTAAGAGCATGGTACTCAACTAATCAGTGTAATCAGGTTAGATCGCATTAAGGCAATGACTTCCTCCCTTCTCTATTATTGTAAATGTTAAGGCAATGACTTCCTCCCTTCTCTATTATTGTAAATGTTAAGGCAAGGACTTTCTCCCTTCTCTATTATTGTAAATGTTAAGGTAATGACTTCCTCCCTTCTCTATTATTGTAAATGTTAAGGCAATGACTTCCTCCCTTCTCTATTATTGTAAATGTTAAGACAAGGACTTCCTCCCTTCTCTATTATTGTAAATGTCAATATGGCTTTCTGTTTGATATTACATCAGGCCCAGTCCAGAGGGAGATAGAAGCTTAAGTATTTTGCTCTGAGGATGTCAGCCAGGCTGTGCCTCACTCTTTCTCCCTCTCACCCTCTCTGTTAGCATTAAGCAGTTGGATTTTAATTTGGGAGTAAATGGATAACAGAGGATTTTCATTAATTAACATTAGGCAAAAAAAGTGTTGCTCCGGCTTAATCCTGCTTTAATGCAACATCCATGAGTCAAACTGTGGGGATTTTGGAGAGGAGAGGAGAATGATATATGTACTGTGTAGATCTCAGATTGGGATTTCCGTACACAGGAGTTTCGGTAAAGAAGCCTAAAGGTTTGTTGGTGGTGTTTATCCATTTACAGTATCAATCCAAAGTAGAAAAAGTCAAAAACAACTTGAATCCAGCTCAACTATTGTTCTTTTCGGGATCCTCTAAAGCCTTTTGAAGTCTTTGAACAAACACAATATATCAGGTGGGAAGATTTGTGAGCAGGTTGGGTTTTTGTTTCCTGTGTGTTTGTGATTATATAAAGCCTATTCACACCAACCCGTAGACACATAGGCAAAAACTTGTGCATGCATACATACACACACACACACACACACACACAGACACACATACACCCTCTCTGCCTCTCTGATGTGAGAACAGGTGGCTGTGTGTGCATAATTGGAATTACGCTTGAGAATTCAGTTTGTCTGATTATCTGTCCGAGGAATTGTAGCTTTTGACCTAAACTGCACTGCATTGCAGATTCCTTTCCACCTCTCTTTTGTTTCTCTCAGCTCACAAGTTCATATTCCATCATAAAGCAATTTCGGGAACGTTTCGCCTGTGTCACTCGCAGCTGCATTTACAATGGATTTGTTTCCCCACCTTACTCCCATTTTCTAATGTGCTTGTTTCCTTGTTTACAAGAGCACTAGTTCCCTTCATTGTGGGGCTAAAATCCATCATAACCTATGGTGTTATTAAGGGACCAGGCTCTGTGTGCAGGCTACAGGGGTTGTGGTTTACCGTACCTACTAGGATGTAAGTAGCCTTGTGCTGAAACGCCCATAAGACAGGAGCCTATCTCCTGTTTCTGTAGTGCTAAGCATCTAGTCTATTGCAGGGCCATACCCCCAATTCATCTCCTTAATGCTGAGTGCCAAGCAGATGAGCATAGGTCCCAGTCTTTGTGAATACTTGACCTGGGGATTGAACCCCCAACTGTCCAATTTCAGGGAAGACACTGGAACAACAACACCACTGAGTTGGTTCTTTAGGGTAAACCGTGTTAAACATTAATCAGGTTGTTTCCGGAATGAGCTGTTTCCATTTTGGTAGACGTGGCTTCAATAATTTTGTACATGTCATCCAAAATGATATGCTTTAGATCAAAGGTCCCAAAATACATTCTGGATGATTGATGTGGATTGTTTTGTTTTGGCCAAAATGTATGTTATTCCTGTAGGTCCATGGGAGACAGGTGGAATGTAACTGCAGCCACACCTGATGATGGCTGAACTGTGTCTATTTGTGTCATGTAGCTGGTTCCTTTCGACATCTCATCTCTCATTCCTCTCACTCTCTTTTTTCTCTCTCTTTCTCTTTTTTCTCGCTCTCTATCTCTTCCTCTCTCCCTCTCTCTCTCTCATTCTCCATCTATCTCTTACTCTCTTGCTTTCTCACTCTTTTTCCTCTTTCTTTTTTCTCTCTCTCTTTTTCTCTCTCTTGCTCTCGCTCGCTCTCTCTCTGTCGCTCTCGCTCTCTCTCTCTTGCTCTCACTCTCTCTCTCCTCTCTCGCTCTCTCTCTCTTTCTCTCTTTCTCTCTCTCTCTCTCTCTCTCTCAGCCTCTGCCTCTCTGTTGTATCTCTGTTATAGCAACACACTAATGCTTGAAGGGAAAGCTTCAGTCAGGATTCAGGACATCTTTTGTGTGTTAAAAAAATAACCCCCAGTCTTTATTCCAAACCAGCCGTACGGTTGGGTCCTATCTCATAGGCCTTACTAGGTACAGAGTGGCAGAGAACACCCACACACACATACACAGGCCACACACACACACACACACAAACACACACACACACCACTAGTACCGTAACAATAGGACTTCAAATATGAAATTATCTTGCCTGCTTGTACCAGATCATTTAATGGAAGTGCTCTATTTCATAATTTTGTCTCATGTGTCATGTGTCATGCAGTTTAGTGTGTGTGTCTGGGGGTGTGTCTGTGTGCGCGTGTGACTGTGCGTGTACATGTGCATGTGCGCTCTGGCACAAACATGTTCCATATAGTATTGATGGTTGTGAATAAGTAAACACACCTCATTCCCTCCTAGCTTTTCAAGTTGTATTAGTCGAATGTACGGGTATACACCGTCCACTAAAATGCTTACTTCTCGACAATGCAACAACAATAAGACATTTATAAAAGTGTAATGTTACCTGTCTGGCTGTGGGGGACCTGATTAAAACCTACAGTATAATGTTACCTGTCTGGCTGTGGGGGCCCTGATTAAAACCTACAGTATAATGTTACCTGTCTGGCTGTGGGGGACCTGATTAAAACCTACAGTATAATGTTACCTGGCTGACTGTGGGGGACCTGATTAAAACCTACAGTATAATGTTACCTGGCTGGCTGTGGGGGACCTGATTAAAACCTACAGTATAATGTTACCTGGCTGGCTGTGGGGGCCCTGATTAAAACCTACAGTATAATGTTACCTGGCTGGCTGTGGGGGCCCTGATTAAAACCTACAGTATAATGTTACCTGTCTGGCTGTGGGGGCCCTGATTAAAACCTACAGTATAATGTTACCTGGCTGGCTGTGGGGGCCCTGATTAAAACCTACAGTATAATGTTACCTGGCTGACTGTGGGGGCCCTGATTAAAACCTACAGTATAATGTTACCTGGCTGGCTGTGGGGGACCTGATTAAAACCTACAGTATAATGTTACCTGGCTGGCTGTGGGGGCCCTGATTAAAACCTACAGTATAATGTTACCTGTCTGGCTGTGGGGGCCCTGATTAAAACCTACAGTATAATGTTACCTGTCTGGCTGTGGGGGCCCTGATTAAAACCTACAGTATAATGTTACCTGTCTGGCTGTGGGGGCCCTGATTAAAACCTACAGTATAATGTTACCTGGCTGGCTGTGGGGGACCTGATTAAAACCTACAGTATAATGTTACCTGTCTGGCTGTGGGGGCCCTGATTAAAACCTACAGTATAATGTTACCTGTCTGGCTGTGGGGGACCTGATTAAAACCTACAGTATAATGTTACCTGTCTGGCTGTGGGGGCCCTGATTAAAACCTACAGTATAATGTTACCTGTCTGGCTGTGGGGGACCTGATTAAAACCTACAGTATAATGTTACCTGGCTGGCTGTGGGGGACCTGATTAAAACCTACAGTATAATGTTACCTGTCTGGCTGTGGGGGCCCTGATTAAAACCTACAGTATAATGTTACCTGTCTGGCTGTGGGGGACCTGATTAAAACCTACAGTATAATGTTACCTGGCTGGCTGTGGGGGCCCTGATTAAAACCTACAGTATAATGTTACCTGTCCAGCTGTCTGGGACCTGATTAAAACCTACAGTATAATGTTACCTGTCCAGCTGTCTGGGACCTGATTAAAACCTACAGTATAATGTTACCTGTCTGGCTGTGGGGGCCATGATTAAAACCTACAGTATAATGTTACCTGTCTGGCTGTGGGGGCCATGATTAAAACCTACAGTATAATGTTACCTGGCTGGCTGTGGGGGACCTGATTAAAACCTACAGTATAATGTTACCTGGCTGGCTGTGGGGGACCTGATTAAAGCTGCTCCTTCTTCTCTGATGCACTGATTTCTCCCAATCTGTCTATCTGCCACCCTCTGCAGACTCGTCTAATAGCAATGGGGCCTTTGCAGCTATCGCATACCACACACACAGATGCGCGGACGTGTACACACACAACCATACACACTCACAAGTGTATGACAACAAACACACAAGCGTACTGTCTCCGCACCAGCACCCCTTCTACTCATGTTCTGTCAGATCCCTGATCCCCTTCTACTCATGTTCTGTCAGATCCCTGATTCCCTCCTACTCATGTTCTGTCAGATCCCTGATCCCCTTCTACTCATGTTCTGTCAGATCCCTGATTCCCTCCTACTCATGTTCTGTCAGATCCCTGATTCCCTCCTACTCATGTTCTGTCAGATCCCTGATTCCCTCCTACTCATGTTCTGTCAGATCCCTGATTCCCTCCTACTCATGTTCTGTCAGATCCCTGATTCCCTCCTACTCATGTTCTGTCAGATCCCTGATTCCCTCCTACCCATGTTCTGTCAGATTCCTGATTCCCTCCTACTCATGTTCTGTCAGATCCCTGATTCCCTCCTACTCATGTTCTGTCAGATCCCTGATTCCCTCCTACTCATGTTCTGTCAGATCCCTGATCCCCTTCTACTCATGTTCTGTCAGATCCCTGATTCCCTCCTACTCATGTTCTGTCAGATCCCTGATCCCCTCCTACTCATGTTCTGTCAGATCCCTGATTCCCTCCTACTCATGTTCTGTCAGATCCCTGATTCTTAAAGCCACCTTGTTCCTGACCCATCTTTTGTCTGAGCAGTAACGCAAGGATGGGATTTAAAGATAATCTAACCCCTGGCCCTCTTTCTCTTCCCCCTGCCTCCCCTGTCTCTGGGTCCTCAGCATCACGGCACAGGGCTGTTAAAAAAGAGGGCTGTCTTTATACTGCCTATCACACCGTATCACACCGCGTGGATAAGACCCGACCAAGGACCTGGCTCAGTGGAGAGGAGACTGTCGGCAGCAGACGGAAATTACTTCAGACACCAAGTGCAGGGAGAGTCAGTCACATCCAAGATGCTGCTCCCTCCTCGGTGCCGTCTGAGCAGCATCCTTCCCCTTGCTGAAACTGTAGATGTGGAGCTCTGACAATATCACAAGGCACTTCCTGAGTCCTGAGTGTCTGGTATTCGCTACCAACAATGAGTGTGACTCTTATTTATAGGACACACACATTTCTCAAAGTTGTGCCATGGACTTGCTCAGTAATTTTTTTATGTGATACACTTCATTTACACTGAGCGATTTGAACTGAAGTTGAACCTCGGGGGGTCAGAAACTACTTAACCCCCCCAGTTTGAGGGGAGGGAGTTCTTGTCTCAAACACAAATTCACATTGTTCCTGACACTGGTTTCTTGGAGAGAGAGAGAATGTGTAAAGGTAATTTTTTAAGTGGATGTGATAACTTATTCAAAATATGACACTAGTAATATCGTCATAATATCTTGTGGCGCTGAGTGAAACGGCTCATGGGGCATTAAATAAATCTCCCTGGCTGCTGCTGCGGCTGCTTTATGCGCCACCCGCCAAAGCTCCACCTCTGCAAAATGGATGATGGGTAGCAATACATCTGCTTTTACAGGGTTTTGTTCCATTAACTCTGAATTTGATGGTTATTGTTCAGTGTCAGAGCCCAGAGCCCCGATCCCAGGCCACGTAGTTGAGCTCCGAACAGCAACATGAATAATAATAATAACCCAGGAAGTCTATTCTGTCAGTTCCAATTCCAGATTTCCTTCTGAGCCTTTAGATTGTTTACATCTAAGGTATCCAGGCACAAAATGCAAGGCAGGAAGCGGCGATTCATGTTTCATGTGATTTACATCCTGGATATGTCCATAGTGGTGAACTAGGGCTGTATGTAAATGCATGTGATCAAATGGGATGTTATATATGAACTGGAAATGACATGTACGTAAAATGTTATGTTAAAATAAAAAGTTGGACATTATTATTACCCTGACCATAGACCATCGTTGTCACATGCACTGTCCAATGGTGTTGTTTTATTCTCTGTTT